>JASUUH010000079.1:6717500-7083228 GCA_030449925.1 Citropsis articulata
TCATGGTAACGACCTAACCGACAGGCCGAATTTAACTTGAATTAATGATCCGAGGCCGATCCAGGCCGAACTTGGTTGGGTCGATCAGATCAATCGTCGTTCAGTTCCTCTGCGAACAACCCGAAACCCGATCGGGTTGACCCGAACCCGACCCGAACCCGATTTTGCCCACCCCTACTGAAAATCACTCACAATTTCATCATCATCTTCCTCTGTGGAAGAATGAATCCTTCTTTGTTCAACTCCCCTTCAAACTCAACGAAGATGTCAATCCTACCAAGCATCCCATCCGGGAATGACACCCTCAGATCTCCTGTTAGCACAATAGGAATGCCTCCAGTTACTGTCCCAAGGCCTAATCGAACCAACTAAGTCAGACTGGGCTTGTCAAGCCTTCTATGTTGAAAAACGGTCTGAATTACTCCGAGGAAAGAAAAGACTTGTCATTGACTGTCAACCCTTAAATGCTTTTCTAAGGGATGATAAGTTTCCCCTTCCAAAAATTCAGTCTTTGTTCATACACCTAAGCCGAACCAAAATATTCTCAAAGTTTGATCTCAAATCAAGCTTTTGGCAATTAGGCATCCATCCTCAGGATATGCCCAAAACCGCATTTTGCATACCCAATGCCCATTATCAATGGACTGTCATGCCATTTGGTCTCAAAGTGGCACCTTCCATGTTCCAAAAGTCCATGATAAAAATATTCCAGCCCATACTGCATAGTGCATTAATTTACATTGACGACATTACATTTGTTTCTCTGAGATCACCGGTAGCGCTGTGATTACTCACAGAGTTCCACACTCTCATCCAGCATTATGGCATCATGTTGTCAGAAACGAAAGCATCATTGCTCAGTCTTCCATCAACTTTCTTGGAATGACAATTCATGATGGTCATTACATGCCAGAACCGCACATTGCACAAGAATTGATAAAGTTTCCAGATGTCAATCTCACAAAGAAACAAATTCAACAGTTTCTTGGCATCATCAATTATCTTCGAGACTTTATCCCAAAAGTCGCGATCCATACCAGCCAGCTGTCAAAGTTATTGAAAAACGCTTTTAATGGGACTATACAAGCAATGACCGCCTCAAGTTGATGGCACGGCGACCATTCTGACCCAGATATCTATCCAGTGATTACCACCTTGCTACAAGTCAGACCCACTGTCACTGGCAACCTCTGTCTCCTAAAAAATCCAAAGTTTACAAAAGAAATCGTGCCTATAAATTCACCACAGGCATCAGCCTTCAACACCAACATCTTTCTTCTGAAAATCAATTCCTAATTTGGCGCTTCACTACTCCTTTCCCTTCTAAAATGAGTCCCAACAAGCAACTGCTTGACACTTTTGCTTTTAGTCTCATTACTTTCATCCAATGGCTTCCCGAAGAACTCCAAAACTTCATCTTCCAAAAAGTCATAGATCACAAATATGACTTTGACAATCAGAACCTTACATGGCGACTATGGTCTTTGATGGCCATACAAGAGTTCAGGCCAACTCAGAATGAGTTATGCCAACAGCCCTTCAACCCTCATCCAAATCCAGACCAGATGCATCAAGTTATCTTCAAACTCAGAACTACCTTCCATCATGTAGTTGATGAACACTCCAGTTGGGGTCATTACGTCATCTCTAACATCACCCCCCAAGCTTATTACATTTTCTGGTACTGGCTGAACCTATATCCAGTTGCTTTCCTGTTTGATCCCAATCTCATACACACTAGCCGCAGGTACGGCAAAGGAAAATGGTTTGACAGAATGTTCATCTCCATCTTCAAGGATCCCCTAACCCTTGAACTCATAATCGGAGATCAAATACAGCACCCTACTATCATAATTGTCAAACTCACTGACATATGGGGTAGGTACAAGAAACCCATGGTCAAACCCATACTCCATCACCATGACTGTGAATCCTTCCATCCTATGTGGGAACAATGCCTCACAACTAGAAATGCAATTGCAAAGGAATATGGCACTACTCCTACATACACAGACCATAGTCCTTTCTCCCCTGACGTCCAGACAACTCCATATCTTTACTTCAGAGAAGAAATCAGAAACCACAAACTCCACTCAGACAGAGACAAGGTCACCATCCTCTAGCATAGATATGATCTTTATCTTCACAAGCATGGAAAAACCCAAAATCAATATTCTGATGTCCACCAATGGCCACAGCCTTGGATCCATTCTGAATTAGACTCAGACACATCAGTCTCATCATATGAGACCATCTCCCTTTGATTTCCGTCTACTCCTTAGCACCCGGGAATCACGGCTTTTTAGATTTGTCATCAAGTGTGTTTTGTCTTAGTGTGATAATTTTGTCGGCGTGATAATTAGCTTTTACTTTAGCTTTTGTAAAAGTTGCTTTAAGCTTTTATTTGCTTATGCTTTTGCTTTATCTTTTGTAAAAGATACTTTTGCTTTTGCAAAAGGAATCTTTAGCTTTAGCTTTATCTTTTGCTTTAGCTTTAGCTTTTACTTTAATCATATTTGCTTTAATCATGATGTTCAGGATAAGGGTCCTGTCTTATCCTTTTAGCTTTTGTTGCCTATATAAGCTATGTTCTAGCGTTGTAATCGGGGAGTCACTTCAAAGTCTTCCAAGGTTGTATAAAAACATGTTTCTCAAAAACTCTCTTTCTCTGGGAAGTCCTCTAAGGTTCATCTCTTCACTCCATAGTTCTGAGAATTGTTTGCTTCTTCCTAAAAACCGAGTATGCTCTACACTTGCCTCTCTGAGGATCCTGTGTATCAGAAAAGTTTGGAATCTCAGTGCTTCAGTCTGTCTGTCCAGATCTAAGAGAACCGAGTAAGGTCTAAACACCCCAATAGTTCGTTCGCCGAAGAGGTTAAGACTAGGAGGGTCGCGAGAACCTCATTAGGATGATTACCGAGGGTTGTCTATATAGATCAATAGGGATAGAGCGTTCCGCTTGCTGTCTTTAGTAGACGATCACAGTGGTGTCAGAGCAATTAGTTTGCCCCACACAATAGTTCAGCTTTTAATCTTCTGATTTCTACTTCTTTCTGATTGAATTCAGGACCCCAAATGTTGTTATTGATCATAGCTCTGAGATCAATATCCAATTAGGTGATTCTATTTTGCAGATTGAGGTAGATCTGGTCCAATTGAGATGTTATAGCACTGACTTTGCTATTTGTTCTATTGACCAATCTTTTGACCAATATTTTGCAAGGCAATGTTTTGAGCTGTGGCCTTCTGTGTTTGCCAGTTTAAGACTTGCTCATATTGCTTGAGAGGTTCAGCATGGCCTGATGAGGATATGGCAGGTTGGATGTATGGTTGGGACATCACTTTAGTCTGTGGGTCTGTGTTTCTTTCCATGGGAGGAAAGCTTTCTTGATAGCTTGGTGCAGATGTAGAAAACATCATACATGATTGGACTGGTGATGTTTGGTTTAACGAAGGAGGTGTAGCTTGAGATCTGCAGGTTTTTTCTTTTTTCAGGACTTTGGGGGTAGGTGGTTCAGGTGAATCTTTTGGTTCGGATAAATATATGAGGATGGGTGAAGAACGAGGTCGAGATTTATCATCTGGATCTGATGGAGGTTGGGATTTGCAGGGTGTTTTGGTAAAGCAAGGCTTTTCTTTTTTCTTTCTTCTCCTGCGCATGATTTCAAAATCCTCGTCATCAGAATAATCGTCATCCCCGCAGGGACAACCTGGATCACACATACGGGAGTCAGTATCCCATATGAAATGACCATTGATCTTATCCGTGTAAACTGGATAGTCATCGCTATTGAATCCCCAAATGGGAATTCTCTTTTCTTGCTTGGTTTTGACGGATTGGATCATCATTGTGTAAGACAGCCTGTGAGGTTCTGGAGGTTGATCCGGAGTTGGAGCTTGAAAGACTGTTTTGACGGTGCCATCAAATTGTTGAAGGAAGCTTGTGTAGCAGGCGGTTGATGTTTGATGGAATTTCTCATAGTTAGAAATCCATTCAAGAGGCATGAGTTGCTGCAGTTCATTCTTTCGGATCTGTCTGGGTATTTGGATTATTGGGGGGGTTGATTCTGTATCAGCCAAGATCATCAGAGCATCAGAGGATGCTTGTGGAGTTGGCAGATCTAACGCATGGTTTTGCAAGCGATAGACCAACTGGCGATGCAAGGCTGCGATCTTTGAGGTAGCTGACTGTTCTGCTCCTTGGATCTGGATCTGTACTTTGAGAGCTTTTGAGAGGTTTGGATCATCAAGGGAAAAGTAAAAGTTTGGATAAAAGGTGAGGAGAACGCTTCCTGCGTTGAGAGTTGTAGGCATTCCGATCGGCATCTTTGATCTTGCTTGAAACGAGTGTCAAGCAAGGCAATTCTGGCAGTAACTGGAAGACCTTTTCGTCCATGAAAAGTGAGAATTATTCTGATTCCTCCAAGATGAAGATGTGAATATTCCTCTCTTTTCCACTGGGAGATTAGGGTATCTGGAATTTCTAGGGTTACTGTCTTGTTCGTGATGGTAGCGAACAGTCCCAACACCTAGAAAGTACTTTTGGAAGATTTCTACGCCTAGAGTAGGGTTTTACACTCTGTGTCTGGGATGTTTGTACAACTGGTAAGGACTCATAAGAGGTAAACTAGACTCTTTTATCTGTGCAGACTATGGTATATATGAATACTCGACAAGGTTTTCTATTTTAGACGCTAATTGTTTTTTACAAGACTCTGGAAGATAAAGAGTAGATGACAAAGATACTGGAGACAGCTGTGAAGTTGAACTAGAGGTTGAAGCCATGTATGATATGGTTTTCTCGGAAAGTCGTATCCTAGGTTTTCTCTCTTACTACCGATAATTCTTTGATATTGCTTCTCTGAGTGAAGTGTATGGCTCTGATAGCACTCGGGGAATGATATCGCTCTGATACCACTCGGGGCACAATGATACCGCTCTGAAAACCTTGTCGAGTATTCATATATACTAAAGTCTGCACATATAAAAGAGTCTAGTTTACCTCTTATGAGTCCTTACCAATTGTACAAACATCCCAGTATTACCCATAGTGCCCCAAGTGGTATCAGAGCCATATATACTCTTTTACCTGTGCAGACTTTAGTATATATGAATACTCGACAAGGTTTTCAGAGCGGTATCATTGTGCCCCGAGTGGTATCAGAGCCATACACTTCACTCAGAGAAGCAATATCAAAGAATTATCGGTAGTAAGACAGAAAACCTAGGATACGACTTTCCGAGAAAACCATATCAAACATGGCTTCAACCTCTAGTTCAACTTCACAGCTGTCTCCAGTATTTTGTCATCTACTCTTTGTCTTCCAGAGTCTTGTAAAAAATAGTTAGCGTCTAAAATAGAAAACCTTGTCTAGTATTCATATATGCAGTGCTGCGGATAAAGAGTCTGGTTACCTCTTATGAGTCACTTACCGATTGTCATCCATGTATTGCAGGTGGTGTAAAACCCACTCTGGGCGTGAAATCTTCCAAAGCGTACTGATCTTAGGTTAGATCGGGTGTTCGCGGTCTCATCACGACGATGTAACCCAGAAATTCGGATCTCCGGTGGAAAAGGAGAATATTCACATCTTCGTCTTGGAGGAATCGAATAATCTCACTTTCGTGGACGGGTCTTCCTGCGGTGCCTTGCTTGACACTCGTTCAAGCGGCGTCGGCGTTCTTACAACTCGGCGGGCGTTCTCTCTCGCTGTCCAAACTTTACTTTTCGCGATGATCCAAACCTCAAAAGCTCTCAGTATGATCCGGATCCGAGGCGAGGCGATCACCTCCAGATCGTGATGCCGTCACGGTTGGTCATCCTGCAAAACCATGCGTTAGATCTGCCAACTCCTGGCGTCCTCGATGCTCGATGATCTTAGATGCGGAATCAACTCGATAATCAAATACCCGGGCGGTCGAAGAATGAACTACGGCGTGCCTGCGAATGGTTCTAAGCTGAAATTCCATCAAACGAACGGATTCAAGCTACACAAGCTTCCTTTGAATGGCGTCTTGATGGCACCGTCAAAACAGTCTTTCAAGCTCCAACTCCGGATCAACCTCCGGAACCTCACAGTCTTACTGATGATCGATCCGTCAAAACCAACGAAAAAAAATTCCCGTTTGGGGTTTATGCGATGGCTATCCAGTTTACACGGATAAGATCAATGGTCATTTCATATGGGATACTGACTCCCGTATGTGTGATCCAGGTTGTCCCTGCGGGGATGACGATTATTCTGATGATGAGGATTTTGAAATCATGTGCAGGAGAAGAAAGAAAAAAAAGAAAAGCCTTGCTTTACCAAAACACCCTGCAAATCCCAACCTCCATCAGATCCAGATGATAAATCTCGACCTCGTTCTTCACCCATCCTCGTATCCGAACCAGATTCACTGAACCATATGGTACCGTACTCAACAAACCCCAAAGTCACGAAGAAAAACTGCGGATCTCGGCTACACCTCGCCCGTTAAACCAAACGTCATCGATCATGTGTGATGTTTTCTACATCTGCGCAGTATCAGCTTTCCTCCCATGGGAAACACAGCGGACTAAAGTGATGTCCCATACATCCTCGCCTCATCCATCGAACCTCTCAGCAATATGAGCAAGTCTTAACCGGCAAACACGCGGCTGTTGCCTTGCAAAATATTGGTGAAAAGATTGAAAGGGTTCGACCGGCGTCATTAGAACAAATGGTAAAATCGATCTCGATTGGACGGTCTACCTCAATCGCAAAATAGAATCACCCGATTGGATATTGATCTCGGACTATGATCAATAACAACATTAGTCTGAATTCAATCGGCAAAATCGAAGATTAAAAGCTGAACTTTCGGTGAAGGCGATGAACAACAGCGGTTTGACCATCACTGTTTACCTAGTCTCAACCTATTTCAGTTTCACCTCCACTATTCAGCACCTATCAACCTTTCTACCAACAGTCAACTGCACCCATCGACCCAACCAAGTTTTTTGGCTTGTCTCAAGCTACTCGCTTGTTTCAAGAAAGGCAACAACAATAGCAACAGCAACAAGCTGTTAAGATCAAAAAAACCCAAAGAACGGTCTCCCAAACACAGTCACACCCAACCGGAACTATCTATACCACCTGTTGTATCAAGTCCCACATACCCAATACCAGGTCCCATACCGTCTCATGTTTCCCCACAGATCATTCCTGAATACATCCCAGAACCACCTCAACCAATCCAAAAGGATAAACAACCTCTTCACCAGTTTCATATATCCTCCCAAATCAAACCTGTTGAGTCAGTTTCTATTCCTGAACCAATTTTAACTTCAGAAGCTGAAACTACCAGCTCAGAAATACTCTCAAGTTCAGATCATGAGCATACAGATCAGTTTGTCTCACCGACAGACCAGTCTATATCTTCTGCTTAAATCTCATCCTCGGATGAAGAATCTCAGCTTGCAGATAATTCAAAGCTAGTCTTGATGGCCCAGACTATAAATGATCAAGCTGAATCTTCCACTAGAAGAACTACTCCTATTGTAGATCCAGTTTCTAGTGATGAAGAAACTCTGACACGGCACAACACAAGTCATTTCATTGGTTTACCTTTGATGATATTCCCATACACAAATGGACAGAAAGATTCCATGAATTTGCGGCATGGATTGATTTGCAAATGTCCAGTCTAAATGCCGATTCCCAAAGTGTCCTGAAGGAATTCAATTCTCGTTTCACATGATCTTTACGAGAATGGTATGAAAGCCTCGGAGATTATTGCCAATTGCAATTTCTCCAATCAGTCCCAGGAGCTGCACTCTTCTCCATCTATGATCAGTTCATAGGTGATCCTAGAGCTGTAGTTGACACAACTAGGAATGAGTACTATCAAATGAAATGTTGCTCTCTCGAAAAGAAGCATATGGATGTTCACTACAAAAGAATGAGCATGTTGTTCTACAAGCTCAATGGATTTAACGATTCATCTCTTAAGCATGTCTTCATTGCTTCACTTCCAGAGGAACTCCATCCTGATATTCAAAGACACTTCACTCAGAATAATCTTCCAATCGAAAGTATTTCTCTTGGAAAGATTTATCAGATTGCCCTGCAATGTCTTGACAGGAAGTGTGATAAAAAAAAATTCTTCAAAGAGCTTATTGAAGAAAAAGCAACATATGCAAAGGCTTGCAAGAAGCCTTCCTATCTGGAAATCATGTGCAAAGACAACAAGAAGTGCACTTGTCCAACCAAAAAGAAAAAGCATTTCCAGAAGTTCCCTAAACACTACCCTCACCATCATCGGTCTTCCAAAAAGCCCAAGAAACACTACCGTTTCTTCCGTAGAAAAGACCCTTCCACCAAAACCAGAAAACCCATCTCACAGAAAGATGCTCGTTGTTACATATGCAAAAAGAAAGGTCATTTTGCCAAACATTGTATGAACAAGTCTGCCAAATCAGTTAGGCTGATCCAGCATCTTCAGTCCATAAATCTGTTATCAGATAATGATGATATTTTGAGTCCAACTTCTCAGAACAGTCTGAAAAAAATTCTGACACTGCTTTTATCTTAGCAGAGTCCGGTCCATATTATTTCAGTCCAGACACAAATGATTCATCTGATACAGAGCCCATATCCCCACAGTTTTCCAAGCCCAAAACCTTTTGTCAGTCCAAACCATACCCTTGGTAAAAATCTCAGTCTTGACCCAAAAGTTCGCAAAGCCCATACCAGTTATTGGCTTCATTGATAAAGGAGCTGATGAATCCATGATCAACCCATGTGTTTTACCAGAATCCTATTGGGAACCTTTCCACAAGTACTTCAAATCCGCCAATGGTGAAATCTTCAAAACATCCCTGATTACCAAAAAGCCTATTGGAATACAGTTTTTCCCTAACTGTATTGTTTGGAAGAAACTCATCGGATCAGATCTCTACAGCAAAGATCTTCTCATAGGTTTTGATCTAATTTCCTCAGCACAGAAACTTGTCATCAAACCAATAGGAATTAGTTTCAAACACATGTTCCTTCTTTACACAGATATCCTAATTTTGTTTTCCCTTAAGGAGCACCCACCAGATTACTAGACCATATCTCAGAAACTCCTTCAATATTGTCCTAAAAATCACTCACAATTCCATCATCCTCTTCCTCTCTTGAAGAATGAATCTTTCTTTGTTCAACTCCCCTTCAAACTCCATGAAGATGTCAATCCTACCAAAGTATCCCATCTAGGAATGACACCCTCAGACCTCCTATTAGCACAACAGGAATGCCTCTAGTTACTATCCCAAGGCCTAATCGAACCAAGTAAATCAGACTGGGCTTGTCAAGCCTTCTATGTTGAAAAATGGTCTGAATTAGTTCGAGGAAAGAAAAGACTTGTCATTGACTATCAACCCTTAAATGCTTTTCTAAGGGATGATAAGTTTCCCCTTCTAAAAAATACACCTAAGCCGAGCCAAGATATTCTCAAAGTTTGATCTCAAATCAGGGTTTCGGCAACTAGGCATCCATCCTCAGGATAGGCCCAAAACCGTATTTTGCATACCGAATGCCCATTATCAATGGACTGTCATGCCCTTTGGCCTCAAAGTGGCTCCATCCCTGTTCCAAAAGTCCATGATAAAAATATTCCAACCCATACTGCATAGTGCATTGATTTACATTGATGACATTTTGTTGTTTTCTACAGATCACCAGGCGCACCAGCAGTTACTCACAGAGTTTCACACTCTCATCCAGCATTATGGCATCATGTTGTCAGAAAAGAAAAGCATCATTGCTCAGTCTTCCATCAACTTTCTTGGAATGACAATTCATGATGGTCATTACATGCCAGAACCGCACATTGCACAAGAATTGATAAAGTTTCCAGATGTCACTCTCACAAAGAAACAAATCCAACAGTTTCTTGGCATCATTAATTATCTTCGAGACTTTATCCCAAAAGTCGCGGTCCATACCAGCCAGCTGTCAAAGTTATTGAGAAAGAATGCACCCCAGGGTCGGCTCAACAAATGGCTCGTGACCATTGAGACCTCATCCGATGGCGCACACTCTACAAGTCAGACCCACTATTACTGGCAACCTCTGTCTCCAAAAGAATCCAAAGTCCACAGAAGAAATCGTGCCTATAAATTCATCACAGGCATCTGCCTTCAACACCAACATCTTTCTTGAAAATCAATTCCTCGTTTAGTGCTTCACTGCTCCTTTCCTTTCCAAAATGAGTCCCAACAAGCAACTGCTAGACACCTCAGATCTTAGCCTAATGACTTTCATCAAATGGCTTCCTGAAGAACTCCAGAACTTCATTTTCCAAAAAGTCATAAACCACAAACATGACTTTGACAATCAAAACCTTACATGGCGACTATTGTCTTTGATGGCCATACAAGAGTTCAGGCCAACTCATAATGAGTTATGTCAACAGCCCTTCAGCCCTCATCCAAATCCAGACCAGATGCATCAACTTATCTTCAAGCTTCGGACTACCTTCCATCATGTAGTTGATGAACACTCCAGTTGGGGTCATTATGTCATCTCTGACATCACCCCCTAAGCTTATTACATTTTCTGGTACTGGCTGAATTTATATCCAGTTGCCCTCCTGTTTGACCCTAATCTCATACACACCAGCCGCAGGTACAGCAAAGGAAAATTGTTTGACAGAATGTTCACCTCCATCTTCAAGGATCCTTTGACCCTTGAACTCATAACCGGAGATCAAATACAGTACCCTACTATCATAATTGTCAAGCTCACTAACATATGGGGTAGGTATGAAAAACCCATGGTCAAACCCATACTCCATCACCACGACTGTGAATCCGTCCATCCTATGTGGGAACAATGCCTCGCAGCTAGAAATGCAATTGCAAAGGAATACGGCACTACTCCTACTTACACAGACCACAGTCCCTTCTCCCCTGATGTCCAGACAACTCCAGATCTCTATTTCAGAGAGGAAATCAGAAATCACAAGCTTCATTATGATAAAAACGAAGTCACCATCCTTCAGCACAGATATGACCTCTACCTTCGTCGACATGGAAGAACTCAAAATCTATGGACAAAAAGAACTGACTATTCTGATAACCACCAATGGCCCCAGCCTTGGATCCACTCAGAATCAGACTCAGACACCTCAGTCTCATCATATGACACCATCTCCCTTTGATTTCCGTCCACTCCTTAACACCCGGGAATCACGGCTTTCTTCACGGCTTTTAGTTTTGTCATCAAGTGTGTTTTATCCCAGTGTGATAATGTTGCCTGCGTGATAATTAGCTTTTACTTTAGCTTTGCTTTTTGCTTTTGTAAAAGTTGCTTTAAGCTTTTGTTTGCTTATGCTTTTACTTTATCTTTTGTAAAAGATGCTTTTGCTTTTGCAAAAGGAATCTTTAGCTTTAGCTTTATCTTTTGCTTTAGCTTTAGCTTTTACTTTAATCATGTTTGTTTTAATCATAATGTTCAGGATAAGGGTCCTGTCTTATCCTTTTAGCTTTTGCTGTCTATATAAGCTTAGTTCTAGATTTGTAATCGGGGAGGCACTCCAAAGTCTTCTAAGGAGCCAAGTTTGAATAAAAAATATGTTTTTCTAAACTCTTCTTTCTCTGGGAAGTCCTCTAAGGTTTATCTCTTCACTCCATAATCCTAAGAGTTGTTTGCTTCTTCCTAAAAACTGAGTATGCTCTACACTTGCCTCTCTGAGGATCCTGTGTATCAGAAAAGTTTGAAATCTTAGTGCTTCAGTCAGTCTGTCCAGATCTAAGAGAACCGAGTAAGGTCTAAACACCCCAATAGTTCGTTTGGCAAAGAGGTTAAGACCAGTAGGGTCGCGAGAACCTCGTTAGGATGATTACCGAGGGTCAACAGACTCCAATTGTCTATCTAGATCAATAGGGATAGAGCGAGTAAGCACGCCTACGTTCCTGTCTTCCGCTTGCTGTCTTTTGTAGACGTTCACAGTGGTGTCAGAGCAATTAGTTTGCCCTACCATTGTGCCCCGAGTGGTATTAGAGCGATATCATTCCCCGAGTGGTATCAGAGCAGCAAAAATAAATACCGTATTGTCATCACAAGATTCCTGTTATGAAAACAGGGATTCAACATCATCGTCCCTAGAGAGAGGAGACTCGGTCTACGTGTTACATAGCCTGGCTGACTTGGCTGGGTTGTTAGGGCAAGATTTAGAAAAGTGGCCCTTTTTCTTACAGGAATCTTTTTGTTGCCTGGTGTTGGATGTCTTCTATCTGAAAAACCTATAAGGTTGTTTAGGCTTTGAAGAACGGTGTTTGAAAGAGTGTTCGATTTTGGAGAACTTCTGGAAATGGGATTTTTTGTTGTGTGAGGCTTTTTACAGGCACTTTTGAATGGTTCCCGTTGTTCCATGAGGTCTCTAAAAAACTTTTTCTGTTCACAAAGCTTTTCAAGGTAAGAGACCATAATCTAGTAAATCTTTCCCAGGAAAAGATCCTCAATGTTTATTTGGAGGGCATGGTACTGTCTCTGAAGTTCTAGTAGAATCTCCTTAGGAAGAGATTGAATAAAGACATGCTTGAGAGAGCTATCATTGAAACCATTGAGCTTGTAGTACAGGGCTGACATTCGTCTGTAGTGCAGATCAAGATCTTTAATCTTTAAAGATCAACACCTTATCTTATGAAACTTTTTTCTAGCAGATTCTTTTGCTAGATTGAGGTCGCACAAAAAGTGATTATAGATGAGCTCTAGAACTTGAGGGATTGGTGCTTGATACAGCTGTAGCTGTCTGTACTTAAGTAAGCTTACAAACCAATCACGAAGGGAGCCTAAGAACCGAGAGCAATATTCTTTAAGAATATCGTATGAGGTTGCTCCAGGTCTAAGCATTTGAACATCAATCCAAGCAGCCATTTCTTGGAACTTGAGGAGCTATTTAGATTTAGGAACATCATCAAATGAGAACCATGGCCCATTGGATGGCTTAGGACTTGGACTTGGATTAGGCCGTGCATGAGGCACATCTTAAGCCGGAGGCATGTCATCATCTGGTTCATCGACAAAAAGAGGTCTCCTAGGAGGAGTATCCTCTGGAGTATTTAGAGGAGGATCACTGGATGTGGATGGTTGAGCCATAAGTTTAGCATGGATTTCCATATAGTTTTCCTCTGAATCTGTTGCAGAATAGGAGGCAACTGATTCTGTTGGAGAAGAAAACTCATCTGAAGAAGGATTTACATATGGATCAGATGGAGTATCATCTTCTAGAAGGATAAGACTAGAATAAAGCTGATGCATGGGCTCTTTATCCTTTGATGGATGAAAAGGAGGCTGAAAGTATTCAGGAAATTGCTGAGGACAAGGAGTATGAATTGTTTCAGCATAGGTAGGAGGAGGTTGAGGTTGTGGTTGTGGTGATGGCCTAGGTTGAGGCCTTGAAGGTGAAGGCTTTGCAGGAGATGGCCTTGTGTAAGGCATCGGTGTTGGTTCCTCTTTTGGGTAATGCATATTTGATATGCCAATGAACTGATGAGCTTCACAAGTTCTTTGTGAAGGAGTTGTGGGAGGACTGTAGAAAGGTTGGTATGTGTTGAAGTATGGTGAAGGTATGGGTACAGTTGTCTGATCTCTGCATCTTTTTTGCTGAACTTTGGTCCCTAATAATTGAGTTCAATCATGGTACGAAGCTCGATGTCCAATTTTACAATTCTCTAATGAAGGCTTTGATACAGCTGTTCCATCCGTGCTGTAATTGCATCAACCTTCTTGTAAGTAGTTTGGACTTTGTGCTTGAACATTATCGATCCTGATATCAAGAGATTCCAGGACTGTATTTTGAACTCTAGCATTCTGGGTTTTCCAGTTAAGCACTTGTTCGTACTGCTTTAGTTCCTCAGTTTGTCCAGAAGGGAGAACAGGAGGCTGGACATATAAACGGAAACCAATTTGGTTTGTGGATTTGTCTGTTTTCCTAAGGAAGGAAACTGACCTTGGTAAAAGCTGGATCCAAACATCATATAGGCTTGTGGAGAGGATTGAGACAGAAGTGGGTTGTTGACTTCTTGTAATAGGAGATGTTGTCTCAACTGGGCTTGGAGTGTATTCGGGTTCAACTGACCATGGAGTGTTTCTGGTTCATCACCGGAAATTAAAACCGGTGGGGATTCAGGTTGGTCATCTGGTAAAGGTTACAACTGCTTCGTTGTGTACTTTTCTTCTTCCTGCGCCTTTGGCGCCTGTGGACGACTTCCCAGTCGTCCTGGCATGGACAGCCTGGATCACACATGTGAGAGCCTGGAACATCCTAAATGAAATGTCAGTCTTTCTTGTCTAGGTAGACAGGATAGCATTTGGAAGAGAAACTGTAAATTGGTAGATCTTCTCGCGCTGTGTTAACAGCCGTGATCATAGCAGTGTATGAGAAAGAGGTTCTGGGAGGTTGATTTTCTGGAGGTTGAAAGGTCATCCGGATAGTACCGTCTGACCTTTCTTCATATTGAGCTTCAGAAGTCTGAATTGGTTGGGAGTTCTGATGGAACTTTTCATAGTTGGAGAGCCATTCTAAAGGCATCAACTTGAGAAGTTCGGCTTTTTGGATCTGTTTGGGGATTTGGACAATGGTTGGTATGGTTTTGAAGTCTAAGATCATAAGGGTATCTGTGGAGGTTTGAGGTGTAGGACGATCAAGAGCATGGTTTTGAAGTCTATAAACCAGCTAGTGATGTAAAGTAGCCATTTTTTAGGTGACCACTTGTTCAGCACCTTCGATCTGAATTTGGGCTTTCAAAGTAGTTGAAAGATTGAGATCTTCAAGGCATAGGTTAAAGTTTGGGTGAAAGGTGAGAAGAGCACTACCCGCATGTAGAGTAGTTGGGATTGACTTATGAGGCATGAGAATAGCTGTTGTCTGTTCAGGCCCCCATGGTGGGGCTGATTTCTTTATCATCCTTGATAACTTTGAGGTGTGGACCGCAATGTATGGAAAATAATCTCGGAGATAGTTGACAATCCCGAGGAATTATTGAATTTGCTTGCGGGTTAGGTGAGTATCTGGAAAATGTATCAATTCTGGGGCAATGTGGGGTCTAGGACGGTAATGATCATCTTCAATTAACATGCCAAGAAATTCAATGGATGTCTGGCCCACTTGTGACTTTTTCTCAAATAACATGACTCCATGTGATTCAATTATTGACAGGAACTGATCAAGGAGCCGTTGATGTGATTCATGATCCTTAGAAAACAACAAGATGTCATCCATGTAGATGAGGGCGTTTTCAAGGATAGGTTCAAAGACTTTGACCATAGCCTTTTGAAAAAGAGATGGTGCCACTTTCAAACCAAAGGGCATCACTGTCCATTGGTAATGGGCATTAGGAATACAGAAGGCTGTTTTTGGTCTTTCATCAGGATGAATACCAATCTCCCAAAATCCAGACTTAAGGTCAAATTTGGAAAATACCTATGCGCCTTGGAGATGAATGAACATGGACTGAATTTTTGGAAAAGGGAATTTGTCGTCTTTGAGAAAACAGTTGAGGGGCTGGTAGTCAATGACTAACCTTTTCTTACCCCCGAACAATTTCAGATCGTTTTTCAACATAGAATGCTTGACAAGCCCAATCAGAACGAGTGGGCTCAATGAGGCCTTGTGCCATAAACTGTTGGCATTCAGCTTGGGCTAGCTTGAGATACGAGGGTGTCATACCCGGATGTGTGGCTTTAGTAGGGTTGGCAACTTTCTTAAGCTTAAAGTGTAGCTTAACAAACAACTGAGGATTTTCCCTCTGTGGGAAAGGAGGGGTGAACTGAATATGATTTTTAGGACAAACGGTAGGAACTTGGTTTTGATAGACTTATAGGAAGAAGGTGCGTCAGAAATTGAATACAACCTTAAAGTATCAGTATAAGGTAGAAATCTTTACTTATACTTAATACCTGTGGAGGAGATATTCAACTTTTTGATAAGCTGGAGAACATCAAAACTTATGAGGAGGTCCTTATTAGGAAGAGAAGAACCTATGAGCTTAATCCATAGAACACAGTTTGGGAAGAACTGGATATTAATGGGTTTTTTGGTAATCAGATATGTATGGAAAAACTCACCATCAACTGCTTTGAAATATTCAGTGTGGTGTTCCCAGTACTCTGGTGGAAGGATGGATGGATTGAGCATACTACGTTGAGCACCAGTATTAATGAAACCTATGATGGAGATAGGCTTGGCAAATTTAGAGGGAAGGATACAGATTTTTATGGAGGGAAGAGGACTTTCAACGTGGTTGATTTGTTGAGTGTGGTAGATGGTTGGAATATCCTCGGAATCAGAGGCATCACTCTGATCAGCCAAAATAAAGACCGTAGTGTCATCACAAGATTCCTGTTCTGAAAACATGGATTCAACATCATCATCCTCAGAGAGAGAAGATACTTGGTTAAGATGTTGTAATAGTCTGGCTAACTTGGCTGGATTTATTAGGGCAAGACTTGGCAAAGTGGCCTTTTTTTTTACAGATGAAACACCTGGAATCTTTTTGTTGCCGGGTGTTGGTTGTTTTCCATCTGAAAAATCGATAAGGCTTTTTGGGCTTTGGATGACGGTGTTTGGAAGAGTGTTTGGTTCTGGAGAACTTCTGGAAATGGGATTTTTTCTTGGTAGGAGAAGTGCAGGTTCTTTCATCCTTGCATTTGATTGCAAGGTGAGGCTTTTTGCCGGCACTTTTAAAGGGTTCCCTCTGTTCGATGAGATCTCTGAAAAACTCTTTCTGTTCACAGAGCTTTTCAAGACAAGAGACCAAGATTTGGTAAATCTTTCCCAGGGAAAGATCATCAATGTTTATCTGGTGTGCATGGAACTGTCTCTGAAGTTCTGGTAGAATCTCCTTAGGAAGAAGAGATTGAATAAAGACATGCTTGAGAGAGCTATCATTGAAAGCATTAAGCTTGTAATTCTAGCAGATTCTTTTGCTAGATTAAGATCACCCAAAAAGTGGTTATAGATGAGCTCTAAGACTTGAGGGATTGGCGCTTGGTACAGCTGTAACTGTTTGTACTGAAGTTAGCTTAATAACCAATCACGAAGAGAGCCTAAGAGCCGAGAGCATAATTCTTTAAGAACATCGTACGAGGTTGCTCCAGGTCTAAGCATTTGAACATAAATCCAAGCAGCCATTTCTTGGAACATGAGGAGCTATTTAGCTTTAGAAACATCATCAAATGAGAACCATGGCCTATTGGATGGCTTAGGACTTGGACTTGGATTAGGCTGTGCAGGAGGCACATCTTGAGCCGGAGGCATTTCATCATCTGGTTCATCGAAAAAGGATATCTTCTTGTTGAATTAGAAGAAAGATCCTCATGAGAATGAGGAGGATCACTGGATGTGGATGGGCTGAGCCATAAGCTGAGCAGTGATATCCATATAGTTTTCCTCTGAATCGGTTACAGAGTAGGAGGCAACTGATTCTGCTGGAGAAGAAGACTCATCTGAGAAGGATTGACATCTGAATCAGATGGAGTATCATCTTCTGGAAGAATAAGACCAGAATAGAGCTGATGCATGGGCTCTTTGTCCTTTGGTTGAGATGGTTGAGATGGTTGAGATTGAGGCTGAAAATATTCAGGGATTTGCTGAGGAGGAGTATGAATTGTTTTAGCATATGTAGGAGGAGGTTGAGATTTTGGTTGTGGTTGAGGTTTAGGTTGAGGCTTTGAAGGTGAAGGTTTTGGAGGAGATGGCCTTGTGAAAGGCATCGGTGTTGGTTCCTCTTTTGAGTAATGCATATTTGATATGCCAATGAACTGATGAGCTCACGAGTTCTTTGTGAAGGAGTTGTGGGAGGACTGTAAAAATGTTGGTATGTGTTGAATTACAGTGAAGGCATGGGTACGGTTTTTTGTTGACCAAACAAGGAGGGTTGTCTGCCTTGTCTTTCTGCATCAATTCTTTCAAGTTCAGCTTTAAGTTGTCTGATGAAGGCTTTGATACAGCTGTTCCATCCGTGCTGTAATTGCATCAACCTTCGTATGAGTAGTCTGGACTTGTGGTTGGAAATTATTGATCCTGGTATCAAGAGATTCCAGGACTGTATTCTGAACTCTAGCATTCTGAGTTTGCCAGTTAAGCACTTGTTCGTACTGCTTTGGTTCCTCAGTCTGTCCAGAAGGGAGAACAGGAGGCTGGACATATGGTTTGGAAACCACTATAGTTTGTGGATCTGTTTGTTTTCCTAGAGAGGGAAACTGACCTTGGTAAGAGCTAGATCCAAACATCATACAGGCAAAGAATAAGATTACAATCACTAATGACAAAGGAAGCCTGTCCTAGGAAGAGATTGAGAAGATGGTTCAGAAGGCAGAGAAGTACAAGTCTGAAGATGAGGAACACGAGAAGAAGGTTGAGGCAATGAACGCTTTGGAGAACTACGCCTACAACATGAAGAACACCATCAAGGATGATCAAATTGGTTCAAAACTTTCTGTAGCTGACAAGAAGAGAATTGAGGATACTATTGAGGAGGCTATCCAGTGGTTGGACAGCAACCAGTTTGTCGAAGCAGATGAGTTCGAGGACAGGATAAAGGAACTTGAGGGCATTTGTAATCCTATCATAGGTAAGATGTATCAAGGTGGTATTGCTCCTGGTGCAGGTCCCGGTCCCAGTCCCGGTCCTGGTCCTGGCATGGACGAAGGTGGCAGCGGAGTACCACTCTCCCCCGAGTGGTATCAAAGCACCACTCTCTCCCGAGTGGTATCAGAGCCTAACGATTTGTTCGATAGGCAACAAAAGAGTAACGTTGTCCCGTTCTTGCTGAAGGTGGTATATTATAGAAGGTCTATGCTCTGAAAAAGAAAAATAGAAAAATACTATCACTCATGGCTTCCTCTTCAAACTCTCAAGTTCCTGAAACTCCGGTTTCACTATGTTCTCCTCTTTCTCTTCCTAGATCTTGTACAAAATACCTAGCCTCTAAAATAGAAAACCTTGTAGAATATTCTTATGTCCCAGATTCTGTACAAATTTCTGAATCTTCCTTCACCCTCATAAACCCTTATAAACTCTATCACCGTTCCAACTCTGTAACTAGAACCCTCAGAACCCTTATCTCTGCAGACTGCTCGAAAGAATATATTGATGTTCAGTGGATCGGTGTGCTTCTGAGCAACTCAGCGGGCGTATATTACTCTGGAAATTCCAACAGGGCTTATCGCAATCTGGAAACGAGAAGGTTATACTCACCTCCATCTTGGGGGCGTACGCATAATCCTTATTCTTCATGGTAGAAAATGCTTGCCGGTCACGGCAAGAATGGCTCTTATGGACACCAGATTCATAGAGTACCAACATTCTGTCATTGGTACTGTTCTCATTACTCTCCATGCGGGTAGTGCTCTTCTTACCTTTTGCATATCCCTTGAAGATCCAAATCTTTCAACCTCTTTGAAAGTCCAAATCCAGATCCAAGGTGCTGAACAGGTGGTCACCTCAAAAATGGCTACTTTACATCACTAGCTGGTTTATAGACTTCAAAACCATGCTCTTGATCTTCCTACACCTCAAACCTCATCAGATACCCTCATGATTCTAGCCGACAATGAAACCATCCCTACCATTGTCCAAATCCCCAAACAAATCCAAAAGACCGAACTTCTCAACTATGAAAAGTTCTATCAGAACTCCCAACCAGTATAGACTTTTGAAGCCCAATATGAAAAAAGGCTAGACGGTACTGTCCGAATGACCTTTCAACCTCCAGAAAGTTAGCCTCCCAGAACCGCCTTTTCATACACTGGTATGATTATTGCTGTTCAAACAGTTCAAGAAGATCTTCCCATCCACTCTTCCAAAGGCTATCTTGTGTACCATGACAAGGTACAAGGCCATTTTATGTGGGATATTCTAGGCTCTCACATGTGTGATCCAGGCTGTCCATGCCAGGATGAAGATTAGTCTGATGACGACGACTAGGAAATCTTTACAGGCACCGAAGGCACAGGAAAAAGAAGAAGGCACAAAGAAGCAGTTGTAAACCTCCATCTGATCTCCCACCAGATGACCAACCAGAATCCTCACCAGTCTTAATTTCCAGTGATGCACTCCATGTTCGGTTGAACCAGAATACACTCCAAGCATAGATGAGACAACATCACCTATTGTCCTCACACCCCAAAAGTCAATCCCCACAATCTGTAGACAAGAAGTCAACAATCCACTTCTGTTTCAATCCTCTCCACAAGCCTGTATGATGTTTGGATCTAACTCTTACCAAAGTCAGTTTCCCTCTACAGGAAAACAAACAAATCCACAAACCAAAGTGGTTTCCAAACCATATGTCCAGCCTCCTGTTCTTCCTTCTAGTACCAAAGCAATGCGAACAAGTGCTTAACTGGCAAACTTAGAATGCCAAAGTTCAGAATCTGATCACGGAATCTCTTGATGCGGGATCGATAATCGACCACAAGTCGGACTATTAAGAAGGTTGATGCAATTACAGCAAGGATAGAACAACTGTATCAAAGCCTTCATCAGAGAATTGCCAAATTGGACATAGAGCTTCGTACCATGATTGAAATCAATTATTGGGGACCAAAGTTCAACCAAAAAGATGCAGAGATCAGACAACTTAAAGCTGAACTTGAAAGAATTTATGCAGAAAGACAACGCAGACAACCCTCTTTGTTTTGTCAACAAACAACCGTACCCATGTCTTCACCATACTTCAGCACATACCAACCTTTTTACAGCCCTCCCACAACTCCTTCACAAAGAACTCGTGAAGCTCATCAGTTCATTGGCATATCAAATATGCATTACTCAAAAGAGGAACCAACATTGATGCCTTTCACAAGGCCATCTCCTCCAAAACCTTCACCTTCAAAGCCTCAACCTAAACCTCAACCACAACCAAAATCTGAACCTCCTCCTAAATGTGCTGAAACAATTCATAATCCTTCTCCTCAGCAAATCCCTGAATATTTTCAGCCTCCATCTCAACCAAAAGACAAAGAGCCCATGCATCAACTCTATTCTGGTCTTATTCTTCCAGAAGATGATACTCCATCTGATTCAGATGTCAATCCTTCTTAGATGAGTCTTCTTTTCCAGCAGAATCACTTGCCTCCTACTCTGCAACTGATTCAGAGGAAAACTATGTGGAAATCCCTACTCAGCTTATGGCTCAGCCATCCACATCCAGTGATCCTCCTCCTCCTCCTGAGGATCCTCTTCATAGTTCAACAAGGAGAACTCCTTTTATCGATGAACCGGATGATGACATGCCTTCGGCTCAAGATATGCCTCCTGCACAGCCTAATCCAAGTCCAAGTCCTAAGCCATCTAATGGGCCATGGTTCTCATTTGATGATGTTCCTAAAGCTAAATGGCTCCTCAATTTCCAAGAAATGGCTGCTTGGATTGATGTTCAAATGCTTAGACCTGGAGCAACCTCGTACGATGTTCTTAAAGAATTCTGTTCTCGGTCCTTAGGCTCTCTTCGTGATTGGTTTGTAAGCTTACTTGAGTACAGGCAGTTACAGCTGTACTAAGCGCCAATCCCTTAAGTCTTAGAGCTCATCTATGATCACTTTTTGGGTGATCTTAATCTAGCAAAAGAATGTGCTAGAAAAGAGTTTCATCAGAAGAATAAATATTAAAGATCTTGATTTGCACTCCAGATGAATGTCAGCCCTGTATTACAAGCTCAATGGTTTCAATGATAGCTCTCTCAAGCATGCCTTTATTCAATCTCTTCCTAAAGAGATTCTACCAGAACTTCAGAGACAGTTCCATGCCAACCAGATAAACATTGATGATCTTTCCCTAGGAAAGATTTACCAAATCACGGTCTCTTGTCTTGAAAAGCTCTGTGAATAGAAAGAGTTTTTCAAAAATCTCATGGAACAGAGGAAACGCTTCAAAAGTGCACGCAAAAAGCCTCACCTTGCAATCAAATGTAAGGATGAAAGAACCTGCACTTGTCTTACCAAGAAAAAGTCCCATTTCCAGAAGTTCTCTAGAACCAAACACTCTTCCAAACACCATCATCCAAAGCCCAAAAAGCCTTACCGATTTTTTAGACGGAAAGCAACCAACACTCGGTAACAGAAAGATTCCAGGTGTTTCATCTGTAAGAAAAAGGGCCACTTTGCCAAATCTTGCCCTAACAATCCAGCCAAGTCAGCCAGGCTATTACAACATCTTCACCAAGTCTCTCCTCTCTCTGAGGATGATGATGTTGAATCCCTGTTTTCAAAACATGAATCTTGTAATGACAATACGGTCCTTATTTTGGCTGATCAGAGTGATACCTCTGATTTTGAGGACATTCCAACCATCCACCACAGATTTGTTCAAAGTCCTCTCCCATCCATAAAAATCAGTATCATTCCATCTAAATTTGCCAAGCCTATCTCCATCATAAGTTTCATTGATACTGGTGCGCAGCGCAGTATACTCAGTCCATCCATCCTTCCTCGAAAGTACTGGGAACACCACACTGAATATTTCAAAGCAGCTGATGGTGAGTTTTTCCATACATATTTGATTACCAAAAAACCCATTGGTATCCAGTTCTTCCTAGACTTTGTTCTGTAGATTAAGTTCATAGGTTATTTTCTTCTTGATAAGGACCTCCTCACAGGTTTTGATGTTCTTCAGCTTATCAAAAAATTGAATGTCTCCTCCATAGGTATTCAGTATAAGCAAAGGTTTCTACCTTATACTGATACTTTAAGGTTGTATTCAATTTCTGATGCACCTTCCTCCTATGAGTCCTTCAAAACTAAATTCCTTCCGTTTTATCATGAAAATCATCTTCAGTTTACCCATCCTTTTCCTCTGTGGAAAAATCCTCAGTTCTTTGTTAAGCTACCCTTCAAGCTTAAGATCTCAAGCTACCCTACCAAAGCTACACATCCGGGTATGACACCCTAAGATCTCAAGCTAGCCCAAGCTGAATGCCAACAGCTTATGGCACAAGGCTTGAGATCTTGTCAAGCTTTCTATGTTGAAAAACGATCTGAAATTGTCCAAGGTAAGAAAAGGTTAGTCATTGACTATCAGCCCCTCAACTGTTTTCTCAAAGACGACAAATTCCCTTATCCATCTCCAAGGTGCAAAGGTATTCTCCAAATTTGACCTTAAGCCAGGATTCTGGGATATTGGTATTCATTCCGATGAAAGACCAAAAACAACCTTCTGTATTTCTAATGCCCATTACCAATGGACAGTAATGCCCTGTGGTTTGAAAGTGGCGCCATCCTTTTTTGAAAAGGCTATGGTTAAAGTCTTTGAACCTATCCTTGAAAATGCCCTCATCTATATCGATGACATTTTTTTATTTTCCAAGGATCATGAATCACATCAATGGCTCCTTGAACAGTTCCTGTTAATAATTGAATCACATGGAGTCATGTTATCTGAGAAAAAGTCACAAGTGGGCCAGACATCCATTGAATTTTTTGGCATAATAATTGAAGACGGTCACTACCATCCTGGACCCCACATTGCACAAGAATTTATACATTTTCTAGATTCTCACCAAACCCGCAAGCAAATTCAACAATTTCTTGGGATTGTCAACTATCTCCGAGACTTTTTCCCACACATTACGGTCCACACCTCGGCGTTGTCAACAATGCTAAAGAAATCAACCCCACCTTGGGGACCTGAACAGACAACAGCTGTGCAGCAGCTAAAGCAGATGACTCAGCAGCCACTACCACTGAGACTTCTCTCCAAAAGACAACACATTCTTCCTGCTGATCAGAACCACCATTATTGGCCAACACTATTTGTGTAAGAATCTGATGAACATAGAAGAATCCATGCCTATAAATTTGGCCCACACCATCATCTATCATTAGAAGACCAGTTTCTTATCTGGCAATTCACCATATTCTTAAAACTCCTTCCCAGCATGAGTTGCAGAAACCAACAGGCCAGTGTTTCTTTGCTCAGTCTTTTAACCTACATAGCTTGGCTTCCAGAAAGCCTACAGGAGCTAATCTTCCAAAAGGTTATTGACCACAAACATGGTTATAGAAATCATCCTCTGACATGGCGCTTATGGTCCTTAATGGCCATCCAAGAATTCATACCAACTCATGATGATTTATGGCAACAACCATTTGTTCCACAACCTAATCCAGACCAGATGCACCAGCTGATCTTGAAACTCCAAACTACTTTTCATATCACTCCTCAAGCTTACTACATTTTCTGGTACTGGTTAAATTTGTACCAGCCGCATATAGGGGAAAGGAAGATGGTTTGATAGAATGTTTGCCCTCATCTTTAGGGATCCTTTAACCATTAAACTTACCACTAGTTATCACATCAGGCAGCCTACCATCATAATTGTAAAACTCACTGACATATGGGGTCGATATACCAATCCCATTGTTAGAGCTATAGAACACTACCATGCCTGTGAAACTATCCATTCCATGTGGACAGAAGGTCTCACAGCTAGACAAGCTCTAGCTGAAGAATACAGCACGGCTCTCACATACATCACCCACAGTCCTTTATCTCCTAATGTCCAGACCACACCAGATCTCTATTTCAGAGAAGAGATCAGAAATCATCGTCTCCATTCTGAAAGAGATGAAGCTATGGCACTGTAGCACAGATATGATAACTACCTCAGTAGATATGGTAGATCTCAAAACTTGTGGCCGGAAACAACGGACTGGTCCAACCACCAACAGTGGCCTCAACCAAGCCTAGCCCTCCAGCTTGATGATGCTTAGATAAACCCTGATTCAGACTCTGACACATCAGTCTCCTCATACAGCACTATCTCACTCTAATAATGTCGTTTGTCTTTTGTGCCTTAAAAGTCATAAAGTAGTTTGTCTTTTATGTTTGAAAGTCTTCTTTGTAATAATGGCTTTACTTTTTCAAAGCTAGTTGTTAAAGTGTCGTTTTTTAATAATGGCTTTACTAATTGTGTCCTTTTTTTGTCAAAAGTTGTTAAAGCTACTTTTGACTTTGTAATCATGATGCTTTGTCATCAAGTGGGGGTCCTGTCCCACTTTAGGTGAAGCCTTTGTCTATAAAAGGCCACATTCTTCTCATTGTAAGATACGCTTGAATTAAGCCTCGTTTTCAGTAATAAAAAGTTATGAGTTTTCTCTTAAACATGAGTGGCTAAACACTTCTCTTTCTATTCTTCTAATAAAGATAACATATCGGCTTAAATAGTTCATCTTCTATCTGGCTCTACACTTGCCTCTTGTAGGATCCTGTGTATCAGAAAGTCACTAGAGCACCTTATACCATTGCTGTTTGGCCTGTACCAAAAACCAGACACAGTTATCAGAAACACGGTTCACTCGTCATAATGCCCAAGGAGTGGCTCCAGTTTAGGGTGGTATGTGGTATGGTTGCTTCTCCGGTATTGGGTATATCGGCTAGAAACCCGAGCATGCGGGCTATTGACCCTAAGGACGATTTGTTCGTCATTTCTCTAGTATAACAACGCCACGTACTCTGCTGCCACCAAAGTGGGTGCTTCGCTTCTCCCTCGAGTGGTATCAGAGAGTGACTAGATACAAAAGGCTTTCAGTCTTTTATTATGTTTAGTCCAAGATAGCTTGCTTTTATTTTTGTCGATTGAATGATGTGCTTTTTTATAATTAGGTTTTTTTTAATCTAAAATTGTCGATTGAAATATGTTGTGATCTAAAATTCTCAAGCATGCATGTTCTGCTTCTGCACATGATTTGACCCATTATTATTACGGCATGCGTACGGTGCAATTGGTTTTAAATAAATTAGGGTGTTTTCAATTTTCCCTTTTTGATAATTAATTGCTTTGGTATATATTTTAAATTGCTCAATAATCCCTCTTCTAAACTCTTTACATTTGTAAAATTACAATTTCTAATTTCCATATTCATATATAAAAACAGATATTGTGTGCCATTTTAGTTTTGTGGAATCTTTGTATTAATTAAGATATATATATTTGATGTCAAAGAATTGAGATTGTATTTTGTGGCATATGATTATTCATGAGCATTTGACATCCATTGCTATGTTTTAATTTTTTAGATGGAGCTAAGTAATTTTTTCAACGCTTTAAGTTAAATTTGAAGTAATTTTTTTTCAATTTTTAAGTTAAAATTTCAATTTATCTTGCTAACTAATTTTATTTACTTTTTATGTGTAGGATTCTTGATTTCAAGGAGACAAAGACAAGATTAAGAGTATTAAAGAAATCACTTAAGAATTTGTAATTTAGTGTTTAGATGATTGTATATCTTAATCTTAGAATATAGTTTGAGTGTGGAATTTTTATAATTTATTTTGCTTAATTTTTATTTATTAATTATATTTTGTAAATGAATCTAGATTAGGTTTAATTCATTTATTAATTCTACTAAACGAATTAAATGAATTGAACTGAATATTCATTTAATAAATATATTGAATTTAAATCTTCAGATTTCAATTTGTTTGGTAAAAAAGTCAAATTTGAATAAGTAGAATTTTCACCCAATTTGTTAATGATTCGATTTGAATTTGATTCGTTTATTTGTTTTGCCACCCCTAAGGAGTATACGGATGTGATGCCACCCGAGTTACCAAAGCAATTGCTGCCATGATGACAAGATAGAGTTAGAGCCAGGTGCGAAGCTGCGCCAATTCTCTTCTAATGGAAGCATGATGGCTCGCTTCAATTGTGTATCCCACTAATTGCGAATTTGTTCGACTAACTTGGATGAGCCAAGTACTTCTCCAAGCTCTACTTTAGATCGGGATATTACCAAGTGCAAATTACAGAAGGAGGTGAGCCAAAGACTACCTGTGTAACTAGATATATGGTGTACTATTTCAAGGTCGTGCCTTTTGGCCTCACCAACTCTCTAGCCACATTTTGCATTCTCATGAATTGCATCTTCCAGCCGTATCTTGATTTGTTTGTGGTGGTATATCTCAATGGCATTGTGGTCTATAGCAACACTTTAGAGGAGCATGTCAAGCACTTGTGGGTTGTATTTAAGGTGTTGCAGGACAATGAGCTTTTATATTATGTGGGAGAGTGCTCGTTTGCAAAGCCAGAAGTTGATTTTCTTGGCCATAAGATCATAGATAGGACGTTGCTCATGGATAAGGCTAAGGTCAAGGCCATTGCCGAATGGGAGCCACCTCCATGCATCAAGGGCTATTCCACTATTGCCACACCACTCGCTGACTTGCTCAAAGAGATCACCAAGTGGGAATGGACGGAGAGAAGCCAACA
Organism: Citropsis articulata; assembly: GCA_030449925.1. Taxonomy (NCBI): domain Eukaryota; kingdom Viridiplantae; phylum Streptophyta; class Magnoliopsida; order Sapindales; family Rutaceae; genus Citropsis; species Citropsis articulata. The sequence goes on from JASUUH010000079.1 coordinate 6,744,724, forward strand.
ACCTTTTGATGCCCTCAAAAAAGCTATTATAAAGGAGGTGATCCTAGCCCAACCATGCATTGCCTTTCGAGGTACACATGGATGCTTCTAATTTTACTATTAAAGGTGTGTTGATGCAAGGCAAGCATCCAACAGCTTTTGAGAGCCAAAAGCTAAATGATATGGAGCAGTGGTATATGGTGCAAAAGAAGGAAATGACCATGGTAGTGCATTGTTTATGCACTTGGAGGCATTATTTGCTTAAGTCTAAGTTCATGGTGAAAACGCATAGCACAGGGACTAGCTATTTTCAAAGCTAAAAGATGCTAAGTCGGAAGCAAGAAGGTGGGATTTTCTGGGCGAATTCAACTATATCCTAGAGTATAAGCCGAGAAAAGCCAATTTGGTAGCGGATGCCTTGATTTAGAAGGGTAAGTTTGCAACCATAAGCGGGATACAAGAAGAGCTTCTCACCTTATAAAGATTAAATATAGCATGATCCCTTAGGCAAGCAGCTAGTTTCTCTTGTGCTGTAAGGGAAATCTGATGGTGGTATCAAAGTATACCATTCTCCCCGAGTGGTATCAGAGCCTAACGATTTGTTCAATTGGCTGTCAACAGAGTAACGCTGTCCCGTTCTTGCTGAAGGTGGTATATTGTAGAAGGTCTGTGATTTGAAAAAGAAGAATAGAAAAATATTATCACTCATGGCTTCAACTTCAAACTCTCAAGTTTCTGAAACTCCTGTTTCACTATCCTATCCTCTTTCCCTACATCTATCCTCTAAAATAGAAAACCTTGAAGAATATTCCTATGTCCCAGATTCTGTACAAAATTTCTAAGTCTTCTTTTACTTTCATAAACCCATATAAATTGTACAATCCTCAGAACCCTAATCTGTACCAGACGTCCTGCTCCAAAAGAATATATTCGGTCTTCCAGACTAGATCAGTGTGCTTTACATGCAACTCAAGCAGAGCAGTATATTACTCTCGAGATTCCAACAGAGCTCATTGCAAACTGGAAACGAGAAGGTTATACTCACCTCCATCTAGGGGGAGTACGTATAATCCTTAGTCTTCATGGGAAAAAGGCTTGCCGGTCACAGCAAGAATGGCTCTCATGGATGCAGTTCAAGTACCGACATCTTGTCATTGAGCTGTTCTCGATACTCTACGTGCGGGTGGTGCTCTTCTCACCTTTTACCCGAACTTGACTATATCTTTCAACTACTTTGAAAGTCCAAATCCAGATCCAAGGTGCTGAACAAGTGGTCACCTAAAAAATGGCTACTTTACATCAACAGCTGGTTTATAGACTTCAAAACCATGCTTTTGATCTTCCTACACCTCAAACCTCCACAGATACCCTTATGATCTTAGCCGATAATGAAACCATCCCAAACATTGTCCAAATCCCCAAACAGATCCAAAAAGCCGAACTTCTCAAGTTGATACCGTTAGAATGGTTCTCCAACTATGAAAAGTTCCACCAAAACTCCCAACCAATTCAGACTTCTGAAGCCCAATATGAAAAAAGGCCAGACAGTACTGTCCGGATGATCTTTCAACCTCCAGAAAGTCAACCTCCCAGAACCTCTTTCTCATATACTGCTATGATCATGGTTTTTCACACAGCTCGAGAAGATCTACCAATCCATAGTTTATCTTCTGAATGTTATCCTGTCTACCCAGACAAGATAGACGGACATTTCATTTGGGATGTTCCTTCCTCTCACATGTGTGATCCAGACTGTCCATGCCAGGATGATGATCAGTCTGACGACGACTGGGAAGTCGTCCACAGGCACCGAAGGCGCAGGAAGAAGAAAAGTGCAACCTGAATCCCCATCGGTTCTAATTTTCGGTGATGAACCAAACGATACTCCATGGTCAGTTGAACCTGAATATACTCAAGCCCAGTTGAAACAACACCTCTTGTTGTTTACACACCTCAAAAGTCAATACCCACAACAAGAAGTCAACAACCCACTTCTGTCTCAATCCTCGCTTATTGGGAAAACAAACAGATCCACAAACTAAAGTAGTTTCCAAACCATATGTCCAGCCTCCTCTTCTGCCTTCTGGACAAGCTGAGGAACTAAAGCAGTGCAAACAAGTGCTTAACTGGCAAACTCAAAATGCCAGAGTTCAAAATACAGTCTTATAATCTCTTGATACCAGGATCGATAATGTTCAAGCACAAGTCCAAACTACTAATAAGAAGGTTGATGTAATTACAGAACGGATGGAACAGCTGTATCAAAGCCTTCATCAGAGAATTGCTAAACTGGACATAGCTTCGTACCATGATTGAACTGAATGATTGGGGACCAAAGTTCAGCCAAAAAGATGCAGAGATCAGACACCTTAAAGTTGAGCTTGAAAGAATTGATGCAGAAAGGGAAGATAGACAACCTTCCTTGTTTGGTCAACAAACAACTGTACCCATGCCTTCACCATATTTCAAAACATACCAGCCTTTCTACAGTCCTCCCACTACTCCTTCTCAGAAAACTCGAGAAGCTCATCAGTTCATTGGCATGTCTAATATGCATTACCCAAAAGAGGAACCAACACTGATGCCCTTCACAAGGCCATCTCCTCCTAAACCTTCACCTTCAAGGCCTCAACCCAGGCTACAACCACAACCACATCCTCAACCTCAACCTCCACTTACCTATGCTAAAACGATTCATACTCCTTCTCCTCAACAAATTCCTGAATACTTTCAGCCTCCTCCTAAACCATCTCAACCATCAAAGGATAAAGAGCTCTTGCATCAGCTCTATTCTGGTCTTATCCTTCCAGAAGCTGACACTCCATCTGATCCATATGTCAATCCATCTTCAGATGAGTCTTCTTCTCCAACAAATTCAGAGGAAAACTATGTGGAAATTCCTGTTCAACTTATGGCTCAGCCATCCACATCTGACAATCCTTCTACTCTAGAGGATCCTCCTCCTAGGAGACCTCCTTTTGTTAATGAACCAGATGATAACCGGCCTCCGGCTCAAAATGTGCCTCCGGTACATCCTAATCCAAGTCTAAGCTCTAAGCCAACCAATGGGCCATGGTTCTCATTTGATGATGTTCCTAAATCTAAATGGCTCCTTAAGTTCCAAGAAATGGCTGCTTGGATTGATGTTCAAATGCTTAGAACTGGAGAAACCTCATACAATGTTCTTAAAGAATTCTGCTCTCGCTTCTTAGGCTCTCTTTGTGATTGGTTTGTAAGCTTAGTTGAGTACAGACAACTACAGCTGTATCAAGCATCAAATCCCTCAAGTTCTAGAACTCATCTATGATTACTTTTTGAGCGACCTCAATCTAGCAAAAGAATCTACTAGAAAAGAGTTTCATCAGATGAAGTGCTATTCTTTAAAGATTAAAGATCTTGATCTGCACTACAAACAAGCTTAGTGGTTTCAATGATAGCTCTCTCAAGCATGTCTTTATTCAATCTCTTCCTAAGGAGATTCTACCAGAACTTCAGAGACAGTCCCATGCCAACCAGACAAACATTGATGATCTTTCCCTGGGAAAGATCTACCAGATTACGTTCTCTTGCCTTGAACAGCTCTATGAATAGAAAGAGTTTTTCAGAGATCTCATGGAACAAAGGGAACCCTTCAAAAGTGCCTGCAAAAAGCCTCACCTTGCAATCAAATGCAAGAATGAAAGAACCTGCACTTGTCCTACAAAGAAAAAATCCCATTTACAGAAGTTCTCCAAACCTAAACACTCTTCCAGACACCGTTCTTCAAAACCTGAACAACCTTACACGTTCACCAGACAACAAAAAGATTTCCGGTGTTTCATTTGTAAGAAAAAGGGCCACTTTGCCAAATCTTGCCATAACAACCCAGCCAAAATAGCCAGGTTTCTCCAACACCTGGACCAAGTCTCTCCTCTCTCTGAGAATGATGATATTGAATCCCTATTTTCGGAACAGGAATCTTGTGATAACAATACGATCTTTATTTTGGTTGATGAAACGGAATCCTCGGAATCAGAGTTAGAGGACATTCCAACCATCCACGACATGTTAGACATCCTCTTCCATCCAAAAGTATATCTGATGGTCGAGAAAGAAGATCAGGGATAAGGTTCTTGTCGCCTTTGATGTGTTAAATAGAGAAATCATACCTGGAGAACCAGGTTTTAAGGCGAAGAAGATGCTTGTCTGGTAGCACCTTATTTTTAAATTCCATAATTTTTGGGAAAGAAGACTTGTCCAATCTGACGATAAAGTTGTGCCTGTTGAGATGGAATTCAAACTTCTGGATGCTATACTTGACTTCAACGATCTTTTTGTAGATCACATGGTAATGCTTTTCAGCATCTTTGAATTGACCACTGGCATGAACACAATAGAAATCTTGTCCATCGATGTGTTCTAAGAGTACTGCTCCCCAGTACTAGTCAGTGGCATCTGTCTAAAGGATGTGTTGTCCTCTGGATGGAATTCTCAGCGGTACTGACTGCTGAGTCATCTGTTTGAGCTGTTGGACAGCTGTTGTCTGCTCATGTCCCCATGGTGGGGCTGCTCATGTCCCCAACTTCGGGGTGTCGACTACAATGTGCGGAAAAAGGTCTTGGAGATAGTTGACAATCCCGAGGAATTATTGAATTTGCTTGCGGTTTAGAAAAGTATCTGGAAAATGTATCAATTCTTGTGCGATGTGGGGTCCAGGACGATATTGACCGTCTTGAATTATCATGCCAAGAAATTCAATGGATGTCTGGCCCACCTGTGACTTTTTCTCAGATAACATGACTCCATGTAAATCAATTATTGACAGGAACTGATCAAGGAGCCGTTGATGTGATTCATGATCCTTGGAAAACAACAAGATGTCAACGATGTAGATGAGGGCGTTTTCAAGGATAGGTTCAAAGACTTTAACCATGGCCTTTTGAAAAAGAGATGGTGCCACTTTCAAACCAAAGGGCATCACTGTCCATTGGTAATGGGCATTTGGAATACAGAAGGTTGTTTTTGGTCTTTCATCAAAATGAATACCAATTTGCCAAAATCCTGACTTAAGATCAAACTTGGAGAACACCTTTGCGTTTTGGATATGGATGAACAAGGACCGAATCTTGGGCAAAGGGAATTTGTCGTCTTTGAGAAAATAGTTGAGGGGCTGGTAGTAAATGACTAACCTTTTCTTACCCCGAATAATTTCAGATCGTTTTTCAAAATAGAAAGCTTGACAAGCCCAATCAAAACGAGTGGGCTCAATGAGGCCTTGTGCCATAAGCTGTTGGCATTTAGCTTGGGCTAGCTTGAGATTTGAGGGTGTCAAAGCCGAATGTGTGGCTTTGGTAGGGTTGACATCTTCATTAAGCTTGAAAGGAAGCTTAACAAAGAACTAAGGGTTTTTCCACAGAGGAAAATGATGGATAAACTGAATATGATTTTCAGGACAAAACTGGAGGAATTTGGTTTTGAAAAACTCATAGGGTGAAGGTGCATCAGAAATTGAATATAACCTTGGAGTATCAGTATAAGGAAGAAACATTTGCTTTATACTTAATACCTGTGGAGGTGACATTCAACTTTTTCATGAGTTGGAGAACATCGAAAACTATGAGAAGGTCCTCATTAGGAAGGGAAGAACCTATAACTTTGATCCAGAGAACACAATCTAGGAAGAACTGAATACCAATGGGCTTTTTGGTAATCAGATCTGTGTGAAAGTACTCACCATCAGCTACTTTGAAATGTTCAGTGTGGTGTTCCCAATACTCTGGACGAAGGAGGGATGGATCGAGCATACTACGCTCTGCACCAGTATTAATGAAACCTATGATGGAGACAAGCTTGGCAAATTTGGAGGGTAGGATACTGATTTTTATGGATGGAAGAGGACGTCTAACAAGATTAACTTGTTCTATGTGGCAAATGGAGAAGTTTTCAGTACTACAATCCGAACCAAGTACCCAATTGGAATACAGTTTTTTCCAAACTGTGTCATATGGAAGAAGGTCATAGGTACCATGGAGAGAAACTGGGGGTCTCAAACTCAAAACCCGACAACCCGTATGATTGGAGTCTAACCCGACCCTCGGTAATCTTCCTAACCACGGTACTCTCAGACCTTACTCTCTCGGGTTTTTCGAGTTTGGCTGGATCTTTCTCTACTTTTCTGTTACACAGGATCCTCATAGAGGCAAGTGTAGAGCATACTCAGTAATGAAAGAAAGTAAACTGGGTTAGTTTGACTACTATGATTTCCCTCTGAGACTAACCAGAAAGTAAATTACTTAGAGAAAATTTTGTAGAGAATTATTCATTTCTCTTATTTCTTTTTCTCCCCGAACAAAGAGGTCGAGGCTTCCTCTTATAGGCTCCTAAAGAGATCAAAACGAATCTCCTTTTCTAAAAGCCAAAATAAAAGCAAGATTATAAAATCTAAAAAGTAAGATAAGACAAGACCCTTATCTTCTTTTTTACAAAGTGATAAACAAAAAGCACGATAAAGCAAAAAGCCTTAAATTACGGAGATAAGACTAAGGAGTTGATGGAAAGCGGGATGGAGACATGCTTTTGTTGATTTGGTCTTCTTGTCTGTTGATCCGCTTTATTCTCCATTTTAACATTCTATCTTCGTAGTTATCTACACTGAGTGGTGAGTTGTCACTGCTGTCGGATGATGGGGCCGAAGAGTCGTAGTCATCTTTAAAATACTTTTGCTTTTCTTTTGAAGATGTGGATGCGAGCTCTTTCTGCTTTTTTGTGGGTTGCTTTGGTGACAGGTGGATTGGAGACATCTGAGTGACAGAGTCTTGTGGTTGGTAAACTTGAGGAGGTCGTGGTTCTGTGCTCATGTTGCAGTCATATTGGGTTGATACCTGGTTAACTAATGACATGAATTCTTCCCATGGATCTTGAGAATCTTGGAAGAGGACATTAGTGTAGTCAGGACGTTCTTCCTTGACAAGAATACCCTTTGCATGTGGATCATCAGTTGGTGTGTCTGGATAATGGTGTGGGAGGAACTCTACTGAGTGTTTTGGACCGATGGAGGTATTGGATATGTCTTTTGGGAGTGGTTGGACATTGTTTAGTTCAAAGAGGAATTCTTTGATTCTGTTGTCATGGATTGGGTCATGAAGGATTTGGTAAGGATGTGGGAGTGTGAGGAACTCATGGAAGCTTGGTCTGTGTCCAATAATCCTTAGTGTATGGATGTTGGAAATACGATGCATGGATTATGAAGGCGAGTAAACATATGCGCTTGGAAGCAGAAGCTTATGAAGCTGTTTGAAGTTCGAAATGTTCTGCAAGGTTTTTCTCCACCAGGGAAGAGGGCTGTACCACTCTAGGAAAGTCCATAGACGGGAACAGGTATTTTCAGGGTTGGTTATATTTCTCAAGATTGGTTGGACAGGAAGGATAAGTTTTGTGGAGTATAGTAGTGTGAGACACCACATATACCATAACTCATCTTCAGTGAGGTCTCTGGTTATATCGACATATAAACCAGTGAGAAACATATACTCTGGGTGGAAAACAGGGATTGCAAGTGGATGTTCATAGTAGAATTTTATGAACCATCTGAAGAGGTATTGCCTTGCATATTCTTGGATTTGAAAAACAGAGGTGAAAGAAATTCCAGGAGGGAAATATCTTTTGGTCGTAGCAGTGTTTGGAAGAGATTTTGAAGAGGAAGATGAAGCCATTGCTACCAAAGAAGTGTTGTGTTTGGAGATAAAGAGACCGGGCTTTTTATAGGTGGTCTGGACAGGAGATCAGGGACGAGGTTGTCTTTTCCCTTTATGTGAACAACTGTAAAATCATACTTGGAGAACCAAGATTTTAAGCTTAAAAGTTGTTTATCAGGAAGCATCTTGTTTTTGAAATTCAAGATCTTAGGGAAAGAGGAGTTGTCAAGTCTTACCACAAAGTGATACGGTAACAGGTGGAATTCGAACTTTTTGATACCATACTTTACCGCCATTATCTCTTTGTATATGATGTGGTAATTCTTTTCTAAGTTGGTGAACTGGCCACTGGCATGAAGACAATAGGACTCCTTTCCATCTTTGTCTTTTTCTAAAAGAATGGCCGCCCAATGAGTGTCGCTTGCGTCTGTTTGAAGGATGCGTTCTCCTTGTGATGGAATCTTTAAAGGAAGAGGTGACTGGGCATCTTTCTTTAATTGTCTGACAGCCGCAGTTTGGATGGGACTCCAAGGTGGAGCGTTCTTTTTCAATAATGAAGACAACTGGCTTGTATGAACAGCTACCTTTGGGAGAAAATCACGAATGTAATTGATAATTCCAAGAAACTGTTGAATCTGCTTTGTTGTCAAGTTGGAGTCTGGAAAATTCAGGAGTTCTTGTGCAATGTGGGGCTCAGGAACATAAGTGCCATCTGTGATGTTCATTCCAAGGAAGTTAATGGAAGTCTGAGCAATAAAGCTTTTCTTTTCTGAAAGCATTATCCCGTATTTTTGCACGACATCAAAGAACTGTTGAAGGACCTTCTGGTGTTCTGCATGATCTGTAGAAAATAATAAAATATCATCAATGTAAATCAATGCAGTATGCAATATGGGCTGGAATATGGTGGTCATGGCTTTTTGGAATATGGATGGGGCTGTTTTGAGACCGAAAGGCATGACTGTCCACTGGAAGTGGGCATTTGGAATGCAAAATGCTGTTTTGGGCCGATCATCTGGATGGATTCCAAGTTGCCAAAATCCTGACTTTAAATCAAATTTGGAAAATATTTGGGCCTGGCTTATGTGGACAAACAGTGTTTGGATTTTTGGAAGGGGGAACTTGTCATCAGAGAGGAAGGCATTTAAGGGTTGATAGTCTATCACGAGACGTTTCTTTCCTCTGGCAAGTTCTGATCTTTTCTCAACATAAAAGGCTTGGCAAGCCCATTGAGATTTTGTTGGTTCAATTAGGCCTTGGCTTAACAGTTGGAAACATTCTTGTTTGGCTAAGGCTAGGTCTGAGGGTGTCATCCCTGGATGTGAGGCCTTTGTGGGATTGGTATCTTCATTGAGTTTGAAAGGAAGATGAACAAAGAAGGACTCATTTTTCCACATAGGAAGAGGATGGTGAAACTCTGAATGATTCTCTGGACAAAACTTAAGAAGTTTGTTAGAGATGCCTGAGTAATCAGGTGGATGACTTTTGATTGCATAAAGAGAAGGAATGTCAGTGTAGGGCTGAAGCATGTGCTTGTAACTGATTCCTTGGGAGGTTATGGATAATCTGTGTTTCGTAGAGAATAGGTCGAAACCTATTAACAGATCTTTTCCATGGAGATTTGAACCTATGACCTTCTTCCATATGACACAGTTTGGAAAAAACTGTATTCCAATTGGGTACTTGGTTCGGATTGTAGTACTGAAAACTTCTCCATTTGCCGTTCTGAAATCCTCAGAATATGGCTCCCATATATGGTGAGGAAGCACACAAGGATTTATCATAGTCTTATCAGCACCTGTATCAACAAAGCCAATGACTGAAATTGGTTTAGAATACTTGTCTGTAAGGACAGATATCTTTACCAAAGGAATTTGGTTTTGTGGCTGTGAGTGCTGGATGGTGAAGACTTGGGAAGTTGGTTGTTCATCAGAATCATCATCTGGGCTAGATTCAGCAAGGATAAAGGCTGTTTCTGAATCTTGTTCATCTTGTTCTGAGAACATGAGCTCTATTTCATCATCTCTGGATACTAGATCATTTGTCTGCAAATGCTGTAGAAGTCTGGCTGACTTAGCATACTTTGTTGGACAATTTCTAGCAAAATGACCTTTCTTCTTACAAAGGAAACACCGGGTGTTTTTTGTGTTGAACTTGTGTTTTCTGGTTGGAGGCTCACGTTTTCTAAAGAAATGATAATGTTTTTTGGACTTTTTTCTTGGGTGAGGGAAGTGTTTGTGAAAGTGTTTTTTCTTCTTAGAAGGACAAGTGCACTTATGTTTATCTTTGCAAAGGATTTCAAGGTGAGGAGATTTTTTGCAAGCTTTTGCATAAGTGGCTTTTTCTTCTATGAGATCTTTGAAGAAGCGCTTTTGATCACACTTTCTTTCTAGACACTGGAGAGCAACTTGATATATCTTTCCAAGGGAAACTCCTTCAATTGTGATATTATTCTGGGTGAAGAATCTCTGAATATCTGGATGGAGTTCTTCTGGAAGGGAAGCTACAAAAACATGCTTGAGAGATGGGTTGTTAAACCCATTGAGTTTGTAGAATAACATGCTCATTCTTTTGTAGTGAATATCCAAGTGCTTTTGCTCAAGAGAACAGCATCTCATCTGGTGGTATTCATTCCTAGCTGTGTCAACTACAGCTCTAGGATCACCAATGAATTGCTCATAAATTGCTACCAAGGCTGCTCCGGGAGGGGACTGGATAAATTGTAGCTGCCTGTAATCACCAAGGCTTTCATACCATTCTCTCAAAGATCCGGTGAATCTAGAATTGAATTCTTTCAAGACCTGTTGAGAGTCAGCATCTGGAATGGACATCTGCAAGTCTATCCATGCTGCAAACTCGTGGAATCTTTCCGTCCACTTGGTTCTGGAAATATCATCAAAAGTGAACCAATGGAATGGAGAGGATGGAGTTTTGGTACCTTTTGTAGCATTTACACCAGGTTGTTCTGTCTGGGTTGGTGCTGGATGAGTAGTGCTGCTTTGAGGAATTGTCTCATCTTCACTGGATTCAACTTCTTCTGTCATGGGAGTATTTCTTCTTGTGGATGTCTCAGCATGGGTTGTTGCTGGTTGAACCATCAATTGTTCTTGAAGTTCCACAAAAGAATCTGTTGACGATCCATCAGAAATGTCTGAGATGTCAGGAGTTGAATCTTTTTCTTCTTCAGAATCATATTTATCAAAGACAGGATCTGAATCACTGTCAATGATAGTTTCAGTTTCTTCTGAAGGCTCAGAGAAAATACTCTGGGAAGATATCTGCATGGCCTGCTTTTCCTTTTGGATTACCTCCGGAGTGAACTTTGGAGAATAAGTAGGCTCTGTGATATGAACAATAGGAGTGGGTTCATGCATTATAGGCGGAGTTGAGAAATGAGCTTTCGCTTTAGCTTGTTTTGCTGCTTTCTTTGAAGCTTCTTTCTCAGCTTTCTGCTGTTGTCTTTGTTCATAAAGTCTGGTCGTATGTGAAAGACCAAAGAACTTTGTTGGGTCTATTTGTGTGGTAGATGGCTGATAAAAAGGTTGATAAGTTGAGAACATTGGAGGTTGGATAGAAATTGGAGGGGACTGAGTAAACAGTGATGGCTGAGCCTGCTGAGCTCTCTCCATTTCTATTCTGGCCAATTCTGCTTGTAACCTTTTGATCTTTGCATCTTTAAAGTCAAATTCAGGACCCCAACGATTCTGTGATATCATCTTTCTTAGATCATGATCTAACCTGACAATGCTGTCTTTCAGGTTCTGGTAGATTTGATCTAATTGATCTGAGATGGAATTGATCTTTTGATCTGTTTGTCGTGTCTGAACAGATATTTGTTCCATCTTGGTTTCAAGATTGTTTATGGATTGGTTCTGGGCTCTGACTGATTGGGACTGCCAATTGAGAACTTGCTCAAACGGCTTTGGTGGTTCTAAATGGCCTGAGGGTAAAACTGCTGATTGTATGTATGGTTGGGAAACCACTTTGCTTTGGGAATCAGTTGTTTTTTCTAAGGGTGGAAATGAATCATGGTATGTTTGAGGCGAACTTGTAAACATCATACAAGATCGTATTTGAGGCTTATGATTCACTGAAAAGGCTGGTTTTTGTGGATGGTCATCTGGGTGGTAGGGAGGATTTTGCCAGCATGGTGTTTTAGGGAGCTTAGGTTTTTTCACCTTTTTCTTTCGATGGATCCGAAGCCATTCATCATCATCATCTGTGTCATCCCAGATACAAGGACAATCTGGATCACACATTTGTGCTTGAGGAACATCCCATATGAAGTGGCCATCAATCTTGTCAGTATACACTGGATAACCATCTGCATTAAAACCCCAGATATGGATCTTCTTTTCTTGCAGGGTTTGTACTGACTGGAGCATCATGGTGTAGGACAACTGTGGTACTTGATCTGGCTTTTGTGATTGTGGAGCTTGAAACGTTGTTCGAACTGTTCCATCAGGTTGTCTTTGGAAAGAGGCAGTGGTTGTTTGCAAAGGCTCAGTATTTTCATGGAATTTCTCATAATTAGAAATCCATTCAAGAGGCATGAGTTGCAAAAGTTCTTCCTTTGGAATTTGTCTTGGGATTTGGATTATAGTGGGTGAGATTTCTGTATCAGCTAAAATCATCAAAGCATCAGAGGATGCTTGTGGGGCTGGGAGATCCAGCGCATGATTTTGTAGACGATAAACAAGCTGATGATGTAACGTTGCAATTTTAGAGGTGGATGTTTGTTCAGCTCCTTGAATCTGAACTTGGACTTTTAAAGATTTGGATAGATTTGGATCATCCAGTGAGAAATTGAAATTGGGGTAAAAGGTCAAAAGAACACTACCAGCATTTAGTGTTGTAAGAACCGTTCCAATTACTGCGTGTTGATATTCTTTGAATCTAGTATCTAGCAAAGCTAAACGAGCAGTAACCGGTAGACCTTTTCTTCCATGTAGAGTAAGAATCATTCTTATTCCTCCAAGATGAAGGTGAGAATATTCTTCTCTTTTCCACTGGGAAATCAGCTCATCAGGAATGTTGAGTGTGACATATTGTTCTGCTGATGTGGAAACTAAGGAACACTGATCAAGGGAAGAGGATTGTATGTACTCTTTTGGCATATTTCTCTGTAGAAATTATGGACCTAATATTTCTGGTTATTCCAGGCTGTTTGTACAACTGATAAGGACTCATTAAAGGTAGGCTGGACTCTTTTATTTGAGCTGCATCAGGAATATAGGAATATTCTACAAGGTTTTCTATTTTAGAAGACAGATGTTTTTTACAAGACTTAGGAATACTTAAAACAGAAGATATTGACACTGGACTATTATCTTTTGGAGAGGAAGAAGACGAACTGGATGCCATTTTTGTTTTTCTTTCTAGTTAATCTCTTCTGATTCTAAAGAGTCACTTTGATCAGCCAAAATAAAGACCGTATTGTCATCACAAGATTCCTGTTCTGAAAACAGGGATTCAATATCATCATCCTCAGAGAGAGGAGAGACTTGGTCTAGGTGTTGAAGAAGCCTGGCTGACTTGGCTGGATTATTAGGACAAGATTTGGCAAAGTGGCCCTTTTTCTTACAGATAAAACACCTAGAATCTTTTTGTTGCCTGGTGTTTGATGTCTTCCGTCTGAAAAACCTATAAGGTTGTTTAGACTTTGAAGAACGATGTCTGGAAGAGCATTTAGGTTTAGAGAACTTCCTGAAATGGGATTTCTTCTTGGTAGGACAAGTGCAGGTTCTTTCGTCATTACATTTGATAGCAAGGTGATGCTTTTTGCAGGCACTTTTGAAGGGTTCCCTTTGTTCCATGAGATCTCTGAAAAACTCTTTCTGTTCACAGAGCTTTTCAAGGCAAGAGACCGTAATCCGATAAATCTTACCCACAGAAAGATCATCAATGTTTATCTGGAGGGCATGGAACTGTCTCTGAAGTTCTGGTAGAATCTCCTTAGGCAGAGATTGAATAAAGACATGCTTGAGAGAGTATCATTGAAACCATTGAGCTTGTAGTACAGGGCTGACATTCGTCTGTAGTGCACATCAAGATCTTTTATCTTTAAAGAACAGCACTTCATCTGATGAAACTCTTTTCTAGCAGATTCTTTTGCTAAATTGAGGTCACCCAAAAAGTGATCATAGATGAGCTCTATCACTTGAGGGATTGGCGCTTGATACAGCTGTAGCTGTCTGCACTCAAGTAGGCTTACAAACCAATCACGAAGGGAACCTAAGAACCGAGAGCAGAATTCTTTAAGAACATCGTAAGAGGTTGCTCTAGGTCTAAGCATTTGAACATTAATCCAAGCAGCCATTTCTTGGAACTTGAGGAGCCATTTAGATTTAGGAACATCATCAAATGAGAACCATGGCCCATTGGTTGGCTTAGAACTTGGACTTGGACTTGGAGGCACGTCTTGAGCCGGAGGCATGTCATCATCCGGTTCATCTACAAAGGGAGGATCCTCTGGAGGAGTAGGAGGATTGTCTGATGTGGATGGCTATGCCATAAGTTAAGCAGGGATTTCCACATAGTTTTCCTCTGAATCGGTTGCAGAGTAGGAGGTAACTGATTCGGTTGGAGATGAAGATTCATCTGAAGAAGGATTGACATCTTGATCAGATGGAGTATCATCTTCTAAAAGGATAAAACCAGAATAGAGCTGCTGTATGGGCTCTTTATCCTTTGATGGTTGAGATGGTTGAGGAGTAGGCTAAAAGTATTAAGGAATTTACTGAGGAGAAGGAGTATGAGTCATTTCAGCATAGGTTGGAGGAGGTTGAGGTTGAGGTGTAGGCCTAGGTTGAGGCCTAGGTTTAGGCCTTGTAGGAGAAGTCTTGGGAATGATATCGCTCTGATACCACTCGCGGCACAATGGTAGGGTAAACTAATTGCTCTGACACCACTGTGAACGTCTACAAAAGACAACAAGCGGAAGACAGGAACATAGGCGTGCTTACTCGCTCTATCCCTATTGATCTAGATAGACAAATGGAGTCTGTTGACCCTCGGTAATCATCCTAACGAGGTTCTCGCGACCCTCCTGGTCTTAACCTCTTTGGCGGACGAACTATTGGGGTGTTTAGACCTTACTCGGTTCTCTTAGATCTGGACAGACAGACTGAAGCACTGAGATTCCAAACTTTTCTGATACACAGGATCCTTAGAGAGGCAAGTGTAGAGCATACTCGGTTTTTAGGAAGAGGCAAACAACTCTTAGGACTATGGAGTGAAGAGATAAATCTTAGAGGACTTCCCAGAGAAAGAAGAGTTTAGAAAAACATATTTTTTATTCAAACTTGGCTCCTTAGAAGACTTTGGAGCGCCTCCCCGATTACAAAGCTAGAACTAAGCTTATATAGACAGCAAAAGCTAAAAGGATAAGACAGGACCCTTATCTTGAACATTATGATTAAAACAAACATGATTAAAGTAAAGCTAAAGCTAAAGCAAAAGATAAAGCTAAAGCTAAAGATTCCTTTTGCAAAAGCAAAAGCATCTTTTTACAAAAGATAAAGTAAAAGCATAAGCAAACAAAAGCTTAAAGCAACTTTTACAAAAGCAAAAAGCAAAGCTAAAGTAAAAGCTAATTATCAAGCAGACAACATTATCACACTGGGACGAAACACACTTGATGACAAAACTAAAAGCCGTGAAAAAAGTCGTGATTCCCGGGTGTTAAGGAGTGGACGGAAATCAAAGGGAAATGGTGTCATATGATGAGACTGAGGTGTCACGAGTCTCGATTAAGTGGATCAATTTGGAGCCATTGGTGGTTATCAGAATAGTCAGTACTTTTTGTCCATAGATTTTGAGTTCTTCCATGTGGACGAAGGTAGAGGTCATATTTGTGCTGAAGGATGGTGACTTCGTTTTTATCATAATAGAGCTTGTGATTTCTGATTTCCTCTCTGAAATAGAGATCTGGAGTTGTCTGGACATCAGGGGACAAGGGACTGTGGTCTGTGTAAGTAGGAGTAGTGCCGTATTCCTTTGCAATTGCATTTCTAGCTGTGAGGCATTGTTCCCACATATGATGGAAGGATTAACAGTCGTGGTGATGGAGTATGGGTTTGACCATGGGTTTTTCATACCTACCCCATATGTCAGTGGGCTTGACAATTATGATAGTAGGGTGCTGTATTTGATCTCCGGTTATGAGTTCAAGGGTCAAAGGATCCTTGAAGATGGAGGTGAACATTCTGTCAAACCATTTTCCTTTGCCATACCTGCGGCTGGTGTGTATGAGATTAGGGTCAAACAGGAAGGCAACTGGATATAAATTCAGCCAGTACCAGAAAATGTAATAAGCTTGGGGGTGATGTCAGAGATGACATAATGACCCCAACTGGAGTGTTCATCAACTACATGTTGGAAGGTAGTCCGAAGCTTGAAGATAAGTTGATGCATCTGGTCTAGATTTGGATGAGGGTTGAAGGGCTGTCGACATAACTCATTCTAAGTTGGCCTGAACTCTTGTATGGCCATCAAAGACCATAGTCGCCATGTAAGGTTCTGATTGTCAAAGTCATGTTTGTGGTTTATGACTTTTTGGAAAATGAAGTTCTGGAGTTCTTCAGGAAGCCATTGGATGAAAGTCATTAGGCTAAGAGCTGAGGTGTCAAGCAGTTGCTTGTTGGGACTTATTTTGGAAAGGAAAGGAGTAGTGAAGCCAATAACTGGTATGGGCTTTGCGAACTTTTGGGTCATGACTGAGATTTTTACCAAGGGTATGGTTTGGACTGACAAAATGTTTTGGGCTTGGAAAACTGTGGATATGGGCTCTGTATCAGATGAATCATCTGTGTCTGGATTGAAATAATCTGGACCGGACTTTGCTAAGATAAAAGCAGTGTCAGAATTTTTTTCAGACTGTTCTGAGAAGTTGGACTCAATATTATCACTATCTGATAACAAATTTATGGACTGAAGATGCTGGCTCAGCCTAACTGATTTGGCAGGCTTGTTCATGCAATGTTTGGCAAAATGACCTTTCTTTTTGCATATGTAACAACGAGCATCTTTCTGTGAGATGGGTTTTCTGGTTTTGGTGGAAGGGTCTTTTCTACGGAAGAAATGGTAATGTTTCTTGGGCTTTTTGGAAGACCGATGATGGTGAGGGTAGTGTTTAGGGAACTTCTGGAAAGCTTCTTGCAAGCTTTTGCATATTTTTTCTTCAATAAGCTCTTTGAAGAATTTCTTTTGATCACACTTCCGTTCAAGACATTGCAGGGCAATCTGATAAATCTTTCCAAGAGAAATACTTTCGATTGGAAGATTATTTTGAGTGAAGTTTCTTTGAATATCAGGATGGAGTTCCTCTGGAAGTGAAGCAATGAAGACATGCTTAAGAGATGGATCGTTAAATCCATTGAGCTTGTAGTGAACATCCATATGCTTCTTTTCGAGAGAGCAACATTTCATTTGATAGTACTCATTCTAGTGTCAGCTGACTCTGGGATCACTATGAGCGATCATAGATGGAGAAAAGTGCAGCTCCTGGGACTGATTGGAGAAATTGCAATTGGCGATAATCGTAAAGATCCTGTGAAACGAGAATTGAATTCCTTCAAGACACTTTGGGAATCGGCATTTGGACTGGACATTTGCAAATTAATCAATGCCGCAAATTCATGGAATCTTTCTGTCCATTTGTGTCTGGGAATATCATCAAAGGTAAACCAATGAAATGATGATGACTTTGAATTACTATTGGAAGCCTGAGGAGGTTGAGTAGGAGGTGGTGGAGCAGCTTGTGTTGTGCCGCTCTGTTCAGCAGTTTCTTTATCACTAGAAATTGGATCTACAATAGGAGTAGTTCTTCTAGTGGAAGATTCAGCTTGATCATTTTTAGTCTCGGCCATCAAGACTAGCTTTGAAATATCTGCAAGCTGAGATTCTTCATCCGAAGATGAGATGTAAGCAGAAGATATAGACAAACTGATTTGTATGCTCATGATCTGAACTTGAGAGTGTTTCTGAGCTAGTAGTTTCAGCTTCTGAAGTTAAGACTGGTTTATGAATAAAAACTGACTCAACAAGTTTGATTTAGGAGGATATGTGAAACTGGTGAAGAGGTTGTTTATCCTTTTGGATTGGTTAAGGTGGTTCTGGGATGTATTCAGGAATGATCTGTGGGGAAACATGAGACGGTATGGGACCTGGTATTGGGTGTGTGGGACTTGATACAACAGGTGGTATAGATGGTTCCGGTTGCGTGTACACTGGTGTGGTAAAGGATGATGTTGGTTGGGTGTGACTGTGTTTGGGAGACCGTTCTTTGGGTTTTTTGATCTTAACAGCTTGTTGCTATTGCTGTTGCTGTTGCCTTTCTTGAAACAAGCGAGTAGCTTGAGACAAACCAAAAAACTTGGTTGGGTCGATGGGTGCAGTTGACTGTTGGTAGAAAGGTTGATAGGTGCTGAATAGTGGAGGTGAAACTGAAATAGGCTGAGGGTAAACATCATACAGGACTGGACTGGTGATGTTTGGTTTAACGAAGGAGGTGTAGCTTGAGATCTACAGATTTTTTCTTTTTTCAGGACTTTGGGGATGGGTACCGTTGGTGGTTCAGGTGAATCTTTTGGTTCGGATAAATCTATGAGGATGGGTGAAGAACGAGGTCGAGATTTATCATCTGGATCTGATGGAGGTTGGGATTTGCAGGGTGTTCTGGTAAAGGAAGGCTTTTCTTTTTTCTTTCTTCTCCTGCGCATGATTTCAAAATCATCGTCATCAGAATAATCGTCATCCCCGCAGGGACAACCTAGATCACACATACGGGAGTCAGTATCCCATATGAAATGACCATTGATCTTATCCGTGTAAATTGGATAACCATCAGCGTTAAATCCCCAAATGGGAATTTTCTTTTCTTGCTTGGTTTTGACGGATTGGATCATCATTGTGTAAGACAGCCTGTGAGGTTGCGGAGGTTGATCTGGAGTTGGAGCTTGAAAATTGTTTGTGGTGCCATCGAGGCAGATTGAAGGAAGCTTGTGTAGCAGGCGGTTGATGTTTTGATGGAATTTCTCATAGTTAGAAATCCATTCAAGAGGCATGAGTTGCTGCAGTTCATTCTTTGGGATCTGTCTGGGTATTTGGATTATTGTGGGGGTTGATTCTGTATCAGCTAAAATCATCAGAGCATCAGAGGATGCTTGTGGAGTTGGCAGATCTAATGCATGGTTTTGCAAGCGGTAGACCAACTGGTGATGCAAGGTTGCGATCTTTGAGGTAGCTGACTGTTCTGCTCCCTGGATCTGGATCTGTACTTTTAGAGCTTTTGAGAGTTTTGGATCATCAAGGGAAAAGTTAAAGTTTAGATAAAAGGTGAGGAGAACGCTTCCTGCATTGAGAGTTGTAAGAACTGTTCCGATCACTACATGCTGGTACTGCTTGAAACGAGTGTCAAGCAAGGCAATTCTGGCAGTAACTGGAAGACCTTTTCGTCCAAGCAAAGTGAGAATCATTCTGATTCCTCCAAGATGAAGATGTGAATATTCCTCTCTTTTCCACTAGGAGATTAGGGTATCTGGAATTTCTAGGGTTACATACTGTTCGTGATGGTGAGGCGAACAACGATCTAACTAGAAGGCGTATGTACTCTTTTGGAAGATTTCTACACACAGAGTGGGGTTTTACCTACTGGTGTCTGGGATGTTTGTACAACTGGTAAGGACTCATAAGAGGTAAACTAGACTCTTTTATCTGTGCAGACTCTGGTATATATGAATACTCGACAAGGTTTTCTATTTTAGGCACTAACTGTTTTTTACAAGACTCTGGAAGACGAAGAGTAGATGACAAAGATACTAGAGACAGCTGTGAAGTTGAACTAGAGGTTGAAGCCATGTTTGATATGGTTTTCTCGGAAAGTCGTATCCTAGGTTTTCTCTCTTACTACCGATAATTCTTTGATATTGCTTCTTTAAGTGATGTGTATGGCTCTGGTATATATGGGTGCTGTATTTGATCTCCGGTTATGAGTTCAAGGGTCAAAGGATCTTTGAAGATGGAGGTGAACATTCTGTCAAACCATTTTCCTTTGCCGTACCTGCGGCTGGTGTGTATGAGATTAGGGTCAACCCATACTGCATAGTGCATTGATTTACATTGACGACATTTTGTTGTTTTCTACAGATCACCAGGCGCACCAGTAGGTACTCACAGAGTTTCACACTCTCATCCAGCATTATGGCATCATGTTGTTAGAAAAGAAAAGCATTATTGCTCAGTCTTCCATCAACTTTCTTGGAATGACAATTCATGATGGTCATTACATGCTAGAACCGTACATTGCACAAGAATTGATAAAGTTTCCAGATGTCAATCTCACAAAGAAACAAATCCAATAGTTTCTTGGCATCATCAATTATCTTCGAGACTTTATCCCAAAAGTCGCGGTCCATACCAGCCAGCTGTCAAAGTTATTAAAAAGGAACGCACCCCCATGGGGACCTCTGCAAATGACAGCACTGCAACAGCTCAAACAGATGGCTCAGCAACCATTACAGTCCAGACCTCTATCTAGTGATTGGCACCTTACTACAAGTCAGGCCCACTGTTACTGGCAACCAAAGTCCACAGAAGAAATCGTGCCTATAAATTCATCACAGGCATCTGCCTTCAACACCAACATCTTTCTTCTGAAAATCAATTCCTCATTTGGCGCTTCACTACTCCTTTCCTTTCCAAAATGAGTCCCAACAAGCAACTGCTTGACACCTCTGCTCTTAGCCTAATGACTTTCATCCAATGGCTTCCTGAAGAACTCCAGAACTTCATTTTCCAAAAAGTCATAGACCACAAACATGACTTTGACAATCAGAACCTTACATGGCGACTATGGTTTTTGATGGCCATACAAGAGTTCAGGCCAACTCAGAATGAGTTATGTCAACAGCCCTTCAACCCTCATCCAAATCCAGACCAGATGCATCAACTTATCTTCAAGCTTCGAACTACCTTCCATTATGTAGTTGATGAACACTCCAGTTGGGGTCATTATGTCATCTCTGACATCACCCCCCAAGCTTATTACATTTTCTGGTACTGGCTGAATTTATATCCAGTTGCCTTCCTGTTTTACCCTTATCTCATACACACCAGCCGCAGGTACGGCAAAGGAAAATGGTTTGACAGAATGTTCACCTCCATCTTCAAGGATCCTTTGACCTTTGAACTCATAACCGGAGATCAAATACAGCACCCTACTATCATAATTGTCAAGCTCACTGACATATGGGGTAGGTATGAAAAACCCATGGTTAAACCCATACTCCATCACCACGACTGTGAATCCTTCCATCCTATGTGGGAACAATGCCTCACAGCTACAAATGCAATTGCAAAGGAATACGGCACTACTCCTACTTACACAGACCACAGTCCCTTGTCCCCTGATGTCCAGACAACTCCAGATCTCTATTTCAGAGAGGAAATCAGAAATCACAAGCTCCATTCTGATAAAAACGAAGTCACCATCCTTCAGCACAGATATGACCTCTACCTTCGTCCACATGGAAGAACTCAAAATCTATGGACAAAAAGAACTGACTATTTTGATAACCACCAATGGCCCCCAGCCTTGGATCCACTCAGAATCAGACTCAGACACCTCAGTCTCATCATATGACACCATCTCCCTTTCATTTCCGTCCACTCCTTAACACCCGGGAATCACGGATTTTTTCACGGCTTTTAGTTTTGTCATCAAGTGTGTTTTGTCCCAGTGTGATAATGTTGTCTGCGTGATAATTAGCTTTTACTTTAGCTTTGCTTTTTCTTTTGTAAAAGTTGCTTTAAGCTTTTGTTTCCTTATACTTTTACTTTATCTTTTGTAAAAGATGCTTTTGCTTTTGCAAAAGGAATCTTTAGCTTTAGCTTTATCTTTTGCTTTAGCTTTAGCTTTACTTTAATCATGTTTGTTTTAATCATAATGTTCAGGATAAGGCAGTTCGATTGATCCAGCATCTACAGTCTTCAAACCAGCTTGCAGACAATGATGAAATTGAATCCAACTTTTAGAACGATCGACACAGATTAAACCTTTCTTTCGTCCTAGCGAGTCCGGCCGAATATTTCGATTCGAGATAACTCACGAGGTCTCATCCTCGTCTGATCCATTGTCTACAATCTTTTTCACAAAGAAATTGACCGGGTCCATTCAAGCCAAAAGCTGTTTGTCGATTCACAAAATACCTTTGGTCAAAGTCTCGATCACGATCGAAGTTCTCAAAACCCATTCCGATGTCGGTTTCATTGATAAAGGCGGAAGAATCCATGATCAACCCGTATTCTTCGAGTCTGAAACCATGTGATATTTCGAAATGCCAATGGAGAAACATTGAACTACGATTACGAAAACCCATCGGGATCTGTTTTCCACTAGCGTATTGTTCAAAAAAACTTCGTTGGTTCGGATCTCACACTAAAGATCTTCTCATTGGCTTTGATCTAATTTCCTTGGTGAAAAGCTTGTCATCAAACCAGAATTAGCTTGAACACATGTTCCTTCCATACACATACATCCCAAAACTGTTTACAATTAAGGAACACCAACCTGATTACCAGGACATATCCCACAAACTCCTTGAGATTTGCACGAAAAGCCTCGCGGTTCCATCACCCTCTTCCTCTGTGGAAGAATAAATCCTTCTTTGTGAGTCTCCCTTTCAAACTCAATGAAGATGTCAATCCTACCAAAGCATCCCATCCAGGAATGACACCCTCAGACCTCCTGTTAGCACAACAGGAATGCCTCCAGTTATTAGCACAAGGCCTCATTGAACCCACTAAGTCAGATTGGGCTTGCCAAGCCTTTTATGTTGAAAAACGATCTGAGTTAGTTCGAGGAAAGAAAAGACTAGTCATAGACTATCAGCCCTTAAATGCTTTCCTCAGGGATGATAAGTTTCCACTCCCAAAGATCCAATCTTTGTTCATACACCTAAGCCAGGCCAAAATATTTTCAAAGTTCGACCTTAAGTCAGGATTTTGGCAGATAGGCCTCCATCCCAGTGATAGGCCCAAAACTGCATTTTGCATACCCAATGCCCATTATCAATGGACTGTCATGCCCTTCGGTCTCAAAGTAGCCCCATCCATTTTCCAATAGTCCATGATACAAATATTCCAGCCCATACTGCATAGTGCATTGATTTACATTGACGACATTTTGTTGTTTTCCACAGATCATCAGGCACACCAGCAGTTGCTCACAGAGTTCTACACTCTCATCAAACATTATGGCATCATGTTATCAGAAAAGAAAAGCTTTATTGCTCAGTCATCCATCAACTTCCTTGGGATGACAATACATGATGGTCATTACCGGCGAACCGCATTGCGCGATTGATGAACTTTCGGATGTCAACCTTTCAAAGAAGCAGTTTCAACATTTTCTTTGTATCATCAATTATCTCAGAGTATTTTTCCATTAAGTTGATGTCCACTCAAGCCATCTGTCAAAGTTACTCAAGAAAGATGCAGTAGGGGTCCATCGCAATCCAGCGACTGCGGCTCGAAGATAACTTTCGGCCGATTAAAGGCGAGATCTTTTCTCGATGATTGCCAACAAGGTACTAGTCTTATCCATCGCTATCGTGAACACTTTATCCCAAAGAATCCAAAGTTCAAAGAGGACTCGAGCTGTAAAAGCACATTAGCCATTGGCCCTTATCATCACTCCTCTTACAAAACCAATTCCTCATTTGGAGATTTACATCCCCATTCATCATGAGCCCCTCAAAGCAAATGATGGTAGACACTTCTACCTTCACCCTTATGACTTTCATACAATGGCTTCCTGAAGAACTCCAGAACTTCATCTTTGAAAAAGTCATAGATCACAAATATGACTTTAACTGTCCCAACAACCTTACATGGCGTCTATGGTCTCTTATGGCCGCCCAGGAGTTTAAGCCTCAGAAAGATGGTTTAAGTCATCAACCCTTTGAACCTCATCCAAACTCAGACCAGATGCATCAACTCATTTTTACTCTCAGTAAAACTTTCTACCATGTAGTTGATGAACATTCTAGTTGGGGTCACTATGTTATCACTGACATAACCCCCCAAGCCTTCTACATCTTCTGGTACTGGTTAAACCTTTGTCCAGTTGCCTTCCTGCTAAATCCAGATCTAATCCACACTAGCAGAAGGTATGGAAAAGGAAAATGGTTTGACAAGATGTTCAGTTCCATATTCAAGGATGTTCTTACCCTTGAACTTATCACAGGAGAACAGATACAACACCCCACCATTGTTATTGTTAAATTAACAGACATATAGAATTGACATGAGAAACCATTGGTCAAACCTATCATCCACCACCATGACTGTGAATCCTTTCACTCTATGTGGGAACAATGCCACACGGCCAGAAATGCCCTTGCAGAAGTCTATGGCACTTTTCCTACTTATATTGACCACAGTCCAATCTCCCCAGATGTACAAACCACTCCAGACCTTTACTTTAGAGAAGAAATCAGAAACAGCAGACTCCATGCTGACAAAGACAAGGTCACCATCCTCAGATATCGATATGATCTCTATTGCCGAAAACAAGGAAGAAAGCCTTGGCTCCAGAAAGCAGATTATTCAAATTGGCCTCGACCTTGGCGTCTGAGAACCCGGACACATCGACATCGGCATCATCATCATATGATACTATTTCCCTTTGATTCCCATCCACTCCGTGAATCATGGCTTTAATATTTTGTCTTCTAGTGTGCAAGCATAATAATTGGCTTTTACTATTTGCTTTTGTAAAAGCTACTTTAAGCTTTTGTTTGTTTATGCTTTTGTAAAAGCTACTTTAAGCTTTTGTTTGTTTATGCTTTTGTAAAAAGCTACTTTAAGCTTTCGTTTGCTTATGAAAAAGCTACTTTAATCAGGATAAGGATAAGGGTCCTGTCTTATCCTTTTAGCTTTTTAGCTCTATATAAGTGAAGCTTTAGCTTTGTAAGGAGCAGAGCTGGATCAGAGCTGGATTACGATCCAGAAGCTAGTTCAGAGGTTAAGAGCCTCTTGTAAGAAAAGTTCAAGTTGAAATAAAAATCATGTTTGCTTAAACACTCTCTTCCTGGGGTAATCCTCTCAAGTCTATCTCTTCTCTCCATAGTTCTAAGAATTGTTTGCTTCTTCCTATCGACTGAGTATGCTCTACACTTGCCTCACTGAGGATCCTGTGTATCAGAAAAGTTAAGGAATCAAAGTGCTTAGAGTCTAGTCCAGGTCTCTAGTGAACCGAGTAAGGTCTGTGAAAACCGAGTAAGGTCTAAACACCCCAATAGTTCGTCCGCTTAGATCAAGACCAAGGAGGGTCGCCAGGATCGCCTAGGATGATTACCGAGGGTTAGTAGACTCCAATTGTCTATCCAGACTCCAATTATGCTGTATCCATGAGCCATTTAGGATTCTAGCAAGAGAAGCACTGCCGTGTTCCTGAAATTCCGCGATTGTGTCTTTAGTAGACACCCATGGTGGTATTAGAGCAATTAGTTTGCCCTACTCCCATCCCCCAGTGGTATCAGAGCCTAAGTCTTTCACTCAAAGAAGCAATATCATAGAATTAGTTGGTTGTAGAGAGAGAAACCGAGGATACGATTACCCGAAATTATCAAACATGTCTTCAACTTGACTTCAAGTCTAGCTCGATGTCGGTCATCCACTCTAAAAATCCCGAGTCATGTAAAAAGTATCTTGCCTCTAAAATAGAAAATCTTGTAGAATACTCGTATATTCAGTGCCTCAAGTAAAAAGTCTACCCTACATAATGAGTCCTTACAGGTTGTACAAAACTCCTAGTTTCACCAAAAGTGTAAAAACTCTTATCTCTGGCGTAGAAGTACTCGAAAGAGTATATGTCTTCTTAGACTAGACGATGTTCTCTTGATCAACTTGAGCGATTATGTTACACAAAATCGAGATACTCTTATCTCCCGGTGGAAGAGGAATATTCTCACCTTCATCTTGGAGGAATCCGAATGATTCTCACCTACATGGACGAAAAGGTCTTCCGATTCTTGCCGAGTGCTTTACTTGATACTCGCTTTCAGCGATCATGCGATGATCGGAGCAGTTCTCACTACCCTCGACTCGGGAAGTGTGCTACTCACCTTTATCAAATTTCAACTTTTCCTTGAGGATCCCAACCTCTCAAAAGCTCTCAAAGTTCGGATCCAGTTCGGGGGCGAGCGATTGACCTCAGATCGCCACTTTACACCACCACGGTTGGTCTATCGCTTGCAAAACCATCGTTAGACTTGGCAACTCTCAAGCATCCTCGATGCTTTGATGATCTTAAACGTCTGAATCCACACCACTATAATCCAAATTCCCAAACGGATACCCAAACATGAACTACTGACAACTCATGCCTCTTGAATGGATTTCTAACTGAGAAATTCCATGAAAACACCGAACCAGATTCAAGCAACCTCGGCCTCTTTTGAGCAGGCGTCACGATGGCACCGTCAAAGCAGTTTTCAAGTACCCAACTCGGAAAAACCACGGAACCTCATAGGGCTATCTTACACCATGATGATCCAGTCCGTCAAAACCAAGCAAGAAAAGAAAATTCCCATTTGGGGATTTAGCCACGATGGTTATCCAGTCTATACGGACAAGATTGATGGTCATTTCATATGGGATACTGACTCCCGTATGTGTGATCCAGGTTGTCCCTGCGAGGATGACAACTATTCTGATGATGAGGATTTTGAAATCATGCGCAGGAGAAGAAAGAAAAAGGAAAAGCCTTGCTTTGCCAAAACACCCTGCAAATCCTTACCTCCATCAGATCCAGATGATGCTCCAAACCCTGCACCTTTACCCATCAAACCATCTGAGCCCAAAAAAGAAAAATCCGGCAAACCCAAAGCCATACCTCTGTTTATCCCAACAGAAAAAACCTGCAGAGCTCAAGCTGCATCTTTTTCGCCAGTTATTCAAGCATCACCAGTCCAGTCTTGCATGATGTTTTCTACATCTGCATCAAGCTACCAGGAAAACTTTCCTCCCATGGAAAGAAACACAGACCCACAGACTAATGTGATGTCCCAGCCATACATCCAACCTGCAATATCCTCAACCGGCCATTCCGAACCTCTGAAGCAATATGAGCAAGTCCTCAATTGGCAAACTCGAGCGCATACTCGAGAATATTGCCTTGCAAAACATAGGTCAAAAGATAGAAAGGGTTTCCACCCAGGTCAACAAAACAAATAGCAACGTCACTGCTTTATCATCTCAGTTGGACGGATCTATCTCAACTGCGAGCAGTCACCCGTTGGATATTGATCTCAGAACTATGATCAATAACAACATTTGGGGTCTGATTTCAACCGAGAAAAGCGAGATCGAAGCTAAAAGGCGAGCTTGCAAGAATAGAAGCGAGACGGACAGCGGTTTCAACCATCCATTGTTTTGCAGTCTCAACCTATTGGTGTGTCACCACCACTCTTGACACTACCAACCTTTCTATCGTGACGACCCAACCGTTTGATCCAACAAAGTTTTTTGGCTTGTCCCAGTGTACTCGTCTGTACCAGGAAAGACAACAAGAGAGACAACAGCAACAGCAACAAGCTGTTAAGACCAAAAAGCCAAAAGAAAGGTCACCCAAACACCAACCTGTTCAACCAGAGTCAACCTTCACACCTCCAGCTCTATACACCACCGGATTGTATACCCAACTGTACCAGTTTCACCTGTTGTGTCAACCACTTCGTACCCAACACCAGGTCCTTCATCTTCAGGAACATTTCCCCAGTTCATTCCTGAATACATTCCTGAACAACCACAACCACTTCCAAAAGACAAACAACCCCTTCATCAGTTCCATATATCTTCCCAGATAAAACCTGATGAACCTGTCTATACCCCAGAAACTGTTACTGAAATTTCCAGTTCTACCAACTCAGATACATGTTGAACTCGAGCATACAGACGATCTGTACCGTCAGCGAGATATCTTCACATCCTGCTTATACATCATTCTCGATGATGAATCCGACTTCTTGATATTTCCGAATTAGCCTTGATGGCTCAAGCAATGAAATGATCAATTTGAATCTTCCACTAGAAGAACTACTCTGTGTAGATCCAATTTCTAGTGATGAGGAAACTCATGCACAGAGTGGCACCACTCATACCACTCCTGCACCACCTCCTGATCCACCTCCACAGGCTTCGAATCACACTTCAAAGTCATCACTTCATTGGTTCACCTTTGATGATGTTCCCAGACACAAATGGACAGAAAGATTCCATGAATTTGCTGCATGGATAGATTTGCAAATGTCTGTTCCAAATGCCGATTCTCAGAGAGTTCTCAAAGAATTCAACTCCCGTTTTACGGGATCTTTACGAGAATGGTATGAAAGCCTTGGAGATTATCGCCAACTGCAATTCCTTCAATCTGCACCAGGCGCAGCACTCTTCGCCATCTATGATCAGTTCATTGGCGATCCTAGAGCTGTTGTTGACACAGCTAGGAATGAGTATTATCAGATGAAATGTTGCTCTCTCGAGAAGAAACATCTGGATGTTCACTACTACAGAATGAGCATGTTCTACAAGCTCGATGGATTTAACGATCCATCTCTTATGCTTGTTTTCATTGCTTCCCTTCACGAGGAACTTCATCCGGACATTCAAAGACACTTCGCTCAGCTCGTTAAGCAATTTCTCTTGGAAAAATTTATCGATTGCTCTTGATGTCTTGACGGAAGTCAGAACAAAGAAATTCTTCAAAGATTTGATCGAGGAAAAAGCAACTTATGCTAAGGCGTGTAAAAAGCCGTCCTACCTGGAAATCATGTGCAAGGACAAGAAGAAATGCACTTGCCCAACCAAAAAGAAAAAACATTTCCAGAAGTTCCCTAAACACTATCCTCACCACGGTCTTAGAAAGCCCGAAGCGATAGTTTCTTGAGAAGAAAAGACCCATCTTCTAGTTTCAAAAGCCCATGTCAGAAAGATGCTCGTTGCTACATATGCAAAGAAAAGGCCACTTTGCCAAGCATTGTGCCAACAAGCACAAAGCGATTCGATTGATCCGGCATACGGTCTTGAGCCGGCTTGCGAGACAATGATGAAATTGAATCGACTTTTGAACGATGCGAACAAGATTACGACCGCTTTCATCCTGGCAGTCCGGCCCGAGAATATTTCAGTTCGAGATAACTCGAGGTCTCATCCTCGATACTGAGATCCATTGTCTACAATCTTTTCACAAAAGAAATTGAGTCCATTCAAGCCAAGCGTTTGTCGGTTCACAAAATACCTTTGGTCAAAGTCTCGATCTGATCCGAAGTTCTCAAAACCCATTCCGATGTCGGTTTCATTGATAGGCGGAAGAATCCATGATCAACCCCGTATTCTTCCGAGTCTCTGGAAACCATGTGAGATATTTGAAATGCCAATGGAGAAACATTCGAACTACGATTACGGAAAACCCATCGGGATACAGTTTTCCTAGCATGTTGTTCAAAAGAAACTCGTTGGTTGATCTCACACTAAAGATCTTACCGTTGGCTTTGATCTAATTTCCTTTGAAAAGCTTGTCATCAAACCGAAATTAGCTTCGAACACATGTTCCTTCATTACGGACATCCCAAACTGTTTTCCATTAAGGAACACCCACGATTACGGGACATATCCTCGAACTCCTTGAGTTTTGCACGAGAAAACCACTCGCGGTTCCATCGCCCTCTTATACGTGGAAGAATGAATCCTTCTTTGTGAGTCTCACTTTCAAACTCGATGAAGATGTCAATCTGCAAGCATCCCATCCAGAATGACACCCTCGGACCTCACTGCTAGAGAATGCCTCCAGTTATTAGCACAAGGCCTCATTGAACCCACTAAGTCAGATTGGGCTTGCCAAGCCTTTTATGTTGAAAAATATGTTTTTCTAAACTCTTCTTTCTCTGGGAAGTCCTCTAAGGTTCTACACTTACCTCTCTGAGGATCCTGTGTATCAGAAAAGTTTGGAATCTCAGTGCTTCAGTCAGTCTGTCCAGATCTAAGAGAACCGAGTAAGGTCTAAACACCCCAATAGTTCGTCCGCCAAAGAGGTTAAGACCAGGAGGGTCGCAAGAACCTCGTTAGGATGATTACCGAGGGTCAACAGACTCCAATTGTCTATCTAGATCAATAGGGATAGAGTGAGTAAGCATGCCTATGTTCCTGTCTTCCGCTTGCTATCTTTTGTTGACGTTCACAGTGGTGTCAGAGTAATTAGTTTGCCCTACCATTGTGCCCCGAGTGGTATCAGAGCGATATCATTCACCGAGTGGTATCAAGGCATCGGTGTTGGTTCTTCTTTTGGATAATGCATATTAGATATGCCAATGAACTGATGTGCTTCTCGGGTTCTTTGAGAAGGAGTAGTGGGAGGACTGTAGAAAGGCTGGTATGTGTTGAAGTATGGTGAAGGCATAGGTATGGTTGTTTGTTGACCAAACAAGGAGGGTTGTCTGCCTTGCCTTTCTGCATCAATTCTTTCAAGCTTAGCTTTAAGTTGTCTGATCTCTGCATCTTTTTGGCTGAACTTTGGTCGCCAATAAGTCAGTTCAATCATGGTATTAAGCTCTATGTCCAATTTAGCAATTCTTTGATGAAGGCTTTGATATAGCTGTTCCATCCGTGCTGTAATTGCATCAACCTTCTTATGTGTTGTTTGGACTTGTGCTTGAACATGATCCATCCTGGTATCGAGAGATTTCAGGACTGTATTCTGAACTCTAGCAGTCTGTGTTTGCCAGTTAAGCACTTGTTCGTACTGCTTGGGTTCTTCAATCTGTCCAGCAGGACAACAGGAGGCTAGACATATGGTTTGGAAACCACTTTGGATTATGGATTTGTTTGTTTTCCCAAAGAAGGGAACTGACTTTAGTAAGAGCTAGATCCAAACATCATAATGGATTTTGGAGAGGATTCAGACAGAAGTGGGTTGTTGGGTATGGTCTTTTGTGGTATGAGTACAACAGGAGGTGTTATCTCAATTGGGATTAGAGTGTATTCAGGTTCAACTGACCATGGGGTGTTTTTTGGTTCATCACCGGAAACCAGAACCAGTGGAGATTCAGGTTGGTCATCTGGTGGAGGTTTAGATGGAGGTTTACAACTGCTTCGTTTTGCACTTTTCTTCTTCCTGCGCCTTCGGCGCCTGTGAACGACTTCCCAATCGTCGTCAGACTCATCATCATCTTGGCATGGACAGCTTGGATCACACAGGTGAGAGCCTGGAACATCCCAAATGAAATGTCCGTTTACTTTGTCTAGGTAGACAGGATAGCCTTTGGAAGAAAAACTATGGATTGGTAGATCTTCTTGAGCTGTGTTAACAGCCGTGACCATAACAGTGTATGAGAAAGAGGTTATGGGAGGTTGACTTTCTAGGGGTTGAAAGGTCATCCGGACGATGCCGTCATCCTTTTCATATTGGGCTTGAAGTCGAGGCTGGTTGAGATTACGATGGGCTGATTCATAGTTGGAGAGCCATTCCAACGGCATCAACTTGAGAAGTTTGCCTTTTTGGATTTCTTTGGGGATTTGGACAATGATTGGTAAGGTTTCATTGTCGGCTAGTATCATGAGGGTATCTATGGAGGTTTGAGGTGTAGGAAGATCAAGAGCATGGTTTTGAAGTCTATAAACCAGCTGGTGATGTAAAGTAGCCATTTTTGAGGTGACTACTTGTTCTACACCTTGGATCTGGATTTGGACTTTCAAAGTTGTATTGGCGCGGACTGGGCCTAACTCCCCCAAAAGAGCTCTCGTGAGGCAAGGGCTGCCACAGTCTACTTAAACTGGCCAGAGTCGTCGCTCGAGACCGATGTGGGATTCAAGGGCATCACTTACAAGAGGCTCTGATACCAACTGGGATATCAAGCATTACAGATCACCCATAACTCATAGAAAGTCAGTCGGAACTCACATAGAGATCCAGCAGCGGAGTACGGGGCATTGTTATACCAGAGCAATGACGAACAAATCGTCCTTAGGGCCAATAGCCCGCATGCTCGGGTTTCCAGCCAATATACCCAATACCACGGAAGAAATCATAGCACACATACCAACCCTTTTCTCTTCGCCACTCCTGGGCATCTCTTCGGGTGAACCGTGTGTCTTCTGACGGCTATCTCAGGTGTTTAGTATAGGCAAAACAGCAATGGTACAAGAAGTATACCACTCTGGTACAACAGGCATAAGACTTTCTGATACACAAGATCCTACAAGAGGTGAGTGTAGAGCATACTCTTCACTAAGCCAGATAGAAAGTGAACTAATTAAGTTGATCTGTGACCCTTATTGGAAGAATAGAAAGAAGAAGGTGTTTAGCCACTCATGTTTGAGAGAAAACTTTTTAAACTTAGATTAAGCTCCCAAAGGAAGTATATCTTACAAGGAGGAGAAGTTCGCCTTTTATAGACAAGAGCTTCACCTAAAGTGGGACATGACCCCCACTATTACCACCACTTGATTAGGACAAGTCACCTAATCTTGACAAAGCAAAGCAATAATGCAAACATGACAATGACATGACAAAGACACTTAACCACTAACTTTGAAAAAGTAAAAACACAACAGTCAAGCCATTAATAATGGCAAAGACTTTAAAACATAAAGACAAACTACTTTATGACTTTTGTGGCATATAAGACAAATGCCATTATTAACGTGAAATAGTGCCCTCTGAGGTGTCGGAGTCATCTGTCTCATCAGGGTCTTGGCCCGGATACTTTGGTTGTTTCTTGAAGACACGTGGTGGATGGGTGCAACCAGGGACACAATCCCAAAGGCAGTTTGAAGATCCAGGATATGTAGGTGGTGATGGAGGAGGATCTGGCTGAGTACAGAACGGAGGATATGGATCTTGTGGATATGGAGTAGAGGAAGATCCAGGGTCATACTGGGAAGATATCGGAGTGAAATTTTCGTACGGATCTTGAGAATCTTGGAAGAGGTAGTCAGTGTGATCTGGCTTTTCTTCTTTGAGGATGATTCCTCTGCTGAGAGGTTGTGAGTGTGAAGAACGTGTAGGCACCATGAACATATCATGCTTTGGTCCAAGGGATGTGTGGAGAATTGTAGGTTGGTCTGGGGGAACATGGTTGAGTTCCATGAGGAAATTCCTTAAGGAGGCCTTGGTATGGAAGTCTTGCTCAAGGCAAGCAAAGTGAGAGCAGATCGCCATTCATAAGTCGATCACAGTCAAAAGCATTGATGCGAGGATCTTTGGAAGTATGGACGATGAATAATGAAGACTGAGGTCCATTGTTTTCCTTCTTGATTATGAAGCGTTAAGATCATACGTACTCCCCCGAGGTGGAGGTGAGTATAACCTTCACGTTTCCCATTAGTAATTAGCTCATCTGGAATTTCAAGGGTTACATACTGCTCTGCTTGTGTTGCTTGCAAAGCACACTGATCAAGTCTAGAAGACTGTACATATTCTTTAGGAGCAGGACATCTATAAGTGACAATAGACCAAATAGATCTAATTACAGAATTAGAACGGTGATAGAGTTTGTAGGGACTAATAAGAGGTAGGGAAGACTCAGAAATTTGTATAGAGTCAGGAACATAGGAAAATTCAACAAGGTTTTCTATTTTATTAGATAGGTGTTTTGTACACGATCTAGGTAGGGATAAAGGTGAGGATATGGAGACCGAAGTCTCTAAAGCTTGAGAGTTTGGACTCGAACACATGAGTATAAAAGTATCTTTCTATTCTTCTTCTTCAGATCACAGATCTTCTATCATACCACTCTCTCATGAGGGGCGGCGTGACTCGCTGTTAGCCAATCGAACAAATCGTTAGGCTCTAATCTAGTGGTTGTAATAGTGGGGGTCCTGTCCCACATAAGGTGAAGCTCTCGTCTATAAAAGGCGACCTTCTCCTCTTTGTAAGATATCTTCAAATCTTCGAATTATCGAAGAAATATCCTCTAATAAAATTTCTAAGTTTCTCCTAAGCATGAGTGGCTAAATTCTTCTCTTTCTATTCTTCTAATAAAGATCACGGATCGACTAAAATAGTTCACTTTTTATCTGGCTTGGTGACGAGTATGCCTACACTTGCCTCTTGTAGGATCCTGTGTATCAGAAAGTCTTATCCTGTTGTACCGAAGTGATATATTTTTATACCATTGCTGTTTCGCCTATACCAAAAAACCAGGAACAACTATCAGAAACACTGTTCACCGAGGACGTTATGCCTATGAGTGGCGCTAGTCAAAGGGTGGTATGTGCTATGGTTTCTTCCTTGGTGTTGGGTATATCAGTTGGAAACCCGAGCATACAGGCTATTGGCCCTATTTGTTAGTCATTGCTCTGGTATAACAAGGCCCCGTACTCCGCTCCAAATCGAAGTGGGTGCTCCACTTTACGTGCTGGTATCAGAGCCTAACGATTTGTTCGATTGGCTAACAAAACAGTAACGCTGTCCCGTTCTTGTTGAAGGTGGTATATTGTAGAAGGTCTGTGATCTGAAAAAGAAGAATAGAAAAATCTTATCACTTATGGCTTCAACTTCAAACTCTCAAGCTTCTGAGACTTCGGTCTCTCTATCCTCTCCCCTATCGCTACCTAGATCATGTACAAAACATCTATCCTTAAAATAGAAAACCTTGTAGAATATTCTTATGTTCCAGATTCTGTACAAATCTCTCCATCTTCTTTTACCCTTATAAACCCATATAAATTGTACAATCGTCCCAACTCTGTAACTAGAACTATCCGATCTATAATCTCTACTAGACGTCTTGCTCCAAAAGAATATATTCAGTCTTCCCGACTGGATCAGGGTGCATTGCAAGTAACACAAGCAGAGCAGTATGTAACCCTAAAAATTCCAGACGAGCTTATCGCCAATTAGAAACGTGAACATTATACACACCTCCATCTAGGAGGGGTGCGTATGATCTTGACTCTTCATGGCAGAAAAGGCTTGCCAGTCACGGCAAGAATGGCTCTCTTGGATACAAGATTCACTGAGTACCAACATGCTATGTTGTAGAAGGTCTGTGATCTAAAACAGAAGAATAGAAAACTCTAACCCTCATGGCTTCTTCTTCAACTTCTCAAGCTTCTAAAACTCCTGTTTTTCTTTCTTCTCCTCTTTCTCTTCCTAGATCTTGCACAAAACACTTATCCTCTTATATAGAAAACCTTGTAGAGTACTCTTCTCCTCTTTGTAAGAGAAAGGCCTTGCCTAGATGGCCGCCTTATATAAACAAAGCCTTTCTCTCAAGCAGGACAGGGCCCCTGCTATCACTATCACGATTACAAAAAGTCAAAATAACTTTAACAACTTCTGACAAAGTTGTACCTAATTATTACAACAAGACAAATAACTTTGAAAAAGCAAAGCACACAAAAGTCAAGCAATTATTACAAAATGACAAAAAGTATAAGACAAACAACTTTATTAAAGTGAGATAGTGTTGGATGGGGATGTTGTCTTGTCAGAGTCTAGATCAAGGCCTATCTGTAAATCATCAGGCTGATGGTCGAGACTTGGTTGAGGCCGCTGATGGTGGTTTGACCAGTCTGCCATTTCTTGGAGAGGAGTTTCCCATAGAGTCTGGGATCTGCCATGCTTAATGAGGTAGTTATCATACCCATGTTGGGCGTGTATGGCTTCATCTTCCTCAGAGTGAAGACGGTGATTTCTGATTTCCTCCTTGAAATGGAGGTCTGGTGTGGTCTGGACTTCAGGAGATAAAGGACTGTGGGTTATATACGAGGGAGCAGTGCCATATTCATCGGCTAGAGCTTGTCTAGCTGTGAGACATTCTGTCCACATAGAATGAAAACCGTCACAATGGTGATGGTGTTCTATGACTTTATGATGGGCTTTGTAAACTTAGTGCAGCGACCCCAGATATTTGTGAGCTTTACAATCACTATGGTAGGATGCTTAATATGATAACCAGTGATGAGTTCAAGGGTAAGGATATCTTTGAAGATAGGGGCAAACATTCTATCAAACCATTATCCTTTACCATATCTGCGGCTGGTGTGAATCAGATTAGGGTCAAGGAGTAAAGCCACGGGGTATAAATTGAACCAGTACCAGAATATGTAGTAGGCTTGAGGAGTGATATCACAAATGACATAATGTCCCCATCTAGTGTGTTCATGTACTACATAATGGAAGGTAGTCTAGAGCTTGAAGACCAATTGGTGCATTTGGTCGGGATTAGGGTGTGTTTCAAATGGTCTTTGACATAGGCCATTGTAAGTTGGTCTGAATTCTTGTATGGCCATTAAGTTCCAGAGGCACCAGGTGAGAGAATATTTTCGGGAGCCATGTTTGTGGTCAATAACCTTCTGGAAGATTAGCTCTTGGAGGCCTTCTGGCAGCCAAGCTATGAAGGTTAACAGACTGAGAAGAGAAGCACTAGATTCTAAGACATTGGAGTTCCTTTGAGCCTTTTGAGCTGATAGGTTATCTTGAATCCCAAAATGGTGATGAGGTAGGACAAGAAGATTAAGATGGAGGTGAATTGTCTCTTGGAGTACCAAACTTCAAATTGGTGTTTTGAGGAGAGATGGTAGTACTGGATGACAGCCATCGAATCAGATTTATAAGCACCGATTTTTCTGTATTCATCGGATTCCCTTAGGAACAGTGTGTGCCAATAATCGTGGAAGATGCTTTGTCCAATGGAAGGGATCCTCAATGGTAGGGGATGCTGAGTCATTTGCTTGAGCTGCTGGATAGCTGTTGTCTCTGCAGGTCCCCATGGTAGGGCTGATTTCTTCAGCATCTTTGACAATTTCGAGGTGTGGACTGCAATATGTGGGAAAAAGTGTAATTCATGATCCTTGAAAAATAACAAAATGTCATCAATGTAGATGAGGGTGTTTTCAAGGATAGGTTCAAAGATTCTGACTATAGCCTTTTGAAAAAGAAAGAGTGCCACTTTTAAACCAAATGGCATGACTGTCCACTGGTAGTGGCCATTGGGAATACAGAAGGCTGTGTTTGGTCGGCCGTCAGGATGAATACCGATTTGCCAGAAACCTGACTTAAGGTCAAATTTGGAGAATACCTTTGCACCTTGGAGATGGACAAACAAGGACTGAATCTTGGGTAAAGGGAATTTATCATCTTTGAGAAAATAGTTGAGGGGCTGATAGTCTATGGCTAATCTTTTCTTACCCCAGACTAGTTCAGATCTTTTCTCAACATAGAAAGCTTGACAAGCCCAATCAGAATGAGTGGGCTCAATAAGCCCTTGGGCCGTAAGCTACTGGCATTCAGCTTGGGCTAACTTGAGATCAGAGGGGGTCATACCCGAATGTGTGGCCTTTGTAGGGTTAATATCTTCGTTAAGCTTGAAGGGTCGCTTAACAAAGAACTGAGAGTGTTTCCATAAAGGAAAAGGATGGGAAAACTGAAGATGACTCTCAGGACAGTACTGAAGGAATTTAGATTTTAGAGACTTAGAGGAAGAAGGTGCATCAGAGATTGAATATAACCTTAAAGTCTTAGTATAAGGCAGGAACCTTTGGCTATACCGAATACCTTTGAAGGATATGTTCAACTTCTTGACTAGTTGAAGAACATCAAATCCTATGAGGTCTTTATCAGGAAGAGAAAAACCTATGAGCTTGATCCATAGAACACAGTCTAGGAAGAATTGGATACCAATGGGTTTCTTGGTGATTAGATCAGTATGAAAGAATTCACCATCGGCTACTTTGAAATACTCAGTATAAGATTCCTAGTACTCTAGAGGAAGTATGGATGGGTTTAACATACTTCGTTGTGCTCCGGTATCAATAAAACCTATGACAGAGATAGGCTTGGCAAATTTAGAAGGGAGGAGACTGATTTTTATGGAGGAAAGAGGACTCTGGACAAGATTAATCTGTTGCATGTGATGGATGGTTGGAATACCCTCAGAATCAGAGCTTTCACTCTGTTCTGCTAAGATGATAACGATATTATCATCACAGTACTCATATTATGAAAACAAGGACTCAACATCATCATTGTCTGAGAGAGGGGAGACTAGGTCAAGATATTCAAGTAACTGAGCAAATTTGGCAGGTTTATTAGGGCAAGATTTGGCAAAGTGGGCCTTCTTTTTACAGATGAAGCACCAGGAGTCTTTTTGTCTGTGGATTGGTTGACCGGGCTATTTTCGTCGGAAAAACTGGTAGGGCTTTTTAGGCTTAGAGGGTCAGTGTTTGGAGAAGTGTTTAGATCAGGAGAACTTTTAGAAATGGGATTTTTTCTTTGTTGGACAACTACAGGTTTTTTCAACAATTCTCAGAACTATGGAGTAAAGAGATAGACCTTAGAGACTTCCCAGAGAGAGAGTTTAAGGTGAGGCCTTTTGCAGGCACTTTTGAAAGTTTCTTTTTGTTCTATAAGATCTTTGAAAAACTCTTTTTGTTCACAGAGCTTTTCAATGCAAGAGATTGCCATCTGGTAAATCTTTCCTAGAGAAATATTATTTAAATCTATTTGGTTGACATGGAACTGTCTCAGAAGTTCAGGTAAGATCTCCTTAGGAAAAGACTGCACAAAGACATGCTTGAGAAAAGCATCATTAAAGCTATTAAGCTTATAATACAGGGCAGTCATCCGTCTATAGTGGAAGTCAAGATCATTGATCTTTAAGAAGCAGCACTTCATTTGATGGAACTCTCGTCTGACTGCTTCTTGTGCCACTGTTGGTTCTCCTAGAAATTGCTCATAGATAAGTCCTAAGACTTGAGGAACTATTGCCTGGTACAGTTGCATCTGCCTGTACTGGCCAAGACTCTCGAACTAATCTCGAAGGGAGCCTATGAAGACAGAGTGAGGGGTAGCTCCAATTTTAAGCAATTGAACATCAATCCAAGCGGAGAACTCTTGGAATCTTTGGAACCATTTAGCTTTTGGAACATCGTCAAATACGAACCATGGACCACTGGATGGTTTGGGAATAGGATTAGACTGTGCCAGAGGCACATCATCTGTTTCTTCAACAAAAGGAGGTCCTCGAAGAGAAGAAGGAGGAGGATCATTCGGAGAAGCAGGAGGATCATGAGATCCTGAGGCTGGTTGAACCATAAGTTGATCAGCAATTTCCACATAGTTTTCTTCTGATTCTATTGCAGAATAGGAGGCAACGAATTCTGATGGAGAAACTGATTCATCAGATTCATCATAATATAGATCAAATTCAGATTGTGCCGAGTAGAAGGACTCATCAGAGGATGAACAATCTGGTTCGGGTGAGAAATCATTGGGTTCTGAAGGGATAGGATTATCAGTCACCAGTTGAGATGAAAACTGGTGCATGGGTGCTTTCTTTTTAGGTGGAGGTGGAGTAGGTTCGGGAGTTTGAGTTATTTCAGCATAGGTAGGCAGTGTTTGTGGTTCAGGCACAGGTTTTAGGGTTGATGGTTTAATGGATGGTTTTGCCTTAGGTATGGGTTCTCGATATGCTAAATAAGTAAGTGGAAGGTTTAAAGAAAGGTTGGTATATGTTGAATAATGGAGCAGGCATGGGTAGGAGCAAAAAGAGATGGTTGTTGTTTCTCAGCATCAATTCTAGCAAGTTCAGTTTTAAGCTGTGTGATCTCAGCTTCTTTTTGGTCGAACTCTGGTCCCCAATATGTTTGTCGAATCATCTCATGAAGCTCTTTGTCCAATCTAGCAATTTGCTTATGGAGGTTAAGATACATCTGCTCAAGCTGAGCAGTGATCGTATCAACCTTCTTTTCTGTTGTCTGGACATGTGCTTGAACATTATCAAGCCTGGTATCAAGCGATTCCAGGACTCTATTCTGAACACTAGCATTTTGAGTCTGTTAGTTAAGCACTGCTTTATATTACTTTGGTTCTTCAGTTTGTCTAGCAGGCTGGACAAAGGGTCTGGCAACCATGTTCATTTGTGGATCGGTCTTTTTCTCAAGAGGAGGAAATTGATTTTGATAAGTGTCGAAGGAAAACATCATACAGGGCTGTGGAGAAGACTCATGTGGATCTTGGACTTCTCTCCTATATGGCCTATCTATGAGCTCTTGTATGTTAATGAGAAAATCACTTGGTGATTTATTTGCCAGCCAAGGAGTATAGTCTGGCTCATCATCTGGTAACTAGTCAGAATGAGGCTTACAACTGGCTTGTACATTTTTCTTTTTCCGGCGCCTACGGCGTCGGTGGATGACTTCCCAGTCATCATCAGACTCATCATCATTTAAGCATGGGCAACTGGGGTTGCATATATGAGAGTCAGGAACATCCCAGATGAAGTGTCCATCTATCTTGTCTGGGTATATAGGATACCCATCAAAGGAAAAGCTATAGATGGGAAGATCTTCTTGAGCTGTCTGAACAGCAGTGATCATAGCAGTATAGGAAAAAAGGTTCTCGGAGGAGATTTTTCAGGGGGTTGAAAGGTCATCTGGACAGTACCGTCTAGCCTTTTTTCAAACTAGGCTTCAAAACTCTGGATTGGTTGGGAATTTTGATGCAACTTTTCATCAACTTAAGAAGTTCTTGCTTTTGAATCTGTTTAGGGATTTGGACAATGCTAGGTATGGTTTCATTGTCGGCTAAGATCATGATGGTATCTAAAGAGGTATGTGGTGTAAGGAGATCAAGAGCATGGTTTTGAAGTCTATAAACCAGCTGGTGATCCAAAGTAGCCATTTTTGAAGTGACCACTTGTTCTGCACCTTGGATCTAGATTTGGACTTTCAAGGTGGTTGGAAGATTGGGATCTTCAAGAGACAGGTTGAAGTTTGGGTAGAAAGTGAGAAGAACTCTGCCAACATGAAGGGTAGTGAGGACAGTACCAATAATAATATGTTGGTACTCCTTGAATCTAGTGTCCACGAGAGCTATTCTTGTTGTGACAGGCAAGCCTTTTCTGCCATGAAGAGTTAGGATTATAGGTGTGTATAACCTTTTTGTTTCCAATTTGCTACAAGCTTTATTGGAATTTCATGAGTAACATACATTGCTTTGCCTAAGTTGCTTGCAAAGCACACTGATCCAGTCTAGAAGACTGAACATATTCTTTTGGAGCAGGACGTCTGGAAAAGATAAGGGTTCGGATGGTTCTGGTTACAAAGTTAGATCGGTGATAGAGTTTATAGGGGCTAATTAAAGGTAAGAAAGATTCAAAAATTTGTGTAGGATTTGAAATAGAAGAATAGAAAACTCTAACCCTCATGGCTTTTTCTTCAACTTCTCAAGCTTCTGAAACTCCTGTTTCTCTCTCTTCTCCTCTTTCTCTTCCTAGATCTTACACAAAACACTTATCCTATAAAATAGAAAACCTTGTAGAGTATTCTTATGAAAGGCGTTGGGCTTGGGCCTAACTCCCTCAAAAGAGCTCTTGAGAGATGAGGGCTGTCACAAGCTTATAAACCTTCAGCGACCTGCACACCCTAGCGATATGGGACTGGCTCAAACTTGGCCTTCATTACCACCCCCACCGGGCACCAGGCTCTGATACTAAGGCGTTGGGCTTGAGCCTAACTCCCTCAAACGAGCTCTTGAG
Source organism: Citropsis articulata (assembly GCA_030449925.1). NCBI lineage: Eukaryota > Viridiplantae > Streptophyta > Magnoliopsida > Sapindales > Rutaceae > Citropsis > Citropsis articulata. The sequence goes on from JASUUH010000079.1 coordinate 6,785,915, forward strand.
AGTGGAGGGCTCCACAGGCTTATAAACCTCCAGCGACCCGCGCACCGTAACGATGTGGGACTGGCTCAAACTTAGCCTTCATTACCCCACAACGCAGACCCCTGACTCAACTGATATGGGATATTGGGCATATCTATACGCTTTCCACACACCTAGGGCCGACTTGGGCTCTGATACCATAGCGAAGGGACTCGAGGCCCACGCCCCACTTAGCCCAAAAGACGCCTTCTGAGTTAAGGGTAGCGTTCGGCCACTTACTGATGTGAATCCCACATTGAAACTTTGAAACTCACACTTAATTTGAAGTTTCAACTTCCCAAGAAGGTTCTAAACAGATTTAAGACAAACAAAACCTTGACCCAATGCTTAAGAAAACATGAACCAAAGGTATGGAGAATGATATTGACGCCACACTCAAGATTTAGATGAGAAGGTGAGTGATAAGTCTAGTTTTGGAACGCCATAAGAATGCAAATTCTTGATAAGTTCACTAGTTCTCTAAAGAACCAAAGAAAGAATAATTCTTTCAAATTGAAAATAACATTAATCTCTAATTGTCTTACATAGCAAGGTTGCTGAGTTTAAATAGACCAATAGAGACCCAAAATCCGAAAATACAAATGAAAACATTGGAACACCCCTCCAAGTATAAGTTTGTCAAAGCATGCTTCAAAAGTCTTCACCAACCCACCATAACTAATGCTATCATTGACAAACTTAATGCTAGCCTACCATAATTAATGCTATCATTGACAACTTAATGTTAGCCCACCATCATTGATGGTAGACTTACCTTACACATTGACAAACTTGAAACAAAACAATAAATGAAGTTGAAAAACAAAGGAGTCGTTGAAAATCCCAAGTCTGAACATGCTGTAATGAATTGGTCATAACTCCTTCTAGAGAACTCCAAATCTAACTCTGTAAAATTCTTTGGAAAGGTAACTTAATTATCTTTCCAACGGTATATAGCTTGCACATTAATTCCAGCTCAATCAATACCAGTTTTATTCCGAAATTGACCTTTCTGCATGTGATCCGAATTGTGTATTTGGCTGCCCAATAGCTTGAATAATGCCCACAATGCCTTGACTTCTCTTCAAGCCCAATTCATGATGTCTTGCATCTTGAATTGCAGTTTCAATCCATATTTTCTCAATTAATCCATTTAAAGCAGCTTGCATCTTTTTGGCTCTAGCTCTTGTAATTGGGCCTTCATGAATGTGCAAAGGATCACTTGAAGCTTTAATGGTATTCTCTTGATAGTTCTCATCACTTACATCGGCCCCTTGCCTGCTGGGCCTAGTAACATTCCTTTGACTCACAAAACGCCTTGTGAGGTAAGGGTAACAGCTGCCCTTATAACCACAGCGCAGATCCCTGACTTAGCCAATGTGGGATATTGGGCATATCTCTACCCTCTCCACACACCCACGTTTGGCGTGCCTGTCACAGCAAACTAGCATGGAGTGGTTCCCAGACCCGAGTGGGCGTTGGGCTTGGGCCTAACTCCCTCAAAAGAGCTCTTCAGAGGTGAGGGCTGCCACAGGCTTATAAACCTCTAGCGACCCCCGCACCCTAGCGATGTGGGACTGGCTCAAACTTGGCCTTGATTAGCACCCCCGCCAGGGACCGGGCTCTGATACCAAGGCGTTGGGCTTGGGCCTGAGTCAAGGATCTGTGCTATGGTTATAAGGGCAGCCGTTACCTTTACCTCACAAGGCATCTTTTGGGGCTTAGTGGGCTGTGGGCCTCGAGTCCCTTCGCTATGGTATCAGAGCCCAAGTCGGCCCTGGGTGTGTGGAGAAGGTAGAGATATGCCCAATATCCCACATCAGCTGAGTCAGGGATCTGCGTTGTGGTTATAAGGGCAGCTGTTACCATTACCTCACAAGACGTCTTTTGAGGCTAAGTGGGCCGTGGGCCTCGAGTCCCTTCGCTATGGTGTTTCATCTTTTTGACTCCTGGTGTTGGTTGTCTTTCATCTGAAAAACTGATAAGGTTTTTTAGGCTTTGAAGAGCGGTGTCTGGAAGGATGTTTAGGTTTGTTATCTGAAAAAGAAGAATAGAAATTCTAAACCTCATGTCTTCCTCTTCAACTTCTCAAACTAAATCTTCTGTTTCTCCTTCTTCTACCATTTCTCTTCCTAGATCATGTACAAAACATCTAGCTTCCAAAATAGAAAACCTTATAGAATATTCCTATGTTTCTGATTCTGCACAAATCACTGAGTCTTCTTTACACTTAATCAGCCCTTATAAACTCTATCAGAAATCCAATTCTCTGACCTGAACCATCAGAACACTTATCTCCAATAGACGTCCTGCTCCAAAAGAATATATCCAGTCCTCTCGGTTGGACCAGTGTGCCTTGCAAGCAACTTAGGCAGAGCAGTATGTAACTCTGGAAATTCCAACAGAGCTTGTTACCAACTAGAAACGAGAAGGTTATACACACCTCCATCTTGGAGGAATCCGTGTAATCCTTACTCTTCATGGCAGAAAAGGCTTGCTTGTTACAGTAAAAATAGCTTTGATGGACACCAGATTCAAAGAGTACCAACATGCTGTCATTGGTACTGTCCTGACTACTCTCCATGCGGGCAGTGCCCTTCTTACTTTCTATCCAAACTTCAACCTGTCCCTTGAAGATCCCAACCTATCAACTACTTTGAAGGTCCAGATCCAATTACAAGGTGCAGAATAAGTAATCACAGCAAAAATGGCTACTTTGCATCACCAATCGGTGTACAGACTTCAAAACCAGGCTCTTGATCTTCCTACACCTCAAACTTCCTCAGATACCCTTATGATCCTAGCCGACAATGAAACCATTCCCACAATTGTCCAAATCCCTAAACAGATCCAAAAATCCAAACTTCTCAAGTTGATGCCGTTGGGATGGCTCTCTAACTATGAAAAGTTCCATCAGAATTCTCAACCCATCCTGACTTCTGATGCCTAGTTTGAAAAACGGCCTGAGTCAGCCTCCTGAAAGTCCACCTCCCAGAACCTCCTTTTCATACACTGCTATGATCACAACTGTTCAGACAGCTCAAGAAGATCTTCCCATCCATAGCTTCTCTTCAGATGGTCATACACAAGGACATTTTGCTTGGGATGTTCCAGGATCACATATGTGCGATCCAGGTTGCCCCTGCCAAGATGATAATGAGTTTGATGATGACTGAGAAGTCAACAGACGCCCCAGGCGAAGAAAAAAGAAAGGCCAAAAAAGAGGCAGTTGCAAGCCTCCACCTGACCTCCCACCAGATGATGAACCAGATTATACTCCATGGCAGGTTGAAGAAACACCTGCAGTATTCTTCACACCACTAGAACCCACATCCAAGACTTGTAGGCAAGAAGTATCCAACCAACTCCGGTCTCAAACCTACCTTGAAGCTTGTCTGATGTTTTCATCCAACTCTTACCATGATCAGTTTCCTCCTTTGGAAAAACAAACAGACACACAAACCAAAGTGATTTCCAAACCATTTGTCTAGCCTTCTTTTCTTCCCACTGAACAGCTTGAGGAACCAAAGCAGTATGAAGCAGTGCTTAACTGGCAGACCAAAAATGCCAGAGTTCAGAATGCATTCCTAGAATCTCTTGATACCAGGCTTAACAATGTTTAAGCACAAGTCCAAAACACTGATCGGAAGGTTGACAAGATTACAGCTCAGCTAAAACGACTGTATCTTAACCTCTATGAGCAGATAGCTAGACTGGACGTAGAACTTCATGCTATGATTCAGAATAGATATTGGGGACCAGAGTTCAACCAAAAAGAAGCTGAGATCCGGCAACTTAAGGCTGAACTTGCCAGGATTGATGCTGAGAAGCAACAACCATCCCTTTTTGCCCTAACTCAAACCTTACCCATGCCTACTCCATCCTTCAACACATACCAACTTTTCTACAATCCTTCCACCTATGCAAAACCCGTAGACTATGCCAAATTCTTTGGTTTGTCTCATCTGTCACATCGACAACATGCTTCAAAACTCAAACCATCTACCTCAAAACCCTCTTTTAAGCCACAAACACACATCACCTATGTTGAACCAGCTCAACCTCCGTCTACTCAATCCACTCTAGAACCTACTCAACAACCACCAAAAGACAAAGGACCCATGCACCAACTTTCTTCACAGAAGATTTATTCTGGCCCATCTCTCCTACAAACCAGTACTTCTTCTGACTCAGAACCAAATTCATCTTCTATTGAGTTATTTTCCCCAACAGAATCAGTTGCCTCCTATTCTGCAATAAATTCAGAAGAAAACTATGTGGAAATACCTAATATGCTTATTGCTCAGCCATCAGCTCTATCCAATGATCCACCTCCTTCTTCTCCTGAGGATCCTCCTCCTAATTCTAAGAGGGGACCCCCCATAGTTGAAGAAGCAGAAGATGTGCCTCCTGCACAACCTGATCCAATTCCCAAAGCATCCAATGGGCCATGGTTCACATTTGACGATATTCCAAAAGAGTTCACCATCTGGACTAATGTTCAATTGCTCAAACCTGGAGCTACCTCACAGTCTGTTCTCAAAGAATTCTGCTCTAGATTCATAGGCTCTCTTCGTGATTAGTTCACAAGTCTTGGCAAGTACAGACAGCTACAACTGTACCAAGCTACAGTTCTTCAAGTCTTAGGACTTATCTATGAGCAATTTTTGGGCAAGAAGCTGTTAGACGAGAGTACCATCAAATGAAGTGGTTCTCATTAAGAATCAAAGACCTTGACTTCCATTACAGAAGAATGATAGCTTTGTACTACAAGCTCAATGGCTTCAATGATGCTTCACTTAAGTTATAACATCTCTTCCTAAAGAAATCTTGCCAGAGCTCCAAAGGCAGTTTCACATAAACTAGTTGGATATTGCTAATATCTCTCTGGGTAAGATTTATCAGCTGGCAGTCTCTTACTTAGAAAAACTCTATGAACAAAAAGAGTTCTTCAAAGATCTCATGGACTACAGAGAACTCTTTAAAAGTGCCTGCAAAAAACCTCACTTTGCCATCAAATGCAAGGATGAAAAAACCTGTCATTGTCCTACCAAGAAGCGCTCCCATTTTCAGAGATACTCTCATCCTAAACAACCTTCCACATCTTGGAGAAATCCGTTTAATTCTCACTTTGCATGGACGAAAAGGTCTTCCTGTTGCTGCTAGAGTTACTTTTCTGGATACCAGGTTCAAGCAATACCAACATGCGATAATCAGAACTGTTCTCGCTACCCTCAATGCTGGGAGTGTGGTTCGTACCTTTTATCCAAATTTCAACTTTTCTCTTGATGATCCAAACCTCTCAACTGCCCTTAAAGTTCAGATCCAGATCCAAGGAGCTGAACAATCAACCACTTCAAAGATTGCAACTTTACACCAGCAGTTGGTCTATCACTTACAAAATCATGCGTTAGATCTTCCTGCTCCCCAAGCATCCTCTGATGCTTTGATGATCTTGGCTGCCACACAATCTACACCTACCATCATCCAAATCCCAAAAAATGAACTGCAACAACTTATGCCACTTGAATGGATTTCTAATTATGAGAAATTCCATCAAAATACTGAACCAGTCCAAACCTCACAGGCTTTCTTTGAACGGCGTCCTGATGGCACCGTTAAAACTGTTTTTAAAGCTCCATCTTTGGAAGATCCACCAGAACCACACAGGCTATCCTACACAACAATGATCACAGCCGTAAAAACGGGTCAAGAAGAAGAAATTCCCATTTAGGGATTTAATACAGATGGCTACCCGATCTATCCAGAAAACATTAAAGGCCATTTCTTAGACATCATCCTTGTTATATGATAGTGATGAAGTAGAGTCAAACTTTTCAAAATAATTAGAACAAGATGCATACACTGCTTTTATTCTAGCAAAGTCAAGTTCCTCTGATGATTCAGACACAGACGAAATTTCAATAGTTTTTACTGTTAAATCAGAGACACAGCCAGTCCAATCCATTTTCTTAGCCCAAAATATTCCATCCATTCGAATTTCCATCCTCACACAGGAATATGCAAAGCCCATTCCTGTTATTGGCTTCATTGATACAGGAGCCGAAAAAAGTATGATAAACCCATCTGTTTTCCCAGAATCCTTTTGGGAACTGATGAGAACTATCAAGAGAATACCATTAAAGCTTCAAGTGACCCTTTGCACATTCATGAAGGCCCAATTACAAGAGCTAGAGCCAAAAAGATGCAAGCTGCTTTAAATGGATTAATTGAGAAAATATGGATTGAAACTGCAATTCAAGATGCAAGACATCATGAATTGGGCTTGAAGAGAAGTCAAGGCATTGTGGGCATTATTCAAGCTATTGGGCAGCCAAATACACAATTCGGATCACATGCAGAAAGGTCAATTTCGGAATAAAACTGGTATTGATTGAGCTGGAATTAATGTGCAAGCTATATACCGTTGGAAAGATAATTAAGTTAGCTTTCCAAAGAATTTTACAGAGTTAGATTTGGGGTTCTCTAGAAGGAGTTATGACCAATTCATTACAGCATGTTCAGACTTGGGATTTTCAACAACTCCTTTGTTTTTCAACTTCATTTGTTGTTTTGTTTCAAGTTTGTCAATGTGTAAGGTAAGTCTACCATCAATGATGGTGGGCTAACATTAAGTTTGTCAATGATAGCATTAATTATGGTAGGCTAGCATTAAGTTTGTCAATGATAGCATTAATTATGGTGGGTTGGTGAAGACTTTTGAAGCATGCTTTGACAAACTTATACTTGGAGGGGTGTTCCAATGTTTTCATTTGTATTTTTCGGATTTTGGGTCTCTATTGGTCTATTTAAACTCAGCAACCTTGCTATGTAAGACAATTAGAGATTAATTTTATTTGAATTTGAAAGAATTATTCTTTCTTTGGTTCTTTTTGAGAACTAGTGAACTTATCAAGAATTTACATTCTTATGGCGTTCCAAATCTAGACTTATCACTCACCTTCTCATCTAAGTCTTGAGTGTGGCGTCAATATCATTCTCTATACCTTTGGTTCATGTTTTCTTAAGCATTGGGTCAAGGTTTTGTTTGTCTTAAATCTGTATAGAACTTTCTTGGGAAGTTGAAACTTCAAATTAAGTGTGAGTTTCAAAGTTTCAATGTGGGATTCACATCAGGAACCACATTATGAATTCTTCAGAGCTGCTAATAGTGAAATCTTCAAAACTACCTTGATCACTAAAAACCCATTGGCATACAGTTTTTTCCCAACTGTGTTGTTTGGAAAAAGATTGTAGGTTCTGAATTACCCAATAAAGATCTTCTTATTGGGCTTGATCTCATTTCCTTGGTGAAAAAGCTCAACATCAGAGCAACAGGAATCAGTTTCAAACAAATGTTTCTGCCATACACAGACATTCCAAGTATGTATTCTCTCAAAGAACACCCTCCTGAATACTAAACAATCACCCAAAAACTTCTCCAGTACTGTCCAGAAAACCATCCACAATTCCACCATCCTTTACCCCTTTGGAAAAATGAATCTTTCTTCATTCACCTTCCTTTCAAACTCAATGAAGACGTCAATCCAACCAAAGCATCTCATCCTTGAATGACTCCCTCAGATCTCTTGTTAGCCCAAAAAGAATGCAGTCAACTACTGAGTCAATGTCTAATTGAACCCACAAAGTCAAATTGGGCTCGTCAAGCATTTTACGTTGAAAAATGGTCTGAATAAATTAGGGGAAAAAATAGATTAGTCATTGATTATCAACCCTTAAATGCTTTTCTAGGGGATGATAAGTTTCCACTTCCAAAAATCCAATCCATGTTTGTCCATTTCCATCATGCCAAAATATTTTCAAAGTTTGATTTAAAATCAGGATTTTGGCAATTAGGCATTCATCCTAGTGACCGCATGCCCTTCGGTTTCAAAGTTGCTCCATCCTTGTTCCAAAAATCCATGATCAAAATCTTCACCCCCCATTTTGCATAGTGCATTGATTTACATCGATGACATTTTGTTGTTTTCTGTAGATCACCAGGCACACCAACAATTGCTCTCTAATTTTCATTAGCTTGTACAGACATATGGAATCATGCTTTCTGAAAAGAAAAGCATTATTGCTCAGCCCTCAATCAACTTTCTCGGAATGACAATTCACAATGGCTATTATCTTCCAGAGCCGCACATTGCCCAAGAATTGGAAAAGTTTCCAGATCAGAATCTCACTAAGAAACAAATTCAAGAGTTTCTTGGTATTATCAATTATCTGAAAGACTTTATCCCAAAGGTATTTGTCCACACCAGCCAGCTGTCAAGAATGCTGAGAAAGAATTCCCTACCTTGGGGACCACTTCAAACCACTGCGGTTCAACACCTCAAAAAGACCTCACAGTTTCCTCCACCTCTAAAGATCCCATCCGATGGCCAAAGAGTCTTGATTACTGGGCAGCATTACTTTTAGAAAAAGAAGGAGATAAAGAGTCTTACTGTGCTCATGCAAGCGGACAATTTTCAACACCAAAAAAGAACTACCACGTGATCTATAAAGAGACTTTAGCAGTCAAATATGGAATAAAGAAGTTTGAATTCCATCTGCTTAGTCATCATTTCGTGGTAAGAATGGACAATTCGTCTTTTCCTAAGATTTTAAATTTTAAAAATAAGATCTTACCTGACAAACAATTGCTTAATCTCAAAGCATGGTTTGCCAAGTATGATTTTACGGTCAAGCACATAAAAGGAAAAGCCAATCTTATCCCTGACTTTCTCACTCGGCCTAGTATAAATAAACCAACTCTCATCACTACCGTTCAAACCATACCTCTCATAGCAATGGCTTCCTCATCCAGCACAAAGCCTTCGTACCAGCGATCTCTTCCCTTCAAAGCCTTAACCCAGAAACAGTTTCCTCCTAGTGTTACCTTCACTTCTGTCTTCCAAATCCAGGACTATGCCAAACGATTCTTGTTTAGATGGTTCATGAAAATCTATTTTGACCATCCTCTGAATTTCCCTACCTTCCATCCAGAACACGTGTTTCTTAATGGTCTCAATCTTGATCCCTCAAGAGATATCACAAATGAAATGTGGTACATGTGGTGTCTCACCATATTGTACGCTACCAAACTAGTCCTTCCAGTCCAATCTACACTTCGTCATCTTCTCCATCCAAAAAATGCTCCTACCCTCCTATGGTCATTTCTCGAATGGTACAGTCCACTTACTTGGTGGCACAAAACACTACAAAACATTTCGGATTTCCATCAACTGTCAAAATTACCAGGTCAAGAACCAGAAATGTTCACCTCAGTGTTCATAATCCATCGACCTTACTTCCAACACCCACACACCAAAGATTATTGGACACAGGATCAAGCATTTGAATGGCAAACTCTTCCACATCCATATCCAATTCTTCATGATCCTTCCACCAATTCCATCTTAAAGGCCTACCTTTTCGAACTTAACAATATTCAACCTCCATCTACGGATATCCACCACACATCCATAGGTCCTCAACACACCTTACAACCGTTCCCTCACCAGTTTCCTGGAACACCCAATCCAGATCCTACTATCACAAGAGTCCTAGTCAAGGAAGAAAGACCTGACTACATAGATTTCCTATTCCAAGATTCCCAAGACCCTTGGGAAGAATTCATGTCCCTGGTCAGTCAATTTTCCAGTCCATACTCCAGCTACATGATCCCCACACCAACAGTCCCAAAACCTTCACAACAACCTCCAGAGAGCTCACAGGGAAAGACAACAGTCCATACTCGGCTGGCTAAAGAGAAGAAAAAGGTATGTATTCATATAAGTCACACAGGGGACACTACAGATAGTGAAGACTCCTCAGACTTTGAAGATAAACTTCTCCGCTGAGAAATCCGCAAAGCACGAAGACAATATGAGAAAGAGACAATGTCCATGTCTCCATCAAGATTCCCATCCACTCCATGATTCGGGAATCAAGGCTTTAATAAAGACATGGGTCTTGTCCTGTCCCAGTGTGTTTTTTTTAGCACGCGTGGTTTGCGTTTTCTTTTACTTTTGCTTTTGTAAAAGATATACTTTTTCTTTTGCAAAAGGAATCTTTACTTTAAGCTTTTACTTTTGCTTTTGCTTTAATCATGATAAGGATAAGGGTCCTGTCTTATCCTTTCTCTTTTGTAATCTATACAAGGTTTGCCCCATCCTTAAGTTCGGGGAGGCACTTTGAAAATAAAATCTAAGTTTTCAAAATATGCCAATGTCGCTCTAAATCTCTCTTCTCTGGGAAACTCTAGGATCATCTCCAAACCATTGCTGTAGGAACAGTTCGTCCCTTCCTTACTGAGTATGCTCTGCACTTCCCTCTGTTCAGGATCCTGTGCACCAGAAAAGTCCTGATTCCCTGAATCCATCCCAAGCCTAGATTTCATATAGAGTCTTGACACCCCAACAGTTCATCTGTTTATATGTCTGTGTGACGCCATTTAGGAAAGGTTTGAAGTGTCTATCTGAGTTTGTAATGGGTATCAACCTCCACTTCATGTGGTATTCACTTCTGGTATTGGGTATATCGACTGGAAACCCGAGCATGCGGGCTACTGGCCCAAAGGACGACTAAGTTTGTCACTGCTCTGGTACAACAATGCCACGTATCCGCTACCCGAGTCCCTTTCTATACTGAGTATGCTCTGCACTTGCCTCTGTTGAGAATCTTGTGCACCAGAAAAGTCCTGATTCCCTGAATCCATCCCAAGCCTAGATTTCACGTAGAGTCTTGACACCCCAACAGTTCATCCGTTTATATGTCTGTGTCACGCCATTTAGGATGATTACCGAGGGTTGAAAGTTTTGAAGTGTCTATCCAAGTTTGTAATAGGTATCAACCTCCACTTCCTGTGGTATTCACTTTTGGTATTGGGTATATCGGCTGGAAACCCAAGCATGCTAGCTACTGGCCCAAAGGATGATTAAGTTCATTATTGCTTTGGTAGAACAACGCCACGTATCCGTTACCTGAGTGGTATCAAAGCCATAACTTTCACTTAAAGAGGCGATATCATAGTTTAATGGTTTTGGTTACATCTTAGGTTTCCTAGAAAGAACTTCAATCCAATGGCTTCATCTTCAACTTCAGCATCATCTAGTACTGATATGTCTCCAGTTTCATTGTCTTCTACTCTTAGCATCCCAAAGTCTTGTCATAAACATCTAGCGTCAAAATAGAAAATCTAGTAGAATATTCCTATATTCCTGATTCTGCCCAAGTCTGTGAATCGAGTCTAGGTTTTGTACGTATTATTAGAACTATAATTTCAAAATGTAGAAATTTGCCTAAGGAATATAGCCAGTCTTTAAAACTAAACCAGTGTTCTCTTCAAGCTGCATCAGCTGAACAGCATGTCACTCTAGAAATTCCCACAGAACTTATTTCCCAGTGGAAAAGAGAGGAATATACACATCTTCATCTTGGAGAAATCCATTTAATTCTCACTTTGCATGGACGAAAAGGTTTTCCTGTTGCTGTTAGAGTTGCTTTAACTACATACCAGGTTCAACCAATGCCAACATGCGGTAATCGGAACTGTTCTGACTACCCTAAATGCTGGGAGTGTGCTTCTTACCTTTTATCAAAATTTCAGCTTCTCTCTTGATGATCCAAACCTCTCAACTACCGTTAAAGTTCAGATCCAGATCCAAGGAGCTGAACAATCTGCCACTTCAAAGATTGCAACTTTACACCACCAGTTGGTCTATCGCTTACAAAATCATGCGTTAGATCTTCCTACTCCCCAAGCATCCTCCGATGCTTTGATGATCTTGGCTGCCACACAATCTACACCTACTATCATCCAAATCCCAAAAAATGAAATGCAACAACTCATGCCACTTGAATGGATTTCTAATTATGAGAAATTCCATCAAAATACTGAACCAGTCCAAACCTCACAGGCTTTCTTTGAACGGCGTCCTGATGGCACCGTTAAAACTATTTTTAAGGTTCCATCTCCGGAAGATCCACCGGAACCACACAGGCTGTCCTACATAGAAATGATCACAGCCGTAAAAATGGGTCAAGAAGAAGAAATTCCCATTTGGGGATTTTATACAGATGTGATGTGAATCCCACATTGAAACTTTGAAACTCACACTTAATTGAAGTTTCAACTTCCCCAAGAAAGTTCTAAACAGATTTAAGAGAAATAAAACCTTGACCCAATGCTTAAGAAAACATGAACCAAAGGTATAGAGAATGATATTGACGCCACACTCAAGATGTATGCTCGTTGGTACTCCATGCAATCTGACTATTTCCTTGAAAAACAAATTAGCTATGTTTGTTGCATCATCAGTTTTATGACATGGAATGAAATGTGCCATCTTTGAAAACCTAGCAACAATAATAAAAACATAATCCTTTCCCCTTTTTGACCTAGGTAAACCCAAAACAAAGTCCATAGAAATATCAACCCAAGGTTCGCTAGGTATGGGTAAAGGGTCATACAATCCATGGGGTAAAACTCTAGACTTAGCATGTTTACAAGTGATACACTTCTCACATATTCTTTCAACATCACGTTTCATATGCAATACCAAAATGTCCTATTAAACCTCCCCCATGAGCTTCACGCACAAGCAATTCACGCAAAGAACTATAAGGCACACACAATTTATTTTCTCTAAATAAGAACCCATCATGCCTATAGAAATTTCCAAATGCAACTTTCTCACAAGCATTAAACGCATTAGCAAAATCAAGATCGTTAACATATAATTCTTTAATGTACTCAAATCCTAACAACTTTTCATTTAATGTAGAGATAAGTGCATACCTTTTCGATAGTGCATCAGCCACCACATTCTCCTTACCTTGTTTGTATTTGATCACATAAGGAAATGGCTCAATGAATTCAACCCATTTGGCATGTCTCTTATGCAACTTACCTTGCCCTTTCAAATGCTTCAAGGACTCATGATCAGTGTGTATGACAAACTCTTTAGGTAGAAGATAATGTTGCCAAGTTTCCAATGCATACATCTCCTTGTCATAAGTAGGATAGTTTAGGGCTGCTCCACTCAATTTCTCACTAAAATAGGCAATTGGACACCCCCTCTTGCATCAAAACAGCTCCAATACCTATGCCTGAGGTATCACACTCAATTTCAAAAGTTTTAGCAAAATCGGGTAAAGCAAGTAGTGGTGCAGAAACCAATTTCTCCTTGATTAAATTAAATGCCCTTTCTTGTTCACTACCCCACTTAAATCCCACGTGTTTCTTAACAATTTCAGTTAAAGGTGCAGCAAGGGTGCTAAAATCTTTCACAAATCTTCTATAAAAACTAGCCAAACCATGAAAACTTCTTACCGTACTTACGCTTTTAGGTGTAGGCCATTCCTTAATAGCCTTTACCTTCTCTTCATCAACCTCAATTCCTTTAGCACTTACAACATAACCAAGAAAAACAATCTGATTTGTACAAAAAGCACACTTCTTCAAATTAGCATACAACTTTTCCTTCCTTAAAACAATCAATACACTTTGCAAATGCTCAATGTGTTCTTCTAGACTTTTGCTATAGATCAAAATATCATCAAAGTAGACAACTACAAACTTACCAATAAAAGGACACAAAACATGGTTCATTAACCTCGTGAAAGTGCTGGGTGCATTAGATAACCCAAATGGCATTACTAACCACTCATATAAACCATATTTTGTTTTAAAAGCAGTTTTCCACTCATCTTCCTCTCTAATCCTAATTTGATGATATCCACTTTTAAGATCTATTTTGGTAAACACACAAGAACCATGCAATTCATCAAGCATGTCATCAAGTCTAGGAATAGGATGTTGATACTTTACAGTGATTTTATTAATTGCACGACAATCAACACACATCCTCCATATTCCATCCTTTTTGGGCACTAGTAGGCGGTACTGGACTCATGCTCTCCCTCACATATCCCTTTGCCAAGAGTTCTTCAACCTGCCTTTGAAGCTTCTTTGTCTCCTCGGGGTTACTTCTATAAGCGGGTCTATTAGGAATGGTAGCTCCAGGAAGAAAGTCTATATTAGGGACTTCATTTGGAAACACATCATCAAAGTCCTGTGGCAAAAAAGAATTAAGCTTATTAGTATGTAAACAAGCCTCTTTGCACAAAAGTACAATGATAGGTTGTTTTGAAAAGAAAGCCCTCTTAACCTCTCTCTCTTTTGCAAACAAGTTCACATGTTGCCTCTCTTTTCTCTCAACAATATTTTTTTCTATCTTTCCACTTCCTTTTCTCTCAATCTCTCTTTCTTTTGCGCTCCCATTTTCTTTTTTTGTATCACTCTCTTTTTGTATTGTCATTTGATCCTCATACACTTGCCTAGGTGTTAAGCGTACAAGAGTGATTTGCCTTTTATTCATTACAAAAGAATATCTATTTAGATAACCATCATGTGTCACTCGCCTATCATATTGCCAAGGTCGCCCCAAAAGAATGTGTCCAGCATGCATGGGTACTACATCACATACAACCTCATCCTTATATCTCCCAATAGAGAATGAAACCAGCACTTGTTTATTTACTTTAACCTCCCCACAATCATTCAGCCATTGTAACTTATATGGCCTAGGATGTTTCAAAGTTTTCAAATTCAGTTTTTCAACTAAACTAGTGCTAGCTACATTAGTACAACTTCCGCCATCAATTATCATACTACATACCTTATCTTTGATGTGGCATCTAGTATGAAATATGTTATCACGTTGTACCTCTGCATCCTCTTTTACTTGCATGTTGAGAGCACGCCTAGCAACCATCAATTTACCATCAACAGGATACTCTACACCATCATTAGCATCCTCCAAAGGTGGCATAGGATCATCATCTGATTCACTCTCGGTTTTAACATCACCATCATCCCTCAAGATCATTGCTCTCTTATTTGGGCATTGAGATGAATATGACATGTCCCCAAACATTTAAAACACTTAATATCTCTATTTCTAGAGTGTTGGGAATCAGATTTATCTTTGCTTTGGTTGCCTCCCTCTTTATGATCCTTGAATGGCTTAATCTTAGGCTTTGAAACAGCCTTTTCATCTTTGCTCCATTTTGACTTCCATGAGGAAGATGAACCTAAATTGGTTCTAGTGGAACCTTTCGTTTTCAGTTGTCGTTCCACTTTCATGGCCATGTGAACCATATCTTCCAATTCAACATAGTTGACTTTAGCAATATCTTGATTTAGACCATGTAAAAATCTGGCCATAGTGGCCTCTCGTTCTTCTTCAATGTTGGCTCGAATCATGATTATTTCCATCTCCCTGTGGTAATCTTCCACACCTCTGGAACCTTGTGTAAGACTTTGAAGCCTTTGGTGCAGCTCCCTATAATAATGACTAGAAACAAATCTCCTCCTCATGATGGCCTTCATCTCCTCCCAAGCGTTTATAGGCCTTTCATAGTTTCTTCTCCTACTTAGAACAAGTTGATCCCACCAAATAATAGCATAATTAGTAAATTCAACAGTAACTGGTTTTACCTTTTTCTCCTCCGAGTAGTTATGGCAATCAAATACTAGCTCCACCATTTTTCCCACTCCAAATAAGCTTCCGGATCATTTTTACCTTGAAAAGAAGGAATTTTCAGTTTGATACTCCCCAAATCACGATCTATGCGTCTTGCCCTTCTATCATCTCTTCCACGCATGTCAACAGTGGCCTGGTCATCAAAATTATCTAGGTCATCACCATCTTGATCTCCCATGGCAGCACGCCGTTGATTATCTCTTGCATTATGAGCTATTGGTTGTTGCCCCCTTTGTAGATTGGCTATGGCATTGTCTTGCCTTTCCAATTGGTCATCAGATTCATGCGCTCAAATTGTTGCTGCATGGCTTTGAGCATGATTGATTGGTCTATAGCTTCTTGTTCTTTTGACATATTTTGTGATATAAGACCTCACAACACTCCCTCACGTGTTTCACTCAATTTGATTCACTTAACTCTAGTGTTTAACACACAAATTGGCATTTTCCCTCTAATGATCTCACAAACTATTGCCTTTTACCACACTTAATTCTCTCTTTCATAAACAAAATCAAGAAAAACAAACAGGTGGCACACCAAGTATGATAATACAGCACACTAACAAAGAAAAGAAATTAAGAGGACACAAAGAACAAAAAGGAAATTGAAGAAAGGAAAGCAAGCAAGTAAAGGAACACAATTGATATTGTGTGTAAACAATGTCAAGGACAATGAATAACTAAAGTTCAATTTGATGAAAGTAGGAATACTTAAAACTTTGCAATCTTTTTTTTTTTTTTCTGCTGTACATTTTTTTTTCTCTCTTTTTTTTTTTTGATAATCAAAATAAATAAGATATTCAAACCTGATTAGAAACTAGCTCTGATACCAATGATGTGAATCCCACATTGAAACTTTGAAACTCACACTTAATTTGAAGTTTCAACTTCCCCAAGAAAGTTCTAAACAGATTTAAGAGAAATAAAACCTTGACCCAATGCTTAAGAAAACATGAACCAAAGGTATAGAGAATGATATTGACGCCACACTCAAGATGTAGATGAGAAGGTGAGTGATAAGTCTAGTTTTGGAATGCCACAAGAATGCAAACAAATAACATTAATCTCTAATTGTCTTAAATAGCAAGGTTGCTGAGTTTAAATAGACCAATAGAGACCCAAAATCCGAAAAATACAAATGAAAACATTGGAACAACCTTCCAAGTATAAGTTTGTCAAAGCATGCTTCAAAAGTCTTCACCAACCCACCATAATTAATGCTATCATTGGCAAACTTAATGCTAGCCTACCATAATTAATGATAGCCCACCATCATTGATGGTAGACTTACCTTACACATTGAAAAACAACAAATGAAGTTGAAAAAAACTAAGGAGTCGTTTAAAAATCCTAAGTCTGAACATGCTGTAATAAATTGGTCATAACTCCTTCTAGAGAACTCCAAATCTAACTCTGTAAAATTCTTTGGAAAGCTAACTTAATTATCTTTCCAACGGTATATAGCTTGCATATTAATTCCAGCTCAATCAATACCAGTTTTATTCCGAATTTGACCTTTCTGCATTTGATCCGAATTGTGTATTTGGCTGCCCAATAGCTTGAATAATGCCCACAATGCCTTGACTTCTCTTCAAGCCCAATTCATGATGTCTTGCATCTTGAATTGCAGTTTCAATCCATATTTTCTCAATTAATCCATTTAAAGCAGCTTGCATCTTTTTGGCTCTAGCTCTTGTAATTGGGCCTTCATGAATGTGCAAAGGGTCACTTGAAGCTTTAATGGTATTCTCTTGATAGTTCTCATCAAGATGGCTACCCGATCTATCCAGAAAACATTAAAGGCTATTTCTTATGGGATGTCCCAGATGCCCATATGTGTGATCCAGGTTGTCCTTGTCTGGATGACTATTCTGATGATGAGGATTTTGAAATCATGCGTAGAAGAAGAAAAAAGAAAGAAAAACCTTCTTTTGCCAAAAATCCTTGCAAACACTATCCTCCTTCAGATCCAGATGATGCATCATACAAACAACCACTGCCAATCTATAAAAAAAGTCTCAAATGGATCCAAAAAGAAAAAGCCTGCAGAACCCAAGTTGAACCACCTCCTTTAATCCAAGCACCTTTAGTCCAATCTTGCATGATGTTCTCAACATCTGCACAATCATACCAAGAAAGTTTCCTCCTCTAGAGAGAAATATTGGCCCTCAAACCAAAGTGGTCTCTCAGCCATACATTCAGTCAGCTATAACCTCATCTGGCCAGTCCGAGCCACTCAAACCTTTTGAACAGGTTCTCAATTCGCAAACCTAAAATGCCACTGCTCAGAACATTGCTTTGCAAAGTCTTGGACAAAAGATTGAAAGGGTTTCGACTCAAGTTCCAAGAACAGACAGCAAAGTTAATGCTATTTCAGATCAGCTTGATCCCAGTTGGATGTTGATCTCAGAGCAATGATCAACAACAAGATATGGGATCCTGAGTTCAATAAGAAAGAAGCAGAAATCAGAAGATTGAAAGCTGAACTATCCAGAATTAAAGCTGATAAACAAAAACAGCCACAACCATCCTTGTTTACCCAATCTCAGTTTATCCCAATCACTCCACCGCTTTTTAGCACCTACCAACCTATAGATCCTACCAAGTTTTTTGGTTTATCCCAAGCAACCCGCCTTCACCAACAACAGCAACAGAAAGCAGCCAAATCCAAACAAAAATCTCCCAAAAAAAAAAACCCAGCCTCAAACTACACACACACTTTCCACACCTCCTGTCACACCTACATCCAGTGTTTCACCTATTACAAACCCACAACTTTCTCCACAGTTTACACCAGAGCCACCAGTTCAAAAAGATAAGAACCCACTTCACCAATACTCATCTTTCCTCGTTCAGCCTATTGAACCCATCTCTTCTTCAGAACCAGCTCCCAGCTCGGATGATGAACAAACTGATCAAATTGCAACTCCTGCATACAATTCATCCTCAGATGCAGAATCTCAATTTGCAGATATCTCAGGATTACTGATGGTCCAACCATCCAATGAGCAAGCTGAACCTTCTACTAGAACCACTCCGATAGTAGAAACAAAGTCAAGTGAAGAAAAAACTGCTCAAGAAAGCACAACTACTCATGTTGCTCCTCATGTGCCTCCTCCTGTCACAAATAATCATTCTAAGTCATCTTCTTCTTTCCATTGGTTCACATTTGATGACATTGCACGACACAAATGGATAAAAAGATTTCATGAGTTTGTTGCATTAATTGATCTTCAGATGTCTAGACCAAATGCAGACTCACAAGCCGTCCTCAAAGAATTCAGTTCACGATTTACTGGATCTCTTAGAGAATAGTATGAAAGTCTTGGAGAATATCGCCAGTTGCAGTACATCCAGTTAGTACCTGGAGCTGCCCTTGTCGCAATATATGAACAATTTATTGGCAAGCCAACTGTTGTAATTGAAACAGCCAGGAAGGAGTATCATCATATGAAATGCTGTTGTTCTAAAAGCTCAATGGCCTCAATGATCCAACTCTGAAGCATGTCTTCATAACTTCTCTGCCTGAGGAGCTTCAACCAAATATTCAAAGACATCTAGCATTGAATAATCTTCAAGTTAAAAACATTTCACTTGGAAAAATCTATCAAATTGCACTATAATGTCTAGAAAAGATATGTGAGCAGAAGAAGTTTTTCAAAACTCTTATCAAAGATAAACCACCATTGCAAAGATGAAAAAAGATGTACTTGCCCAACAAAGAAGAAAAAAGCATTTCCAGAAGTATCCTCATCCAGAAAACACTACCGTTTCTTCAGAAAGAAAGACCCTTCAAAACCCAACAAAAAACCCATGTCATTAAAACGTGCTAATTGCTATATTTGCAAAAAAAAAGAAAAAGACATTTTTTATGAGAACTATCAAGAGAATACCATTAAAGCTTCAAGTGACCCTTTGCACATTCATGAAGGCCCAATTACAAGAGCTAGAGCCAAAAAGATGCAAGCTGCTTTAAATGGATTAATTGAGAAAATATGGATTGAAACTGTAATTCAAGATCCAAGACATCATGAATTGGGCTTGAAGAGAAGTCAAGGCATTGTGGGCATTATTCAAGCTATTGGGCAGCCAAATACACAATTCGGATCAAATGCAAAAAGGTCAAATTTGGAATAAAACTAGTATTGATTGAAGTGGAATTAATGTGCAAGCTATATACCGTTGGAAAGATAATTAAGTTAGCTTTCCAAAGAATTTTACAAAGTTAGATTTGGAGTTCTCTAGAAGGATGTAGGACCAATTCATTACCGCATGTTCAGACTTGGGATTTTCAACGACTCCTTTGTTTTTCAACTTCATTTGTTGTTTTGTTTCAAGTTTGTCAATGTGTAAGGTAAGTCTACCATCAATGATGGTGGGCTAACATTAAGTTTGTTAATGATAGCACTAATTATGGTAGGCTAACATTAAGTTTGTGGGTTGGTGAAGACTTTTAAAGCATGCTTTGACTTGAAAGGTTGTTCCAATGTTTTCATTTGTATTTTTTGGATTTTAGGTCTCTATTGGTCTATTTAAACTCAGCAACCTTGCTATGTAAGACAATTGGAGATTAATGTTATTTGAATTTGAAAGAATTATTCTTTCTTTGGTTCTTTTGAGAACTAGTGAACTTATTAAGAATTTGCATTCTTGTGGTGTTCCAAATCTAGACTTATCATTCACCTTCTCATCTACATCTTGAGTGTGGCATCAATATCATTCTCTATACCTTTGGTTCATGTTTTCTTAAGCATTGGGTCAAGGTTTTATTTCTCTTAAATCTTTTTGGAACTTTCTTTGGTGAGTTTCAAAGTTTCAATGTGGGATTCACATCAATTTTACAAGATACTGTCCTAATAAGCCAGCCAAAGCTGTTAGGCTTATCCAGCACCTGCATACATCAAAACAATTAGAACAAGATCCATACACTGCTTTCATTCTAGCAGAGTCAAGTTCCTCTGATGATTCGGACACAGACGAAATTTCAACAGTTTTTACTGTTAAATTAGAGACACAACCAGGCCAATCTATTTTCTTAGCCCAAATATTCCATCAATTCGAATTTCCATCCTCACATAGAAATATGCAAAGCCCATTCATGTTATTGGCTTCATTGATACAGGAGCCGAAAAAAGTATGATAAACCCATCTATTTTCCCAGAATCCTTTTAGGAACCGCATTATGAATTCTTCATAGCTACTAATGGTGAAATCTTCAAAAACCCATTGGCATACAGTTTTTTCCCAACTGTGTTGTTTGGAAAAAGATTGTAGGTTTTGAATTACCCAATAAAGATCTTTTTATTGGGTTTGATCTCATTTCCTTGGCAAAAAAGCTCAACATCAGAGCAACATGAATCAGTTTCAAACAAATGTTTCTGCCATACACAGACATTCCAAGTCTGTTTTCTCTCAAAGAACACCCTCCTGAATACCAAACAATCACCCAAAAACTTCTCCAGTACTGTCCAGAAAACCATCCACAATTCCACCATCCTTTACCCCTTTGGAAAAATGAATCTTTCTTCATTCACCTTCCTTTCAAACTCAATGAAGACGTCAATCCAACCAAAGCATCTCATCCTGGAATGACTCCCTCAGATCTCTTGTTAGCCCAAAAAGAATGCAGTCAACTACTGAGTCAATGTCTAATTGAACCCACAAAGTCAAATTGGGCTCGTCAAGCATTTTACGTTGAAAAATGGTCTGAACAAATTAGGGGAAAAAATAGATTAGTCATTGATTATCAACCCTTAAATGCTTTTCTAGGGGATGATAAGTTTCCACTTCCAAAAATCCAATCCTTGTTTGTCCATTTCCATCATGCCAAAATATTTTCAAAATATTTAAAATCAGGATTTTGGCAATTAGGCATTCATCCTAGTGACCGCATGCCCTTCGGTTTCAAAGTTGCTCCATCCTTGTTCCAAAAATCCATGATCAAAATCTTCACCCCCATTTTGCATAGTGCATTGATTTACATCGATGACATTTTGTTGTTTTCTACAGATCACCAGGCACACCAACAATTGCTTTCTGATTTTCATCAGCTTGTGTAGACATATGGAATCATGCTTTCTGATTTTCATCAACTTGTGCAGACATTTTGGTGTGATTTTATATTTAATCATTATTTGTTTTCGTTTACTTTTTCTTTTCACGGATTGCTTTTCCTTTTACTGTTTGCTTTTGAATAATTGAGACATGAGCTTTACGCATCATTTGACAAATACTCCAACCTATTTACAGTTGTTTCTCATTTTGTCATCACTAGGATCTTTAAATATCCGAAGATAGAATTTCTAATGAGTTTCAGAATGAAAATGTTATTTTCTTTTAATGAAGCCCCATAAGTATTGTGTTAATTACTTGAGCACAAAAGAAGGTTTATGATATTCTGGATAATGAGTGAATGACAAAGAATTAAAAAATTTTGGGAGAGTTTATTTATTTGGTAATTTAGAGGATAGATGGACAACTATTAACTTGCATGTGAATTTTGTAAATCTTAATTTAATATAACGCTTTAATTACTAGGGGCTAGCAATAAGCTAGTTGGGGGTTGTGATTAGTATTAAAAATTGTATGTTTATTATGGAGTAAAAATGTTATTTTGTATTATTAATGTAATTTATATTTGTAATTGTGTAACATATTATGAATTTCTAATTATTTTTCTAAGTATTTGATTTTGTGTATTTTTTATTAGGTAAAAATAATAATTTCATGCAATTGGAGGCTCCAAAAAAATGTACGAATGTCAAATTTGGATTCCAGAAGTCCGAGAAATTATGTCATTGTCGAGGAGAATCCGAGACTTTTGTTTTAAATTTTTACGTAATGTGGTAATTGTAAAATTATAAGTTTTTATCTTGTTAGGTATGGTAATTTTTAGTGGAATGTGTTGGATATGCTTGAGTGGATAAGTTCGGATTATTAGTGGGATAAATGTAAGGTTAAGATGTAATTAGATTTTTTTATTTCTGTGGTATGAATATACCATTTATTAGTATAAATAGAGAAGGGGGGTGAACACATCTCCTTGCACCTTCTCTTCTCTTCTTTCCCCCCAAATTTTTCTCCTCATCTCTCTTTATAATATATTTTCAATCAATAAAATTAGGTTTATTTTAATTTTCAATTTCCATTTTAATTATGTGTTTTTTCAATTTGAATCATTTCTTTTATTTCAAAAATGTTTAGCTAAATATTCATAGTTAGGGGAAGGTGAAACTCTTAGTAAAAAAATATGGTTTAATCAAATTCGATTTTTAATTTTATAAATTAAGTTTTTTTCTATTTAATTTTATCCATATTTTATATTTTGAAATTTTGATTTATTGTAGACAAAAATAGGAATTTGGCACAATGAATTCTTAATATCTTAGTATAAAATATGGTAAAATGGTATGGCACATTAAATTCTTAATCCATAATAAAATAAATAGGAAAATAATTTTAATTTATAAAATTAATCTTTTGGGAAATAAAACAAAAATAAAAAGAATTTGTTAAATTGTATTTATTACTAAGAGTGGATCCATAACCCTAACTAATTTAACTTCATAGTTTTCCTCAAATTAAATTGTGTGTTTTTAAATTTTATTTTTATTTTTTTAAATAAATTTAAAGAAACAAATTAAACCCTTTCTCTGTGGATCGACCTCGGACTTATCGAGTTATATTATAACTAGGCACTCTTATACTTGGGAGTAAATCAAACATTTTAAGTTGTATCATAGTTCTTACATTGCAGGCAACATCGAGCAGGGTTAAGAGAAGCCAAGTCCCAACCGAGGTGAAGTGCATATGGGCATCGCAGACCTTGGGATTTACGATGGGCTCGACTAAGAATCTTTCTAAACATAAATATCCATATTTTATTTTGTAACTATGGAGTCTTTTGGCATATATAGTAAAGAAACTTTAAACTTTGTAATCAAGTTTCTATGTTATAAAATGTTTTTATTAAAACTAAGGCAAATTTCTAAGTAAGTTATCTTACAAAAACATGGGATGCTACAACTGAAATATTCAGAAATTATTATTTTAAAAAATAGAGATCGGGACCCCGCTTTAATCCCCTTTCAATTCGGGGATTTTCAGAGACATACCCAAACTATCCGCCATTACAATTTTTTGAGTATGAGGCGGGTTCGGGGGATAGCTTCCAAATCGGGTTTGGGTCCAGGGATCATGATCCCCGCCACAAACCTCCTCATTGACATAAAGTTGTAATCATAAAGCATAAAGTTGTAATCATGGATTGACTTGAAGTCTTGTAGTCGAAGTTGATTCCACTTGCTATGAGCATTTGGAAGAATGATTGACTTCCAATGGTTATATCTCTTATAAGTTACTCTAAAAGGACATATAGGTCCTTTATTTTATAGTAAAATATTTTATCTTCAGTGATGTTAGTCTAAAGGGCTACACATTTTGTAATTTTAATGATAATAATATGATAAATATTGTATTTCACATTTTCACTAGTTCTGTAACATAAACACCTTAATTTTTCCTAATTAAGTGTATTATGTATTTTTTCTTTTTGGAATTAATTTTAAAGTCGTCAGATTGTTACAAATTATTACGGGTAAACTTGACGCGGCTTGATTTATTATCATGAATTAATGGATTTGGGTCGAGTTAATAAATGGATCGTATTTTGAATGAATTAAAATTTTGTCACAACATAAATTGAGACAAATGGAACACAATAAAAGGGTCTTGTAGTCGGTCTAATATTAGCTTAATTTGTATTAAGCTTAAAAAAAAAAGAGAGAGACTCGTTTGATCCGACCAGCGACTTTGACCCGACTCCAGCTGCTAATTCCAACCACCACTCCGACCGATCCAGGTATCGATTTGAAGCTTGAAGATGAGCAATGTATCCCTGCCATTCTCGTCGCCAGAAAATGGCCAGATCACTAGCAGTTTAGCTTGAAAAGACCGCAACTCTACCCATTTTAGTCGCCATCGATTCCACCGAAGTTAGGCCTTACCAGCACCTAGATCGTGTTCCTCAGCTCACCCTCTTCCTTTTCTGGCCAACCCCATCACTCGAAATGGTTGGATTTCCATCGATTAGCCACTTAAAAGCTCGCGGCTTAGGAAGCTTGATCCACTGCTGTCGCTGCGCGTGGGCAGTCACAGAGGTTAGAACTATTAGACCTAAGCTTTCCATTGTCGTTGACTAAATTCAGGTCATCGCCAGATTTTCAAACGACAATCAACTAGTAGACGTTGTCGATATCGAGTTCGAATATTGTCATTATGAGTGGAATATATAAAACCTATTTTCATAGTATATTCTTATTTTACGATACAGTATAACATATTTTGATAAATAAGTATTTGATGCTTTGATTTAATGATTTTCTAAAAAATATATTTTTATCTACGTGCTGATATTTATTATTATTAAAAATGAGTTTGATTTATCATTTTATTATCGTTTTTGAGTAAATGTATTATAATAGAATTGAGTGGATTTGAGATATGTTAAATAAAAAGAAATGAGATTTCAGATACATATGTATAGGAGGTTGTTTGCAAAATTATTAGACGATACTCTTCCCCTCCATATACAGTGATACAGATAATATGAGATGAGAGGCCTTTAGGGCCCTTCTGAACACACATAGAGGATTTGGGCCGTGTGTTTGGGCGCTTTTACCTTTTGAAAGCATGTGCATGCATATGATGATTACAGAGATATAGATTTTGAGATACAGATGATACATATAAGATATGATGATACAAATGAGATATAGGCCTTTGGGCTTGTCTGAGTACACACAAAGACTTTGGGCCATGTACTTGGGCATCTTATCCTTTGGGGACCAGATTATGCATGCACAAATATGATGAGATAAGTGAGATATGAGATGGCATTTCCCCATCTATCCATTGTAGCTCCAGGGCATAATAGTTCCATGATTACCTGTCCGTCGAGGTCTGGATATGATGAGATTATTTTCCTAGGTACTTGTTTGGTGATAGTTTTGGTATTCAATACTTGATATTACAAGTGCTATGATTTCATTGATTTTATGCAAATTTATGTAATATTGTTATTTCAATGCATGATTTGAATTAAGTAAGTTTATGTAGGTTCTTATGATATTTTGATGAAATTGATTTGGGAAAGATTAAATCATTTTAAATAAATTTATTTTTCAAAAACTACTATCCACTCACTGAGCTTTACTGAGTTTGATACTTACTCAATTTTTATTATTTTTTTCTCCTGTAGGAGATTTTGTTGGTATATCAGTCGACCCAGCAATGATAGTTCGATTTGAAATTATGGCCACGTGATGGTTAGGAATCATAGATGTTTTGTTGGGATATTTTGAATTGTATAATTTATTACTTATTTGTGATTAAGGATAAATTATTGTACTTGATGTTATCTGTTTGAAGGATACTAATATTTGATTAAGAAAGTTGGTTGTGGAGGTTGATTGAATATTGTATCATTTTTTAGAGTGTTATAAATTGCAAGTTTGGGGATGTCATAATTATATAGGAGACTCTACCGAATTATTATTAATTCGTTTAGGCAAGATTAAATAGACTCGTCCTAGAGATTTAGGGCGAGTCGTTTCAATTTCTCGAAGGATAATATTTATGTAAGTGAATCACATAAAATCAAGCACAAGACATTCAATGGACAACGGCGTGATTAAGAACAAAGTTAGCTCAACATAGTCATTATTGTGACAAATTCTTGTAAAGCCGGCATAATTTAACATATGCATGGTTTAGCATTTGAGAAGCTCAAGATTTTATTTAATAAATCATTACTTTTCATAAACCAAAAGATTTTATATTTATAAGATGAAATATTTTGTGGAATTGAGTAAGTTGGATTAAATTGAAATTTTTTTTAGAACTTTGAAACCAATAAGTATTATGGTAAAATTATGAAAAGAACTTCTTTGAAAAGTATTAAATTTTGGGAATAAACGATCGTTATTTAAAAATTTTGTAAGGGATATTATCATTTTACTACTAAAGTTTTACTGACATATCATGTCAGTACAAAGGTTTGCCGAAAAGTGCATTTTACTACCAAAGTTTTGCATAGTTATCATTTCACTACCATTCCGTTAACAAAACGTTAATGTTTAACAGAAATTATGTTAAAAATCGATTTTACCCCTAAGAGTTTAGTAGTAAAATGATAATTCTCCTAAAAATTCGGTAGTAAAATGATAATTTCCTTAAAAATTTGGTAGTAAAATGATAATTTATGTATCACATTAACAAAAAATTTTACTCTTACAGTTGGAAATGTCTTTGATACCCTTACGACATCAGTAAATTTTTAACGTTCTTAACGGAATGGTAGTGAATTGATAACGACGCAAATGTTTGGTAGTAAAATGCACTTTTCGGCAAACCATGGTACTGACATGAAATGTCAGAATAAGTTTGGTAGTAAAATGATAATATCCCATTTTGTAATTAGATCTATTTGTAAAATTTATAACGTTTTGGCCCATAGTCAAATCACCAAACGTTATGGGTAAAAATATAATTTTGAAAATAGTGCTACTGTAGCAAAATTCAAATTGCAACATGAACTTGCACTGTATTAAGCGGCGAGCTAGCTAATTAAGAGGCTAGCTGTTTGCTTGGAGGTTTTGTCCATAACAGATAGTTTTTGTGTCAAAACTATATGAACTTAAATCCAATTCATTTTTAAATACTTTTACAAGCAAAAACAAGTGTAAACAATATATTTTGAGCTTTCAATTCACAAAATCATCATAGATTAAATCTTTATTGAGCTATTATTTGTATATCTACTCTAAAAGAGAGCATTTCTTGTAATTCTTGAACTCATTGTAAAATTTGTAAGTGTGAGAAATACTTGAGTGAAGAGATTGTGTATAATCTCCTGTTGTAAGCATTTGAAGTCTTGGGAGGCTTGGATAGTGAAATCCTCAAGTTTGGTTTGCTTGGAGGCGTGAACGTAGGTAGGGATTGTCGAATCACGTAAAAATATTTGTGTTTGCTTTCTCTTCCCTTACTATTTTATTTTTAGTATTGCTACATTTATCGTTTTTTATTTCATTAAGGCATTAGATTAAATTGTTGTGTGGTTTGATTAGCTTAAATTTTAGAAATTAACTCACCTTAGATCAATAACAAGTAGTTTCGGCCAAAAATGTTGAGGGCTTCAAATTCAAGCTTTGTTGGGTTAGTCATCTTCAAGTTCTTCAAAATCTTGTGATTTCTTAAAAGATCTTCAAATTCTAAAATTAGAACTTCGTTCTTTAATTATTTCTCTAAATTCTTAAAATCTTGACTTTTTAGTGTAGAATGTTAGTAGAAAAATAAACAGAAACTAAATCTTACTTTTTGATATAGAAGATGTAAGTTAATGACAATCACAGAGCATACTTGTAGGGACAGTTTTTTAAATAAATATATTTAAAAAAGGATTAGTACATATAATACTTTCTCTACCAGAACAATCTCATACATATAACTTGTCATGAATTTGTGGAAAATGTACTAAATATAAAATTATTGTAAATAAAAAGAATTGAAAAGACAAATGAAAGAAGTCAAATTGAGATGGCAGAAAGCTAAGGGCCCGTTTGGTACCCTTTTTGAACACCTGTTTTTGTTTTTGTTTTCACAATACACATATAAAACCCGTTTGGTAGAAGAAATTCCAAAAACAAATTAGGAAACAATAAATTCGGATTCAACATTATAACTACAAAAGTGAAAACATGTTTAACATGTTTTCTAAAATTTACAAACTGAACTCAAAATCCTTTTGAAAAATAAAACCGAGCTCGTTTCATCTTCCGCTTCTGCTGCCTTCTCTCCCCTCTCATCTTCCGCTTCTCTCCCTCTCATCTTCCTCAATCTAGACACGGCACCTTGGGTTTTCTCTCCTTTTCTTCCTCCAACAACAATTTCCAGCCGCTGTTCTCTCCCGATCTACTCTCTCTCGTTGTGCCAGCCGCTGTTCTTCGTCTCTGCCGCCGCTGCAACTTCATCTCAGCTGCTGCTGCTGCTCCGTGTCCGGCCGTCGCTGCTGCTCCGTCTCCGCTCATTTCCGTCTCCGCTCATTCTTCTTCCATCTTCGCCGTTGTTGGTCTCCGGATCATCACTTGGCGTTGGTCTCCGGATCATCATGGCCGTTCGTCTCGCGGATCTGTCACTTGGCGGTATTTGCTTTGATTAAGTTAAATTTAATAGCATGCCGGATCTGTGAATTGTCTTTTTTTTCAATTTCAGGTTTTTGTTTGCACTTTTTATTACTTGGAAAATATATAAATTTAGAATTACAATTCTGGATTTTGATATTTTAATTGTGTAGAAGCAAAATCGTTGAAAGTTGATTGTGTGAGTAAGATCATGTTGTCAAAATACAACATGATTTTGGTGATACATCATGTTGCAATTGTGGGTAAATTTTTGTTTTTTATTTGCAATTCTGGATTATTTGTTTGAGTTGGTAAAAGGTGTCGAAAGTTGAAGGTGGGAAGAACATAAGCGGTTTTTCAGTAATGTGAAGTTGTTAGGTGAAATTGAAGCTATAAGCAAAGCTCTTTATCTATAAAATAGAAAATAAAAGCAAGAGTTGAGTCTATATCCAATTTATTGCCTCACTGTAAAATTTTTTTGTTAGAGACAAAATGATTTAGGTAAATTGGGCTTTTGTTATTAGAGAAATGAAGATTGGTGAAGCTTTGCCGTAGATAGAATTCGAGTTAAACAATACTGTAATTTTAATTTATTGCTTTGGATGGAATTCACAATTCCAATCTGCAACTTAATGAGTGAGAACCAAAATAGAAATCCTTTGTTTGATTGTGCCCAGAAAAAAAAAGAGTTAAAAATTGTGTATGAGCTCGGTCTTAATTTAAATTGACTTTTGTAATTTATAATCTATGTATATAGAGCAATGTTTTAATTTGATTAATATTTGATATATGTTTTGTTTAAATTTTTGGGGTAACATTCAGTTTTAATGTATGACATGTTGTTGAAATTGCTTTCATGCTATGTTCATTTGATTAATAATTGATATGTATTTTTTAATTTTTTTCAAGATATGGATCCATGATGTTGATGTTGAGGATAAGGCTGATTGGTCTAGTAGGATCGAAGCTGTTTTATTAGTTTAGTACATGACCATGTCAAAAGGGTGATTCTACAAACATCAACTTTCACTAAGAAAATCTGGACCTATAAGTGATGAGCTATTTGAACAATCCCAAAAGATTGATGTAGGGCAACTTAAGTCCAAGTTTAATAGGTTGCTTAAAAACATCGAGTTTTCGACTTAATAGGTCATCACCGGATTTGGTTGGGATCCTTTTTCAAATCTGGTCCATGTTTGAAATTTGAATATATTAAGGTAAAAGCGCATTTAATATTAAATAGTTTTGTATGAAATTGAAATATTATTTTTATTTTATCCACATTTTTCCATAGAGAGTGCACAGGTGAAGCCATATCGTAAAAGTTAGAGCACTACCAAACCCTAGGGAGATATTCAACACCACCACATCGCCATTTGCGTTTTTCTTAGCCAAGTTCCATTGTCCTCGGATGAGGATCGTGAATTGGAAGAGGATTTTCTTGGTCATGGAGTTCATGTCATGAGATGAATCTTATAAGAGGTGTAATTGCGAACACATGTGGCATGATTACGATTCTTTGCATAATGTCTTTAATGTTATTTTTTAAAATTATTTTATTTGAATCATGTGTTGTCAAACAATGACAATGACAATGTCAAACTTTTATTTAATTAATGTTTGTTAGCCTACATGACTATTAATATTGATTTTGGTGATAACAAACTACATATTTTTGTGTTTGATTTTTACGGATGGCAATCGGATAGCAGGTTATTCAAAAGCGGAAACCCGTTTGTCTGAAAGCTTCCATTCTGTTTAAGCCGGATAACCGGTTATTCAAAACCGGAAAGCCGTTTGTAAAACCGGCTCGCCGTTTGTAGTAAACGGTTTCGTTTTCGTAAGCGGTGTACCGTTTCGATTAACAGTTCTGATTAATTTCGAGCTGCCAAACAAATTTGGCTTATTCTAACTAAGCGGTTCAAGGTTAATAATGGAAATAATCGGTTCAGATTTTAAAGTAAGCAGTGTCACAGATTTTCGATTAACAGTTTATCGTTAATTTCGATGTTGCCAAACAAATTTGGCGAGCTTAACAATGGAAATCATCGGTTCACGTTTAAAGTAAGCAGTTTATCGTTAATTTCCGATGACGCCAAACAAATTTGGCTTAATTCTAACTAAGCGGTTCGAGTTATGGCGAAATAATCGGTTCATGCGTTTTTAGTAAGCAGTTCTGAATTAAATTAAACATCATTTTAACAAACCTTTGTAGGCATACTTTACGGGCATTATCGGTTAGCGTTTTGGTAAGCAGTTGGCCGTTTCTTCTGATAAGCTGTTTTGAAAAAACTTTACCAAAGCATTCTCTGTTTTATCATTTTCAATTTTCTACCAAAGCAGCGTATTCTGTTTTCGGTTTTAAAATCTGAGAATCTGAAAATGATCAAAACGTATTTAAATCAAATATAGTAATGCTACAAACCATTTCGTTTCGTTTTATTACCGAAAATCTAGTCAGAAAGCAATCTGCAAAACTTTCTTTATTTTCAATCTCATTCAAGTATATCCCCTTTTTTTAAGAAGTCATTCAAAGTACATCTGATCACAAAGAACTGTCGCCTATTTATTGTCAAGCATCACCGTCCATTTCTTCGCAAATTAAATTGGTGAAGGGCAGAACTTCGCTTCTGAATATATTTTACGCATCATAAATTGTAGTGTGGTAATTGACATTAATTCTTGAAAATGCCTAACCGGGAAAAAAAAAACAATAAATACAAAGAAGTAGGCCCAAATAATAACATTTTTCAAACTCCATTTATGTTATGCCCAATAAATACTTTTAATTTAATCCCAATATCTTCTCTTAAGTTCATTTGTCAACCCTCAAACTTCTTTAAGTGAAATGTTTATGAAACTAAAAAAAGCCAATAAAGTAATAAGGATCATGAGAGCTGAATGGTTAAAGAAACTCAGATCCAAGTTCACCATAATTATCAAGTTCATCCATTAAAATATTCCGTTTGGCTGCTCAAGATACGTTAATAAATGAATGATAAAGAAATAATCACGAAAATCCGAATGCGCATAATTTCGCAAAAATTTCTTGGAAAAAAAGGGCCAAAAAAAGTCTAATTGGGTACAAACTAAGTGATTCAATTACTTTCTGTATAGAAGGAAGAAACATGGGTGAACAAAAAATTACAACAAATTCTTCACAAATAATTCGGCAGCACCTTACTAACAGATTCCATACCAGTTAAAATACATTTATGCTGCATTTTTCTGATATCTTCAATGAGATAAAAAAATTAGAGAGAAGAAATATTAATAACCAAAAAAAATAAAAAGAAAAAGAATGCCACCAGAATGGCGGGAGCTTATCCTTAGTTGTCCTTGATCCATCTGACACCAACCAATCACTCATACTGTAACCATATCCTCTCGACTTCTCAGTTCTGCCACATCAGCCAGTCTTTTCCATGTTAACTCTCGCTGCTCCTCAACCTCTTTGGCCCTGGACTCTTTCTCTATGTACTGATGCTGGCACTCTTCAAACAACTCTGCGTCCATATCCAAGAACATCTTTCGAACATTAACAGTCAGCCCATGAACTGCCTGGTTCCAGTGAGACTGGATATTCTTCTCCAATGCCTCAAAAATGATAGGTAGTATGACATTTCGGTTTTGGGCGATTAAGCTCACAATGTGCTCATTATTCCACAGGAAAAGTGCTCGTTCAGCAACCTGCAATGCAAATTGCCTGAGCAAAAACTTCAAAGTAAAAGCTAGTTCATTACTAAAATGAAAAAGATAATGCCACATAAGCTCCAACATTTCTAAAATGCTGATAAATACAAACAAATTCAGCAAGTATCTGATCCCTAAACGCTTCAAGATGTGACTATATTGGAACAAAAGCATCAAACTTTCCTCATCCACAAAAACTAACTCAAAATGCGTAACACATAATTTTGCTTAAAGATGATATAAAAAAAAGAGTACTCAGATATTTTTTGTCGCAAGATTCACTCAACGGTAACACAGCAATATACAAAAGATTCATCAGGGAACTATTTTATTTCGTATTTAATTTCTCTTAGAAATAAAGACAGACAAATACAGAAACTACACCATGAAAAATGTTATAGTGGCTGATGCCACAGAAAACATCAAACCTAACCATTGACATTCGTGAAGTTTACCTATTACATTATTTAATGAATATACACTGCAAGGAAAATTGCCACTTCTGGCCCAAACAAACAGCAATTTGAAAATTAAAAGAAGATGCACCAGTGATTCAGGTAAATTTTGGTCACACCAAAAAGATCCATCCAGTTATCCAGACTTGAAAAAAAGACAAAAGAAAAGAACAGAGATAAATAAGGACTACAAAGGTAAAATTGAAGCTAAAGACCATAATCAGAAAATTATCTTCAGATAGACCATCACGGCTGGCAAGCACACTGAAAAAAATGAAGCAGAAGAGATGCCAAAACTATATAAGCATTCACAAGACAAATATTTGTACAGACAAAGCAGCAATTCATCCATACTCAAAGCAGGAAAAGTCAAGCAAAATATCTCTACAAAATGGGAAATAGGAGAACTTGAAACTTCCAAAAGTAAATGGGAAAGACAAAAAAGAGGAAAGGATTTATGAATACACCAACAATGAGTAACATATCTAACCTGGAGTCACTACAAGATAAGAAAAACAAGAGAAGGTGAAGGGTAAAAGAATTATCTGTAAAATACCTAAAGGAGGTGAGATAATTGAGCTCAAACTGAGAATAAAGATGCAGTGAGGAAATAGATGCATAAAGTCTAACAATTCTACGTTGTTAAATTAGAATGCCAATTAATAGAGTAATGTTCATAAACCATCCATAACAGTGGCAGATTAATAGCCAACACATTTTGAAATTTTAGGTCCAACTCATTATATGACATGTCACAATATTATGCTGTGTCTACAGAATGAAAGACAGTTCAAAATTGATTCTAGCCCATCAATTACAAATCGACAGCTAGGATTATCTAGAACCAGTAACAGATATGAGAAGACTAACAAAACTAGCATGAAATACAAGTACTGTCACCCCATATCTCCACTGATTTCACTCTTAAGATGAATTGATCAAGAATTATAATCACTTCAAAGGCAACTAGAAGGAACGAACAGCTGAGGATGGCAACGCAAATAAGAAAAACATTTTCCCACAGTAGGAAGAGTACAAGATGCATTGTGGTCCACCAGTTCAGACAAAATGCGACTCAAAAAGCAAGGCACCAACAACACCAAAAAGCAACTAAGTAAAATAGGTAATTCAGCAAACTAAAAAATGATTTGATAATCAACCTAATCATACATGTAGAGCGCCAGAAGAGGAAAATCAGTGAAATGTTAATTTAAAAGAATAAAATCACAAAGCGCAGGAACAAAGAAAAGAAAAGGTTCATGTTATGAATGAAAGATCATTGGTCACAATCAAGGAAATAAATATTTGACACAATCCATAACCCTGTTGGTACTAGCAGCTATATCTATAGGGAAATTATCTGCGAGCCACTAGTTAAATGTCAAAAGTACATGCAACCACCAAGGATTTCTGAAAATATCACTACACTATCTCTAGTTTTCAATTTCTGTCACCACATTAAAATCTGTTAAAGAGTCTTATGAAAAGACCACTTTAGCCCTAAGAATTATCCCTTAAATTAAAAAAAAAATCAAATTTATTAATTTACAAAAAGTTACCCGACTTTAACATCTCCAATCAAAATAACAAAATACACTATGATCGAACAAAAACAAAGATGCCCTAAATCTAAACGACAACTAGTCAATAAACCATGTTCCACATCTCGGCCGCACACTAACGCTTCATTTAACAGTAACAATGGCAGGTACAATGATGACCCAAATTTCACCACGACTGCATTTTGGATTATCAAACTTCAGTAAAAGGGAATGGGTTTGTGGAGAATTGAGAGGAGGAGGAGGTGATATTGAAGACACTGTTGTGTCCATCCTGTTTTTCAGTTAGCAAGGTTCTTTGCGTCTTTTCTTTTTTAAAAAAAATATAAATTTATGGTCTTTAAATAAGTTATTAGGAGGGCATGGATCTGATGATTCATGATTATTGTTTATAGCAAATTTTCTAATGTGAATGAGCTGTTTCAAAATTCAAAATAGATCCATATCATAATATAGTTTTACATATTTCTCATAAAAATAGTAAAAAGAAAAAATTCCTGTCTTTTACTCTCTTATAACTATTAAATTGAAATATGCAAATGGTTGGGTAAAATTAAAGTTTCACCCCTTTGACATCAGCACACTTCAACAATGTTAACAGAGAAAAAAGGCTAGTTGATACATGTTGCAAACTAGTCCTGATGCAAAGCTGTTATTAGATATACTTGGTATTTAATAGATGGTTTGCAGAAATTTCCCATATATTATATAAGGAAAGATGCATTTTAAAGTGAAAGATTGAGGAAAAGTATAATTACACAAAGATAGATGAAAATAATACACAAACAACAGCTATGAAAAATCTGCATGACGGAAAGCAGGAAAAGAAATAAGATATGAAAATTCCAAGACGAAACAAATGGGATAAATCAACAATTTCCCTTCATTAGAAACAAACTACAACAGCATAATATACTTAAAACAGTGAATACTAACAGAATTAGCACCACTATATTGTTATCCAAAGCAACACCTAGTAGTAATAGCACACTAGTTCGTCTCCCATCCATACTACTCCCAGATTAATAGCTGCCACAGTTCTATCAATTCATTAACAGATATAAGCTTCTCCAAGAGATCTCTAAAAACTCCCTAAAAATAGCTCAGCAACCTACCTCACTAGCTACGTACCTGATTGGCGAAAGATTGCACTATAGTGTACACGTCATATTACATTCATCAGCAATTTAAGAAACTACAGTCAAGGAACTGAGTAAGGCAAGATGTACCAAGGAAAACAATTTTCCAAAGAGAAGAGACCTGTTGTTCTCCAAATTCTAACACAACGTCACTCAAACCCAGACAAAGCATGAAACAACACCATAAAGAAAGCTTATATTTGTGATTCAGAATATTAAAATGAAAATGAGCCAATTGACATTCCATTATCATTAATTTCAGCGATTGAATACATTTCATAGACCCCGTAACCTTCATTTGGCATACATGAGTAAATATACATTTCAACACACAAGAGGGTGATAGAGGAAGAAAAGTCAACAAAAGCAAAATAATATGCATTGTATACCTAATCTTTGTCCCTAGTCAACAGCATAGTAGTATTAGCATAGATTTTGACAACTGGCAGCCTAATGAAATATTATTTAGCAAAATTCCAATTCAAAAAGAAATCATGAAAGTTTATAACTGATTTCAGACCAAAAATATCCAAACTCAAAATCACGGCAAAGCACATATAAAAAAGAAACTTTTAAAATTTTAGATTATTCCCGAACCTGAAAATGAGCACTATTGAGGCAACGGGCAATCTGTCTAAAAAGAGGAACCATGCAGCGCTGAAACTCAGCACCCTGTGTTGCTTCTAGCACTTCTTCAAGTTCTCCAAGGAAGAGAACTTCCTTTTGACAATTAGTCAAAGGCCAGTACTTTAACAACCCCCTAATGACTGTATCAGCCAGCTTGTAATCCTTTTCAACAAACTGCGTAATGCAATAAGAAAGCTGCTGATGATACATAGCAACAGGTTTCGGCTTATGTAGCGGTAAGAGCGCTCGAACAAGAAATAACTTATGCTCCTCTTTCATCGGCAATGCAAATCCATTGATTATACTCCCAAGGATCTCCAGGAGTTCACCAATCCCGCTGTGCCTCTCAGTCTCATATATAAACCGATAGAATATACTATTAATTGCCTTTCTAATAAAAGGCCTATGCACCATGAACTTGCCATAAATCCGATGCAGAATCGTTTTCAAATACTCTCTTTCTCTGGGGTCCTCAGAATCAAACAAATCAAGCAATTTCAACACAAATGAATGATCAATATACCGCTTGGCAATCTTCGTATCTGTATCTGAAGACACTACATATCTCAAAAGCAACTCATAAACAAGCTGCAAATGAGGCCAAGATGGCTCCAAGTAGGGATCATCTTCTTCTGGGTCAACAACTTCTTGGCCAGTATTCTCGTGAGAAGCCGGAGGCAAACAGCGAAAAATGTTAATGGAAATCATTTTAATCATCTCCTCTTGACAATTCTCAGTAATTTTAGCAGACCCAGATTGAATAAAATCAACAAGCTCCAGTAACGTCTGTCTCTTAATCTCCTTTTCGCGAACACTTTTCATAGTGTCATTAAAATCCAGCTGAAAGCAACAAACTTGCAGCTTTCGCAGGAACAAATTCTGGCGCTCAGATACGGGCACGTCTCGAAACAGTGGCAGCGGTTCAATACTAAACATAGGCGGCGGAGTGGCCACCACCGAAGCGGGGCTACTACTATTGGGGCTGGGCAGCCCCGGCCCGGCCCGAGAAGAGTGATTTACTACTACATTAGCGATAAGGTTTCGTTGGGGAAAGCCGTAAAGAGACTGATCATTAGGATCTGATTTAGAGGGCTTACGCCCTTTCATGATTTTCTTAAACATTGAAGTATGAACAAGACCCTAATTTTAAAAACCAGTAGCGACAACACCTGAACTTTGAATAGTGATTTTGATTGTGATTGGCTGGTAAAAATGAGCTTTGATGGATTGGTGTGCATGGAATAATAATGATGATGATAATAACAATAAATAATAATAATAATAATGATAACAACAATAAAAGAAAGAGCCGAAGCAAAGAATTGTCTGAGATTTTGATTCTGTCAAACAAGAGCGGATCGGAGAAAGAAATCAGGGAAGAATTGTACCGGTTTTTGCATAAATGTAACCATTGATTGATCCGAATAAGAACTCATCTGCGGTCAGATCAACGGAATATCGGTCAGCTGATCTGACGGAGATGATTAATCCGATGGCCGAGAAAGAGGAATACTGTCGACAGAAAGAAAAATAACGATAAATTTGGAGAGAGGAGAAAGGGAGAGTCCAGAGTTGGGGATAATTTACGAGATAAAAAAAAGCATAAAAAAGACTAAGTGCATTTTCGCTTTCATTATCACTTCTTCTTTTCTCCTAATTAATTTACAATTACTAAAAAAGAGAGATTGGGTTGGAATGAGATTTTTTTTTGTTGGGATAAATTATGCCTTTCACGAAACACGCTTCTTATTTATTTTTTCACTTATTTGTAAAACACGTGGCTTTCGATTGAAGAATCGGTAACCCCAGGACCCACTGTAGTTATTTATGATAGAAACAAAATTTTGGATCATACTCTTGTTATTACCATTTTAATTTTTCATGTTCGTGTTTTATACTTATACCTAAATATTTTTTACATGGAGGAGCTAAATCCGTAAAAAATTTGCAATACTCCGAAAGTCTGTTGATATGCCCTATTGATCAACATAACTGTAGGTCGAGTTTTGATATAAAAAAAAATGAAAGCTATACTTTGGCGCCAAAGTAAAGCCAAGAGTCTCTCGTTTACAGACTTCGCTGACACAAAAAAATAGAATACCATTGAAGACCTTGTAGTAAATACAAAATTGTAAGGAGCAAGATGAACTCAGGCAGTAGCGATGGAGAATATGAGTCTGAATGGCCTTCTCAGACAGCTGAGGTATGAAAAAAAAGAATTTTTAGTAACATTTTACTTCCATAGTGTGTTTTGGGCCATATATTTGTATTAATGTAATTTTTGGTTTGCTAATATTAGGTTAATGCCACTGCATCATGGCATTAATCGTTGATTTTGAAATATTATTGGAAACTCAGGTTATTTTATGAATTTAAGGGTTTTTGTTTGTAGTAAAAAAACATGCGAAATTCTTGCTAGTTTTTACACTTAGAAGATTGAAATCGAACAAAGCAATCCAGGAAATGTATTCTTTTTGTTGGTTTTTATGAGCATTACCAGTTGTTGTTGTTGGGTTATGGCTGTGAGGCTTAGTGTAAGCGATGACTTTGAAACTTCAGTGGGTGGGGTTTTGTTCAACATTGCTTGTGTTTAATTGTGATTATTGTTGAATAACCGTAACAATTGTAGTGAATGAAATGATATTGTATATGCTTGTTATTTGTGCATAATTTGTAACTTATAAACAAAATTTATTGTCAGTTTTTTTTTTGTGTTTCACAATGATTAGTTTCTTGCAAACTTGTTTCTGTGTTGTGATATATAAGAATCAAAATTCAAGGTGTCAGCTTTTGTTACTTTTATGGATGTAAAATGGTATCTTGGCCTAATCAGCCTAGATTTTCTAAGTAGCGTGATCTTGATCAATGGTACAATGAGACAAGCTTTTAGGTGAAATAGTTGGCCTCTTGAGAGGTTTATTTTAAGGTTACATTGCCCTGGAATGGACAAAATGGGGCAATAGAGAATAACAATGAAGTATACCAGGTGTGGCAGTTGTTTAATGAGAAGAAGTACACAAAGATTGACTTCTACATGGAGATACTATCACTGAATTTGATGTATGTGGACAGAAAGAGATTATTTGATGATGACATTTAGAGTATTGTTGAAGAAGCGCCACAACCTTCCAAACTAGCACCTATTAAGAAGAGTCATGCAAATATTAAGAGTGTGCCAAGGAAAAGAACAAAAAGGAAGACAGTTACCCCTGACCCTCCCCCTGCCCTTGCCCTTGAACATAAACATAACCCTATTGTTCCATCACCCCCTAAACCTGAGGCTATACATGAAATTGAATCTCAACCTTCACATGAACCTGAGGCTTGAATTGAAATTGAAACTGAACCTTCACATGAATTAAGCCATCACACTAAAACTCAAATTGAACCTCAACATCAAATTTAGCCACCCAGGAAAGCAACATTCAATATATTAACCACACAAGAGCTCATGGAGAAAATTAAGCCACTAAAAGAAGCTAGTGTGCAATAAGATCAGCCCCCGTCACCTATAAAAAACCTTGACAATGCCTTTAATGACATACAACCCGCCCATGACCAAACTCCATCACAAACTCTACAATTAACCTAATAATTGGCCAAACAGTAGGTCATGTAGCCATCTATACAGACAATGAAAATGGTGCTTCTAAATTTGTACATATTTTAAATTACAGTGATCATTTTACTGACTTCAATGTTACTGATGGTTTCTATGATTTTGAGATGAAAGATCTACCTCTTGAAATTGATGATGATGACATTAGGGTGGATGCTGAGGCAGTGCATCCTGCAACATCAAAACTTTTTCGCCATTCTCTGAACCTACATAATCAGTAGCTCCATAACAAGCACCAAGTCCTAATGATAAACCTACATTGACTCCTGAATTTCAATCTCAAATTGTCTAAGTTGAACCATCTCAGACAACAAGAAAAAAGGCAAATAAGGATAAAGGGAGAAGTAGTACAGTTTAATTATCTCATACACATGCCAACAAAAGAAAAGCTGCTTCTGTGAAGATATGAGCTTCTTAAAGGATTACATAATAGAAGCAAAAGCAGAACAAACAATTATTCCTGCTAAGACTTCAAACACTAGTGGAAAGAAGAGAAAAATAAATTTTGTAGATTCTGATAAGGTTCAAAACCAGCCTAAGCCAATGAAATCAAGGGCAACCAGAAACTCCTCAACTACTGGTCCTTCAACAACAATAGTAGTTTCGAGGGTTAAATGTTCAAGGATGGTACAAATCCAGTGGAGTTTAGTGTGGGAATGGTTTTTAGAAATATGAAGTCTTTTGCATGGGCCCTTCAAGACTTTTGTGTTCAAGAAGGCTTTCGAGGTAAAAGAGTGAAATTCGAGAGAAGAAGATATTGTGTCGTTGTTATGCATCCAAGTGCCTATTCAAAGTATACACTTCATTGCAAAGACATGGTGAATGCTTCCAAATTAGAAGTTTTCACAATATCCATACATGTGAAGGGATTGTGAAAAACCCCAAGGCAACAATTGATTAGATTGCGAGGAAGTACCAGAATAAAATAATTGCTAACCCTTTATTTTCAATAGATAACATGGTTATTGATATCAAACAAATGTATGGGGATGAGGTCACTGCATAGAAAGCTTATCGGGCTAAAAGAAAATTTCTAGAATCAGCAGGTGGTGGAGACTATGTTCAAAGCTTCAAGGACCTTTGGACTACACGCACATCATAAAACAACATATGCCAGTTGCATTAGCAGCGCTTAGAGTTATAAAATTAGGTTCGAAAGGTTCGTTGTCAGTTTCCCAAGACTTAGAGATGATTTTAGGGAGGGCTACAGACCATTTATTAGTCTTGATAGATGTCATTTGAAAAGATCATTCGAGGGTGTACTGTTATCAGCAGTTGCACTTGATGCAAACCAAAGGATCTTTCCATTAGCAGTATCTGTGTGTAAATTCAAGAACACTAATAGCTGGACATAGTTCTTAGGGCATTTGGCTGATGTAAGGCAACTAACTCTTATGATGGCTAAGTAGAAAGGTATTTTGAATGCCATAAACTTGGAGTTTTGTGGACGCAAAACAGGTGTGTGAAAATTGCTGCCTTTTATGGTAGTGTAATTAAAGAAAATTTAGCTTTAGTTTTTTTTCTTTTACAACATTGTAAGGCCTTATTTTATTCTATAGGGGTGGGTTGATATTTGCAAAAGTTTGGGGGGTAATTTGATGATTTATCACAAAAGTATCATTGCACTCAGTACTTATTCTATGATTTTCATTTTGTTTTACAACAACTATTCTATCATGTTTGCTATGCTATTTGATTAACATTTTAGCACTATACCATACAAGTAAACTGAAATTTTAGACAACTAATAAATATACACAACACAAGCTGTCTCTTAACCCTACTCGATGTTGCTTGCAATGTAAGATAATACTTAGATGCATGCAAGGAATTATTATGCATATTGATTAAGTCGTTAGGATGGATTAATTTTATTAGGGCCCTGGGTATGTTGTACTACGAGGCGAGCACTTTTTTACCCTCATGCCCTTGAGCTTTACTAGCTGGTCTTTTGGGCGTTATGTATCGCCGCACTTTTTTCTTAGCTTGGAGGGCTTGCCATCTTTGGAAAACTTACCAGAGTTGGTATAATCCATTATACTAATGCCGGAATTCCCCTGTGCCAAATACCATAAATAGTCATCAGAACCACTGTTCACCCTATCAATGCCCAAGGTAAGGCTCCAGTTTTGGGTGTAACCTCTGGTATTGGGCATCTAGGCTAGAAACCTGAGCATGCAGGCTACTGGCCTAAAGGACAATTTGTTCGTCGTTGCTCTGGTATAACAACGCCACGTACTCCGCTACCCCGAGTGATATCAGAGCCTAACGCCACAGAAAAGTAGAGAAGATCCAGCCAAACTCGAAAAATCCGAGAGTGTAAGGTCTGAGAGTACCCCAACAGTTCTTCCGTCTGAAAGGTCAGAGAGGACCGTGTTTAGGAAGATTACCGAGGGTCAGGTTTGACTCCAAGCATACGGGTTGTCGGGTATTGAGTTTGAGTACCCATCTCTTCATGGTATCAGAGCCTTAATCATGCATAGAAAGTAAAGGGTAGTAAGAAAAGATTATTGTACAGTGACTTCTGAGAGATTAACCAGAGAGAAAAACAACCATGGCATCCACTTCTTCTTCATCACCAGTAGATAAAAACCCAGTTTCTATATCTTCAGTTTTAAGTATTCCTAAGTCTTGTAATAAACATCTGTCTTCTAAAATAGAAAATCTAATAGAATATTCCTATATTCCCGATGCAGCACAAGTAAAAGAGTCCAACCTTCCTCTAATGAGTATTAGATCCATAATATTAGCACCAGTTGTACAAACAGCCTGGAATAACCAGAAATATTAGATCCATAATTTCTCGGCGTAGAAATATGCCAAAAGAATACATACAGTCTTCACGACTTGATCAGTGTTCGTACAACTGAGATATCAATGCATTATGGAACACCCATAACATACTGATACCAAGCCAGATAGAAAATGAAGTATTCAAGTCGATCTGTGATCCTTATTGGAAGAATAGAAAGAAGAAGATATTTAGCCACTCATATTTGGAAATCTCGATTAAGTTCTAAACGAGTTCTCTATTCAAAGGATGTTCAAAGGATATTCAAAGGATATTCAAAGGATAATTTACAATGAAGAGGAGCTCGCCATTTATAGACGGAACTCTTAAACTAAAGTGGGACAGGACCCCATTATGACCAATTAGATTAGGACACGTTACAACGCCTTGACAAAGTAAAGCGATAATGCAAACTAATAATACTGACGTGATAATGACATGAAGACAACAACACTTCTTTGAAAAAGTAAAGACAAGGACCTGAAAGTCAAGCCTTGGATAAGGCGAGACTTTTACAAGACTTTAATATAAAGACAAACTACTTTAAGACTTTTATGGCATATAAGACAAATGCCATTATTAAAGTGAAATAGTCTCGTAGAAAGAGGCGATGTGTGCAGTGCAGAGACGGATGTATCGATTACGATGAAAAAGCGGGTTGAGGCCATTGGTGATCGATCCGATGCGAGGTTGTTAGACTACCGTATACGATGAGATAATTATCGTATATGTACATTGTGGGATTATGGCTGGTCTCGCCAGTGGAGCGATGATTCACGATTTCTTCTTTGAAGTGAAGATCGAGTTGTTTGAACATCGGAGATAAATGGTATGAGTATTGTGGGAGGTGGAGCAGCATTCTTGTGAAACTTTTAGGCAGGTTGTCCATTGTAGAAGGATTA
Organism: Citropsis articulata; assembly: GCA_030449925.1. Taxonomy (NCBI): domain Eukaryota; kingdom Viridiplantae; phylum Streptophyta; class Magnoliopsida; order Sapindales; family Rutaceae; genus Citropsis; species Citropsis articulata. The sequence goes on from JASUUH010000079.1 coordinate 6,829,434, forward strand.
GTCATGATGGTGAATGATGGGATTTACTGAGAGGTTCGATCTGGCGACCCAGGAGGTCGGTGAGCTTCTTATCACAATGGTAGGATCGAATGTGATAGCGGTTGTGAGTTCGAAGTCGAAGGATCACACAAAATGGGAGGCGAACATTACGTAGAACCATGCCACTTTCTTATATCTGCGGTGGTATGGATCAAGTTGGGATCGAATAGTAGAGCCACTTTGGGTATGGGTTTACAAATACCGAGAAAACATAATAAGCTGAGGGGTGATGTCACGAATGACATGATGTCCCCACTCAGTGTTAAATCCCTCTTGGATGAAAGTAGTGTGAAGCTTGAAAACAAGTGGTGCATCAGTGCGGATTGGGATGTGGAACAAATGGCTGACATAACTCATTACAGGTTGGCTGAATTCTTGTATGGCCATTAAAGACCATAAGCCATGTCGAGATGGGTGTTTGAACTTGTGGAACCATGCTTGTGGTCGATAACCTTACGGAAGATTAAATCTTGAAGGCGATCTGGAAGCCAAAGATGAAAGCCATGAGGCCCGAAAAGGAAGAGTCGCTTGCTTTGGTTCACGGGACTCATTTGAGGAGGAGGAATATGGTGGCGCCAAATGAGAAATTGATTTTACGAGGTGAGTGTTGATCTTTGAATATTGTGCACGAACTCGGTTATAGGCATGGAATGCCACAATGCGCTTTGGATTCTTTGGGGAAGCAGTGTTTGCCAATAATGGTGATTACGATCTGCGAGAGAACATGGCAATCCTTTGGATGGAAGTCTCAAGATGATGGATCTTGAGTCGACCGCTGACGGTATTATGCTGCTCAGACCCCGTGGTGAAATTTCTTTCTTTAGCATCGTTGACAACTTCGAGGTGTGGACATGATGTGTGGAAAAAGTCTCAGATAGTTGACAATCCCAGAAATTGTTGAATTTGCTTGCGGTTTAGATAAGTATCGAAAATGCATCAATTTCATGCGATGTGGGGTCCAGACGATAATTGCCATCTTGGATTATCATGCCAAGAAATTCAATGGATGTCCGCCCACTGTGACTTTTTCTCGAGATATCACGACTCATGTGATTCCACTATCGACAGAATCGATCGAGAGTCTCTGGTGAATCATGATCCTTGGAAAACAACAAAATATCATCAATGTAGATAAGGCGTTTTGAGGATAGGTTGGAAAATCTTGACCATAGCCTTTTGAAAAAGTGATGGTGCCACTTTCAAGCCAAAGGCATCACTGTCCACTGATAGTGGGCATTTGGAATACAGAAGGCCGTCTTGGGTCGATCATCAGGATGAATACCAATCTGCCAAAATCCTGACTTCAAATCAAACTTTGAGAACACCTTTGCGCCTTGGAGATGAATGAACAAGGACTGAATCTTTGCAAAGGAACTTATCATCTTTGAGAAAACCATTGAGGGGTTGATAGTCAATGACTAGTCTTTTTCACCCAACAATTTCGAAACGTTCTCAACATAGAATGCTTGACAAGCCCATTCGAATGTGTGGGCTCGATTAAATATGCGCCATGAGTGTTGGCATTCACATGCAAGTTTCGGATCCGAGGCGTCATGCGGATGTGTAGCCTTTGTAGGTTCACATCTTCATTGAAAGGAAGCTTAACAAAGAATCGAGGGTTTTCCAGCGAAGGAAGGGGTGAAAGAATGCCGATGATTTTCGTGACAAAAGCAGGAACTTTGTTTGAAAGACTCGTAGGGTGAGAAGCTGAAATGAGTATATCCTCGAGGTGTCGTATAAGGTAGAAATTGTTGCTTGTACGATACGCTGGAGACATTCAATTTGTGGATAAGTTGTAGAACATCAAAACCCATGAGGAGGTCCTTATCGTTGAGGAAGAACTGACATTAATCCGAGAACACAACTGGAAAGAACCGGATACCAACGGGTTTCTTGCAAGCAGTGCAGATAAAATATTCACCATTAGCAGCTTTGAAGAGCTGGGTATGGTGTTTCCAAAACTCAGGAGGGAGTATGGACGGATTAAGCATAGTGTGTTCTGAACCAGTATCAATGAATCCTATGACAGTGATAGGTTTGGCATATTTGGTAGGAAGGATACTGATTTGTATGGATGGTAGAGACCGTTGCTTAGGAGGAACATGTCTGACATGCTCGATGTGATGGATTGTTGCAACGTCTTCAGAGTCAGAACCAGAGTCAGAATCAGAAGACTCTGCATTCTGACCAAGACATGAAGACTGTTTCTTCATCATAAGCATCCTGTTCGAATCTGAGTTCAATCATCATCCTCAGAGAGAGGAGAGACTCTATTGACATGCTGCAGTAGTCTGGCTGATTTTGCTGGATTGTTAGGGCAAGATCTAGCAAAGTGCCCTTTCTTTTTGCAGATGAAACACCTGGAATCTTTCTGTTGCCGGGTGTTGACAGTTTTCTTCCTGAAAAACCGGTAGGTTGGTTTAGGCTTTGAGGGACGGTGTTTGGAAGAGTGTTTAGGTTTAGGGAACTTATGGAAATGGGATTTTTTCTTGGTAGAACAAGTGCAGGTTCTTTCATCCTTGCATTTGATTGCAAGATGAGGTGTTTTGCATGCACTCTTGAAGGGTTCCTTCTTTTCCATAAAGTGTTTGAAAAACTTTCTCTGCTCACAAAGTTTCTCAAGACAAGAGACAGCAATCTGATAGATCTTACCGAGAGTAAGATTATCCAAGTTTATCTGGTAGGAGTTCAGGTGTCTCTGAATATCTGGCAAAATCTCTGTAGGAAGAGACTGCACAAAAACATGCTTTAGGGAGTGATCATTAAAACCATTTAGCCTGTAGTACAAGGTCATCATCCTTTCAGAAGTGCTTATCAAGATCTCTCGATCCAGAATGAACAGACTTTATCCGATGAAAATCTCGTAGCGATTCCCGCTAGGTTTGGTTCTCCAAAACCGGTTGTACACAATCTCTAAGACTTGTGTACAGTTACTGGAATAACCTGAGTCTGTATTCACCGATACTTAGAACCAATCACGAGAGATCCTAAGAATCTTGGTAATTCTTTAATAACATGATAACTATCGGCTCGGTTTTGCCATCCAAGATCAAGCCAAGCGAGTTCTTGGAATCTATGGAACCATTTGGCTTTAGGAACATCATCAAATGTAAACCATGGTCCATTAGATGGTTTGGAACTTGGATTAGTCATCAGAGTCATCGTGAGCGGCATGCGCATCTCTTCAGGCTCATCTTCATCAAGAGGTTCACTTGGATGAAAATCCTCAGGAGTTGGAGGATCATTGGATGTGGATGGTTGTGCCATAAGAACATTAGAAACTTCCACATAATTTTCCTCGGAATCTGTTGCAGAAGATACAACTGATTCTGTTGGAGAAGAAGACTCAGAGGATGGATTCAAATCTGAATCTGAGGGATCAACATCTTACGGAACTATAAGACCCAGTAGAGGCGATGCATGGGCTCTTTATCTTTGGGTGGTCTGATAGGTTCGGGGATAAATTCTTGAAAGTCGGTGTTCTTTGAGGAGAAGGAGTAAAGCTTGTCTCGGCGTAGGTGGTGTGTGTTGTTTCGGTAGGTTGGTGTTTGTGGTGGTGGAGGTCGTTGCTGAGGCTGGTTGAGGTCAGCATGGAGTGCGAGCCTCGTGGGAGAGAAGGAGTAGGTTGAACATACGACCTTGAGGTGTACATGTTTGGAGAAACACCAAGGAATCGGTGTAACTCTTGATCTTTTGAGAGGAGGAGGCTGATGATAATATGGTGGTAGGTGTCAAAGTATGGTGTAGGAGCAGGGTAAAGGTTTGGTTTGACCACCAAACAAGGACGGTTGATGACCTTGTTTCTCGAACGATTCTTTCAAGCTACTGCTTACATCGATCTCGAACTTCGCTTTTGGGTGAACTTTGGACCCAAATAATTGCGATCGATCATGATGCAGCTCTATGTCCGATCTATTACATGAAGGTCGTGGTATAACTGATCCATTCTTGCAGAAATGGCATCAACCTTCTTGTGAGTCGTCTGGACTTGTGCTTGGACATTTTCCATCCTGGTGTCAAGAGATTCCAGGATTTCATTTTGGGCTCTGGCATTCTGGGTCTGCCAGTTAAGCACTTGCTCGTACTGCTTTGGTTCCTCAAACTGTCCAGAGGAAACGAGATTGGACATATGGTTTGGAAACCACTTTGGATTGTGGATCATTTGTTTTCCCAGGAAGGCGACTTTGGTAAACTAGATCGATCATATAACGAGTTGGAGCAGAGGTTTGAGGCGAAGTTGGTTGTTGACTTAGCATCTACGGGTTTGAGTATTGAGACTTGAGAGGGCGGGACAAGGGGTTGTGGTCTCGGTGGAGTAAAATCGGTTCATCATCCGATGAAGGATCGAGATGGAGGTTTGCGAACCTCGCCTTGTTATCTTCTTTTACTCCTGCGGCTTACATGGACGACTAGGTAGTCGTCGTCATCGACTCATCATCGTCATCCCGGCATGGACGGTAGGGATCACACATGTGAACACAGAACATCCCATATGAAATGGCCTTGCACCTTTAGGTACAGGATAGCCATCACTGGTGAAACCTATGGATGGGAAGCTTTTCTTGGTATGCGAGCAGCGAGATATCATGTGATGTATGAAAAGGAAGTTACGGGAGGTTGACTTTCGAGGGGTTGGAAGGTCATCCGGACGATGCCGCCTTTTTCAAATTGGGCTTCAAGTCCGGATTGGTTGGGAATTGATGGAATTTCTCATAGTTGGAAACCATTCCAAGCATCAACTTGAAGTTCGACTTTTGGATCTGTTTGGGGATTTGGACAATGGTTGGTATGGTTTCATTGTCGGCTAAGATCATGAGGGTATCCTGTGGAGGTGTGAGGAGTTGGAAGATCAAGAGCATGGTTTGAAGTCTATAAGCCGGTGGTGATGTAAAGTAGCCATTTTGAGGTGACCACTCGGCTTGGATCTGGATTTGGACTTTCAAGGTTTTGAAAGGTTCGGATCTTGAGGATAGGTTGAAGTTTGGGTAAAAGGTTAGAAGTACCTTTGCTGCATGTAGGGTTGTAAAACGATTACCAATAACGGCGTGTTGGTACTCTTTGAATCTAGTATCCATAAGAGCCATTCTTGGTGGCCGTGACAGCCTTTCTGACCGTGAGCGTTAAGATCATACGTACTCCTCCGGGGTGGAGGTGAGTATAACCTTCACGTTTGGTGATTAACTCTTACGGAATTTCAGGGTTACATCTTGCTCTTGAGTTGCTTGCAAAGCACCTGGTCAAGTTGGAAGGCATACATACTCTTTGGGAGAAGGGCGTCTAGTAGTAACAAGAGCGGATAGATCTAATTACAATTAGATCGGTGGTAGAGTTAGTAAGGACTAATAAGAGGTAGGAAGACTCGGAAATTTATGCAGTGCAGAACATAGGAATATTCAACAAGGTTTTCTATTTTATTGGATAGGTGTTTTGTACAAGACCTTGGTAAGGATAAAGGTGAGGATATGGAGACCATGGAGACTCCGGTCTCTAAAGCTTGAGAACTTGAACTCGAATCCATGAGTGTAAAAGTATCTTTCTATTCTTCTTCTTCAGATCACAAATCTTCTATCATATACCACTCTCTTCAAGAGGGGCAGGTAACTCGCTGTAAGCCAATCGAACAAATCGTTAGGCTCTGATACCAACTGAGATTGGTATCAAAACTTCACAAATCAATATGGCTCTGATACCAACTGAGATTGGTATCAAAACTTCACAAATCAATATGGCTCTGATACCAACTGAGATATCCTTTGAATATCCTTTGAATATCCTTTGAACATCCTTTCAATAGAGAACTCGTTTAGAACTTAATCGAGATTTCCAAATATGAGTGGCTAAATATCTTCTTCTTTCTATTCTTCTAATAAGGATCACAGATCGACTTGAATACTTCATTTTCTATCTGGCTTGGTGACAAGTATGCTCTACACTCGCCTCGTGTAGGATCTTGTGTATCAGAAAGTCTTATGCCTGTTGTACCAGAGTGGTATACTTATTATACCATTGCTGTTTCGCCTATACTAAACACCAGAGAGAGCCGTCAGAAGACACACTGTTCACCCGAAAAGATGCCCAGGAGTGGCGAAGAAAAAGGGTTGGTATGTGATCTATGAATTCCTCCGTGGAGTTGGGTATATTGGCTGAACCCGAGCTTGCGGGCTATTCTAAGGACGATTTGTTCGTCATTGCTCTGGTATAACAATGCCCCGTACTCCGCTGCTGGATCTCTGTGTGAGTTCCGACTGACTTTCTATGAGTTAGTGGATCCTGGCTTGGTATCAGTATGTTATGGGTGTTCCATAATGCATTGATATCTCAGTTGGTATCAGAGCAGAGCAATATGTCACACTCACCATCCCTGATGAGTTGATTACCCAGTGGAAAAGAGAAGAATATTCTCACCTTCATCTTGGAGGAATAAGAATGATTCTTACTCTACATGGAAGAAAAGGTCTCCTGGTTACTGCTCGTCTAGCTTTGCTAGATACCAGATTCAAAGAATACCAACACGTAGTAATTGGAACAGTTCTCACAACACTAAATGCTGGTAGTGTTCTTTTGACCTTTTATCCTAATTTTAGTTTCTCGTTAGATGATCCTAATCTGTCCAAAGCTTTAAAAGTCCAAGTTCAGATCCAAGGAGCTGAACAATCATCCACTTCTAAAATTGCAACCTTGCATCATCATCTTGTATATCGTCTTCAAAACCATGCGCTGGATCTACCAGCCCCACAAGCATCTTCTGATGCCTTGATAATTTTAGCTGATACAGAAACCACACCCACTATAATCCAAATCCCAAGACAGATCCCAAAGGAAGAGCTTTTGCAACTCATGCCTCTTGAATGGATTTCTAATTATGAGAAATTCCATGAAATTACTGAGCCTTTGCAAACAACCAATGCTTCCTTTCAAAGACAGCCTGATGGAACAGTGCGAACAACGTTTCAAGCTCCACTGTCACAAAAGCCAGATCAGGTACCACAGCTGTCCTACACAATGATGCTTCAGTCAGTACAGACCCTGCAAGAAAAAAAGATCCCTATTTGGGGTTTTAATGCAGAAGGTTATCCGGTATACACTGACAAGATTGATGGCCACTTTATATGGGATGTTCCTCAAGCACAAATGTGTGATCCAGATTGTCCTTGTATCTGGGATGACACAGATGATGAGGATGAGGAATGGCTTCGGATCCACCGAAAGAAAAAGGTAAAAAAGCCTAAACTTCCAAAAACACCATGCTGGCAAAATCCTCCCTACCATCCAGATGACCATCCACAAAAACCAGCTTTTTCAGTGAATCATAAGCCTCAAATCCGATCTTGTATGATGTTTACAAGTTCACCTCAAACATATCATGATTCATTTCCACCTTTAGAAAAAACAACTGATTCTCAAAGCAAAGTGGTTTCCCAACCATACATACAGTCAGCTGTTTTACCAACAGGCCACCTAGAACCCCCAAAGCCATTTGAACAAGTTCTCAATTGGCAATCCCAATCAGCCAGAGCCTAGAGTCAAACCATAAATAACCTTGAAACCAAGATGGAACAAATATCTGTTCAGACACGACAAACAGATCAGAAGATCAATTCCATCTCAGACCAACTAGACCAGATCTACCAAAACCTGAAAGATAGTATTGTCAGGTTAGATCATGATCTAAGATTGATGATATCTCAAAATCGTTGGGGTCCTGAATTTGAATACAAAGATGCGGAGATCAAAAGGTTACAGACAGAGTTGACCAGAATAGAAATGGAGAGAGCTCAACAAGCTCAACCATCACTGTTTACTCAGTCCCCTCCTATTTCTATCCAATCTCCAATGTTCTCAACATACCAACCTTTTTATCAACCATCTACCACACAGATAGACCCAACAAAGTTCTTTGGTCTTTCTCACACAACCAGACTTTATGAACAGAGACAACAGCAGAAACATGAACAGAGACAACAGCAGAAAGCAGCAAAGCAGGCAAAAGCCCGGTTCACAACACCACCTGTAATGCATGAACCTACTCCTATTGTTCATATTACAGAGCCTACTTATTCCCCAAAGTTCACCCCCGAGGTAATCCAGAAAGAAAAGCAGGCTATGCAGTTGTCGTCCCAGAGTATTTTCTCTGAACCTTCAGAAGACATCGAAGTTATCATTGACAGTGATTCAGATCCTGTTTTTGATCAATATGATTCTGAAGAAGAAAATTCAACTTCTGATATCTCAGAAATTTCTGGAGGATCGTCAACAGATTCTTTTGTGGAACTTCAAGAACAATTGATGGTTCAACCAGTAACAACTCATGCTGAGTCATCCACAAGAAGAAAAACCCCTATGACAGAAGAAGTTGAATCTAGTGAAGATGATACAATCCCTCAAAGCAGTACTACTCATCCAGCACCAAATCAGACAGAACAACCAGATGTAAATGCTACAAAAGGTATCAAAACTCCATCCTCTCCATTCCATTGGTTCACTTTTGATGATATTCCCAGAACCAAGTGGACAGAAAGATTCCACGAGTTTGCAGCATGGATAGACTTGCAGATGTCCGTTCCAGATGCTGACTCCCAACAGGTCTTGAAAGAATTCAATTCCAGATTTACTGGATCTTTACGAGAATGGTATGAAAGTCTTGGTGATTACAGGCAGCTACAATTTATCCAGTCCCCTCCTGAAGCAGCCTTGGTAGCAATCTATGAGCAATTCATTGGTGATCCTAGAGCTGTAGTCGACACAGCTAGGAATGAATATCACCAGATGAGATGTTGTTCTCTTGAACAAAAGCACTTGGATATCCACTACAAAAGAATGATCATGCTGTTCTGCAAACTCAACGGATTTAACAATCCCTCCCTGAAGCATGTTTTTGTAGCCTCTCTTCCAGAAGAACTCCATCCAGACATTCAGAGATTCTTCACCCAGAATAATATCACAATTGAAGGAGTCTCTCTTGGAAAGATATATCAAGTTGCTCTCCAGTGTTTAGATCGAAAGTGTGATCAGAAACGTTTCTTCAAAGACCTTATAGAAGAAAAAGCCACTTATGCTAGAGCTTGCAAAAAGTCTCCTCACCTTGAAATTCTTTGCAAAGATAAACATAAGTGTACTTGTCCCTCCAAGAAGAAAAAACACTTTCACAAACACTTCCCACACCCAAGAAAAAAGGCCAGAAAACATTATCGCTTTTTTAGAAAGCGTGACCCTTTAAGCAGAAAACCAAAATTCAACACAAAAAACACTCGGTGTTTCCTTTGCAAGAAAAAAGGTCATTTTGCTAGAAATTGTCCAACAAAGCATGCTAAGTCAGCCAGACTTTTACAGCATTTGCAGACAAATGATCTAGTATCCAGAGATGATGAACTCATGTTTAGAGTAAACTTTAAGCTTTTATTCAAACTGAAAACCAAGTTATCTTACAAAGAGGAGAAGGCCGCCTTATATAGGCAAAGCCTTTCTCTCAAGCAGGACAGGGCCCCTACTATCACTATCACGATTACAAAAAGTCAAAACAACTTTAACAACTTTTGACAAAATTGTACCTAATTATTATAACAAGACAAATAACTTTGAAAAAGCAAAGCACACAAAAGTCAAGCCATTATTACAAAATGACAAACGACTTTTTGAAAATTAAAGCATATAAGACAGACAACTTTATTAAAGTGAGATAGTGCTGGATGAGGATGCCGTCATGTCAGAGTCTGGATTAGGGTTCATCTTCAAATCATCAAGCTGATGGTCGAGACTTGGTTGAGGCCACTGATGGTGGTTTGACCAGGCTGCCATTTCTTGGAGAGGAGTTTCCCATAGAGTCTAGGATCTGCCATGTTTAATGAGGTAGTTGTCATACCTGTGTTGGGTGTGTATGGCTTCATCTTCCTCAAAGTGAAGACGATGATTTCTGATTTCCTCCTTGAAATAGAGGTCTGGTGTAGTTTGGACTTCAGAAGATTAAGGACTATTTAGAGCTTGTCTAGCTGTGAGACATTCTGTCCACATAGAATGAAAACCTTCACAATTGTGATGGTGTTCTATAACGTTTATGATGGGCTTTGTGAACTTAGTGCATCGACCCCAGATATCTGTGAGCTTTACAATCACTATGGTAGGATGCTTGATCTAATAACCAGTGGTGAGTTCAAGGGTGAGAATGTCCTTGAAGATGGGAGAGAACATTCTATCAAACCATCATCCCTTATCAAATCTGCGACTAGTGTGAATCAGATTAGGGTCGAAGAGTAAAGCTACTGGGTACAAATTCAACCAGTACCAGAATATATAGTAGGCTTGAGGAGAGATATCATAAATGACATAATGTCCCCAGCTGGTGTGTTCATCTACTACATAATGGAAAGATCAATTGGTGCATTTGCTTAGGATTAGGGTGCATAGACCATTATAAGATGGTCTGAATTCTTGTATGGCCATTAAGTTCCAGAGGCGCTAGGTGAGAGAATGATTTCGGGAGCCATGTCTGTGGTCAATAACCTTATGAAAGATTAACTCTTGGAGGCCTTCTGGTAGCCAAGCTATGAAGGTTAACAAACTGAGAAAAGAAGCACTAGATTCTGAGACACTAGTAGCCTTTTGGGCTGATCGGTTATCCTTTGAAAACATGATAATAGGGATGAGGATGAAACCCAGAACGGTGATGAGGTGGGACAAGAAGATTAAGATATAGGTGAATTGCCTCTTGGAGTACCAAACTTTAAAGTGGTGTTTTGAGGAGAGGTGATGGTACTGGATGACAGCCAATAACGATCGGGGAAGATGCTTTGTCTAATGGAAGGAATTCTCAGCGGTAGTGGGTGCTGAGTCATCTGCTTTAGCTGCTAGACAGCTGTTGTCTGAGCAGGTCCCCATGTTGAGGCTGACTTCTTGAGCATTCTGGACAGTTGTGAGGTGTGGACCGCAATGTGCGGAAAAAAGTCTCTGAGATAATTGACAATCCCGAGAAACTGTTGTATCTGCTTTCTGAATAGGTACTGATCTAGAAAGTGCATAAATTCTTGTGCAATGTGGGGTCTGAACAGTAGTGACCGTCTTCAATTATCATGCCAAGAAAGTCAATAGATTCTTGTCCTATCTGGCTCTTCTTTTCAAAAAGCATGACTCCATGTGATTCAATTATTTAGAGGAACTGTCTGAGGAGTCGTTGATGTGATTCATGATCCTTGGAAAACAACAAGATATCATCAATGTAGATAAGGGCGTTTTCAAGGATAGGTTCAATATTCTGACCATAGCCTTTTGAAAAGAGAGGGTGCTACTTTTAAACCAAAGGGCATTATTGTCCACTGGTAGTGAGCATTTAGGACACAGAAGGCTGTTTTTGGTCGATCGTCAGGGTGAATATCGATTTGCCAGAAACCTGACTTAAGGTCAAATTTGGAAAATACCTTTGCACCTTGGAGGTGTACAAACAGGGACTGGATTTTTGGGCAAAGGAAATTTATCATCTTTGAGAAAACAGTTGAGGGGCTGATAGTCTATGACTAATCGTTTCTTACCCCAGACTAGTTCAGATCTTTTCTCAACATAGAAAGCTTGACAAGCTTAATCAGAATGAGTGGGCTCAATAAGGCCTTGGGCCACAAGCTGCTGGCATTCAGCTTGGGCTAACTTGAAATCAGAGGGTGTCACACCCGGATGTGTGGCCTTTGTAGGGTTAATATCTTCATTAAGCTTGAAGAGTAGCTTAACAAAGAACTGAGAGTTTTTCCACAGAGGAAAATGATGGGAAAATTGAAGATGACTCTTAGGACAGTACTGAAGAAATTTGGATTTTAGAGACTCACAGGAAGAAGGTGCATCAGAGATTGAATATAACTTAAGGTTTCAGTATAAGGCAGGAACCTTTGTTTATACCGAATACCTTTAGAGGATATGTTCAACTTCTTGACTAGTTGAAGAACATCAAATCCTATGAGGAGGTCCTTATCAGGAAGAGAAGAACCTATGAGCTTGATCCATAGAACACAGTCTGGGAAGAACTAGATACCAATGGGTTTCTTGGTGATTAGATCAGTATGGAAGAATTCACCATCGGCTGCTTTAAAGTACTCAGTGTGAGATTCCCAGTATTCTGGAGGAAGTATGGATGGGTTTAACATACTTCGTTGTGCTCCAGTATCAATGAACCTATGACAGAGATAGGCTTGGCAAATTTAGAAAGGAGGAGACTAATTTTGATGGATGGAAGAGGACTCTGGACAAGATTGATTTATTGCATGTGATGGATGGTTGGAATACCATCAGAATCAGAACTTTCGCTCTGTTCTCAAACTTCACAAAATAAAAGTGTAATGATATGATTAAGAAAGTCTTCAAGAATAATGAAATTTGCGATTCCTATTGAATATGAAGTATACCTTCAAGAGTCAAAGTTTAATCATGAACTCGATCAAGATCCAGCTTCCTTTCACAGGCCCTGAGGACAGTTTTAATTGTTGTAGCTTTGGTATAACAACGCCATATACTCCTGCTTCCGCCCCCGAGTGGTATCAAAGCTATAAGTTTTCACTCTAAGAGGCAATATCAAAGGTTTAATGGTTTAGTTGACACCCTAGGTTTCCTAGAAGATACTCCAATCATGGCATCAACCTCTACTTCTACTATAAACGAGTCTCCCGTTTCGTTAACATCTACTCTTAGTATTCCTAAGTCTTGTCAAAAGCGTTTATCTTCTAAGATAGAAAACTTAATAGAATATTCATACATACCAAAGTCTGCTCAAGTCCGTGAGTACAAACAACCAAGTCTTACCCGTAGTATTAGAACTATAATCTCTAGGCGTAGAAATTTACCTAAAGAGTATATACAGTCTTCTAAGTTAGATAAGTGTTCACTTCAGGCTACCTCAACTGAACAGTATGTTACCTTAGAAATCCCAGATGATCTTATTTCCCAGTGGAAAAGAGAATAGTACACTCATCTTCATCTCGGAGGAATCCGACTTGTTCTTAATCTTCATGGACGAAAAGGTCTTCCTTCTTGCGGGTGCTTTCTGGATACCGGTTAGCGATGTCGTACGTAGTGATCGGAACAGTTCTTACCACCTTAAATGCTGGAAGTGTTCTTCTTACCTTTTACCTAAACTTCAACTTCTCCCTTGATGATCCAAATCTTTCAGATGCTCTTAAAGTTCAAATCCAGATCCAAGAAGCTAAGCAATCAGTTACTTCCAAAATCGTAACTTTACACAATCAGTTGGTCTATCGCTTGCAAAACCATGCGTTAGATCTTCCTGCACCTCAAGCATCCTTGATGCTTTGATGATTTTAGCCAATACAGATTCTACTCCTACCATCATCGAAATCCCAAGACAGATCCCAGAAAATGAACTGAAACAGCTTATGCCACTTGAATGGATTTCTAACTATGAGAAATTCTATCAAAACACTGAACTAGTTCAAACCACCCAGGCATCCTTCGAACGACGTCCTGATGGCACCGTTAAAACCACTTTTCAGGCTATAGTTTCAGATCTTTCTGATCCACATAGGCTGTCTTATACAGCAATGATCCAATCAGTCAAAACCGGCCAAGAAAAGAAAGTTCCCATTTGGGGATTTAATTCGGAAGGCTACCCGGTTTATGCAGAAAAGATAAATGGTCATTTCTTATGGGATGTTCCACACGCCCATATGTGTGATCCAGGTTGTCCTTGCATGGATGACGATTCTGATGATGAGGATTTTTAGATTATGCGCAGAAGAAGAAAGAAGAAAGAAAAAGCTTCTTTTGCAAAGACACCTTGCAAGTATTATCCTCCCACAAAACCAGATGATCCATCTCCGGCTCCGCCTTTACCAGAGGATCTCAAGTTAAGCCACCTCCTCTTACTCAAACAACTCCTGTCCAGTCTTGTATGATGTTCTCTACATCTGCTCAAACTTATCAAGAGAGTTTCCCTCCTTTGGAGAGAAACACAGACCCACAAACCAGAGTTGTTTCTCAACCATACATACGATCGGCCATATCTTCATCTGGCCAACCCGAGCCACTCAAACAGTATGAGCAAGTTCTTAACTGGCAAACACAGAATGCCACGGCTCAAAACATTGCTTTGCAAAATCTTGGAAAGAAGATTGAAAGGACCAGAACGGATAGCAAAGTCAATGCCATTTCAAACCAGCTTGATCAGATTTATCTAAATCTGCAAAACAGAATTACCCAGTTGGATGTTGATCTCAGGGCAATGATCAACAACAAATTTTGGGGTCCTAAATTCAATCAGAAAGAAGCAGAGATCAGAATATTAAAAGCTGAATTATCTAGGATTGAAGCTGACAGACAAAAACAACATCAACCATCTTTGTTTACTCAATCTCAGTCAATCCCGATCTCTCCACCAATGTTTAGTACCTATCAACCTTTCTACCAACCTGCTACATCTCCCATCGACCCAATTAAGTTTTTTAGTCTTTCACAAGCCACACAGCTTTACCAAGAAAATCAACAGCAGCAACAAAAAGCTGTTAAGATCAAGAAGCCCAAATCACCTAAAAAACCCTCAGTTGTGATTTCTGAACCACCTGTCACACCGACATCCACTATTCCACTAGTCACAAACCCTCAACATACCTCACTATAGTTCACGCCTGAATCACCTCCTATCCAAAAAGACAAAAATTCACTTCACCAGTTCTGTGCATCTTTTATCCAACAACCTGTTGAACCTATTCCTTCCTCAGAATCAACTTCTAGTTCAGATAATGAAAATTTAGATCAAATTGCAACTTCTGAATACAGCTCATCCTTTGAATCATATCTTACAGACATTTCAGAACTAATGATGGTTCAACCATCAACACTCCTATTGTAGAAACAGAATCAAGTGAAGAAGAAACTATGCCAGAAAGCACAACAACTCGTGCTTCTGCCCCTTCAAATACTCCTCCAGTCAACAATAGTCACTCCAAGTCATCTTCCTTTCATTGGTTTACCTTTGATGACAGTCCACATCACAAATGGACAGAAAGATTCCATGAGTTTGCTGCATGGATGGACTTACAAATGTCAAAACTAAATGTTGATTCGCAAGCCGTTCTCAAAGAATTCACATCGAGATTCACTGGATCACTCAGAGAATGGTATGAAAGTCTTGGAGATTATCGCCAGTTACAATACATCCAATCAGTATCAAGAGCTACTCTTGTTTCTATATATGAGCAATTCATTGGCGAACCAACAACTGTAGTTGAAACAGCCAGAAAGGAGTATTATCAGATGAAATGTTGTTCCCTCGAAAAGAAACACTTGGAAATTCATTACAAGAGAATGAGCATGTTGTTCTACAAGCTCAATGGTTTCAATGATGCTTTACTAAAGCATGTGTTCATTGTTTCTCTTCCCGAAGAGCTTCAATCAGAAATGCAAAGGCACATAACTTCCCACAACCTTCATGTGGACAGCATGTCACTTGGAAAGATCTTTCAAGTTGCCTTGCAATGTCTGGAAAAGATTTGTGAACAGAGAAGTTCTACAAAGATCTTATCAAAGACAAACCTCTGTTTGCAAAAGCATGCAAAAAACCTTTATATATGGAAATCATGTGCAAAGATGAGAAGAAATGCACTTGCTCTACCAAGAAGAAAAAGCATTTCTAGAAATATCCTCACCCTCACCGATCTTCCAAAAAATCCAAAAAACAGTATCGTTTCTTCAGAAAGAAAGACCCTTTAAGACCTTCCAAGGACACTTTGCAAGATACTGTCCCAACAAGCCTAACAAAGCTGTAAGGCTTATCCAACATCTGCAATCCACAGACCTGTTATCCGACAGTGATGAGATAGAGTCCAATTTCTCAGAACAATCAGAATAAGATTATGACACTGCTTTCATCTTAGCAGAGTCCAGTTCAGATTCGGATACAGAACATATTTCAATAGTTTTCACTGTTCAAACAGAACCTCAGCCAGCCCAATCCATTTCCTCAGCCCAAACTATTCCATTGATCAAAGTCTCAATCTTAACCCAAAAGTTGGCTAAGCCCATTCCAGCTATTGGCTTCGTTGACACAGAAGCTGATAAGAGCATGATAAACCCATGTGTTTTCCCAAAATCCTTTTGGGAACCCCATCGCGAGTACTTCAGAACTGCCAATGGTGAAATCTTCGGAACCACCCTGATTACAAAAAAGCCCATAGGAACGCAGTTCTTTCCTAACTGTATTGTTTGGAAAAAACTCATTGGTTCTGATTTACACAACAAAGACATTCTCATTAGTTTCGACCTCAATTCACAGGTCAAAAAGCTCAATATCTGAGCTAATGGTCTCAGTTATAAACACATGTTCCTTCCTTACACCGATGTCCCAAATCTGTTTTCCCTCAAGGAGCATCCTCCAGACTATAAGTCCATTTCCCAAAAATTCCTTTAATTTTGTCCAGAAAATCATTCACAGTTTCATTATCCTTTACCCCTCTGGAAAAATGAATCCTTTTTCATTCACCTTCGCTTCAAACTCAATGAAGATGCTAACCCAACCAAAGCATCTCATCTGGGAATGACACCTACAGACCGAATGTGCCCAGCTTTTAAGCCAAGGCCTCATTGAACCCACTAAGTCAGATTGGGCTTGTCAAGCCTTTTACATTGCAAAACGATCTGAATTAGTTCGGGGGAAAAAGAGATTGGTTATTGATTATCAACCCTTAAATGCCAAGGGATTATAAATTTCCTTTCCCAAAAATCCAAACCCTGTTCATTCATCTTCATCAAGCCAAGATTTTGAAGGATTTTGGCAATTAGGCATCCACCCTAATGACCGTCCCAAAACAGCATTTTGCATACCTAATGCACATTATCAATGGACAGTCATGCCCTTTGGTCTCAAAGTCGCACCATCTCTCTTCCAAAAATCTATGATAAAAATCTTCACCCCCATCCTGCATACTGCATTGATTTATATCGATGACATTTTATTATTTTATGCAGATCACCAGGCGCACCAACAATTACTCTCAGATTTCCATTTTCTTGTCCAAAAGTATGGAATTATGCTTTTAGAGAAAAAGAGTATTGTGGCACAATCATCAATTAACTTTCTTGGAATGAGGATCCAAGATGGTCATTACCAACCAGAGCCCCATATCGCACAAGCATTGACAAAGTTTCCAGATCAGCATCTCACTAAGAAACGATTCAACAGTTTCTTGGCATTATCAACTATCTGCGAGAATTTATCCCAAAAGTGTCGGTTCACACCAGCCACCTGTCAGTCATGTTAAAAACGAATGCTCCACCATGGGGTCCTCTTCAAACAACAGCTGTCCAACAACTCAAAAACATTGCAAAGTCACCCCATCTTTGAAGATTCCTTTCAATGGTCAGAGAATTCTTCAGACAGACGCCAGTGATGAATACTGGGCAGCTTTGCTTTTGGAAAAGCAAGATGATAAGGAATCTTACTGTGCTCACCCAAGTGGACAATTTTCTGAGTCAGAAAAGAATTACCACGTAATCTACAAAGAGATCTTAGCAGTCAAGTACGGAATAAAGAAATTTGAATTCCATCTGCTGAGTCACAATTTCGTGGTAAGAATGGACAATTCATTTTTTCCTAAGATTTTGAATTTCAAGAACAAAGTACTACCTGCCTCAAAGCGTGGTTTGCCAAGTATAACTTTACAGTCCAACATATCAAAGGAAAAGACAATCTTAACCCTGATTTCCTCACCCGACCACATATAAATAAGCCAACCCTTATCTCCAATGGCTTCCTCTTCAGGATCTAAGCCCTCATGGCAATGATCTCTCCCCTTCAAAGCCCTGCAACAGAAACAGTTCCTTCCAGGAGTCACCTTCACATCTGCCTATTAAATTCAAGATTACGCCAAAAGATTTCTCTTTCGATGGTTCATGAAGTTCTACTATGACTTCCCTATCAGTGTTCTATCTTTCCACCCTGAACATATATTCCTCACAGGTCTCATCCTTGATCCCTCCCGGGATATCATTGACAATGAAATGTGGTACATGTTGTGTCTCACTGTACTATTTGCAACCAAACTTGTCATACCAGTCCAGGCAACACTCCATCATCTCACCCATCCAGAGAACTCAACCACTCTTTTATGGACATTTCTTGAGTGGTACAGCCCTCTCACATGGTGGTGAAAAACCCTCCAAAATATCTCAAACTCCCATCAACTCTCCAAACTCCCAGGACAAGAACCAGAGATGTTCACCTCTATTTTCATTGTTCATCGTCCCCATTTCCAACACCATCACACTAAGGATTATTAGACACAAGACCAAGCTTTCGAATGGCAGACCCTTCCTCATCCTTATCCTATCCTCCATGATCCTTCGACAAATTCTATCCTAAAAGCTTATCTGTTTGAGCTTAACAACATTCCATCTCTTCCTACGGACATTCATCATACCTCCATTGGACCACAGCACACCCTCCAGTTATTTCCACATCACTTCCCTAGAACACCAAGTCCAGACCCTCCTATCACAGGAATCCTTGTCAAGGAAGAACGACCAGACTACATGGATATTTTATTTCAAGACTCCCAAGACCCTTGGGAAGAATTCATGTCCTTAGTCAGTCAAGTCTCCAGTCAATACTCCAGCTATATGGTTCCTACTCCTCAGGTCCCAGAAGTTTCACCATCATCTCTACCCAAATTACAGGGAAAGACAAAGGTGCAACAACGACCAGCCCAAGTACAAGGAAAAATGAAGTAGGTCCAGTTCAAGACCAGCCATCCCAGGACACTACAGACACAGAAAGTGATGATTCACTCAACTCAGTGAATTTTGAAGATAAGTTCCTCTAAAGGAGAATCCGCAAAGCACAAAGACGAGAAGAAAAGCAGAACATCTCAATGTCTCCATCACGATTCCCATCCACACCCTAGCCCGGGAATCTCGGCTTTAAGACAGGGGTCCCATCCTGTCCCAGTGTGTCGCTTGCTTTAATTAAGTGTGCTTTTAGCTTTTGTCTGCTTATGCTTTATCTTTTGTAAAAGATATTCTTTTGCTTTTGCAAAAGGAATCTTTAGCTTTAGCTTTTACTTTTGCTTTAGCTTTCATCATGCTTGCTTTAATGATGTTGTAATCGAGGAGGCACTCCTCAATTTGAAAATAAATCATAAGTTTTCAAATTCTCTTGATGTCTCTCTAAATCTCTTTCTCCTGGGAAACTAAGGGGTTGTCTTCTAGCCATTACTCTTAGAACAGTTTGTCTCTTCCATAACTAAGTATGCTTTACACTTGCCTCTGTTGAGGATCCTGTGTATCGGAAAAGTTTCCAGTGCTCCGATCCGACCCATCTATCTCAGACCTAGATAAGTGCATATAAGATCTAGAAACCCCAACAATTCATCCGTTGAAAGGTCAAGAGGACCGTGTTTAGGGTGATTACCGAGGGTCTATAGGTTCCAAGTGTCCATCTGTGTTTGTCATGGATTCATATCTCCACTTTATGTGGTATTCACTCTGACGGTTTTGGGTATATCGGCTGGAAACCCAAGCTTACGGGCTACTGGCCTTAAGGACAGTTTTAACTGTTGTAGCTTTGGTATAACAATGCCACGTACTCCTGCTTCCGCACTAAGGGGTTGTCTTCTAGCCATTAGTCTTAGAACAGTTTGTCTCTTCCATAACTGAGTATGAGGATCCTGTGTATCATAAAAGTTTCCACTGCTCCGATTCGACCCATCTATCTCAGAACTAGATAAGTGCATGTAAGATTTAGAAACCCCAGCAATTCATCCGTTGAAAGGTTAAGAGGACCGTGTTTATGATGATTACCAAGGGTCTATAGGTTCCAAGTGTCCATCTGTGTTTGTCATGGATTCATATCTCCACTTCATGTAGTATTCACTCTGACGGTTTTGGGTATATCGGCTGGAAACCCAAGCTTGCGGGCTACTGGCCCTAAGGACAGTTTTAACTGTTGTAGCTTTGGTATAACAACGCCACGTACTCCTGCTTCCGCCCCCGAGTGGTATCAGAGCCATACG
Organism: Citropsis articulata; assembly: GCA_030449925.1. Lineage (NCBI taxonomy): Eukaryota > Viridiplantae > Streptophyta > Magnoliopsida > Sapindales > Rutaceae > Citropsis > Citropsis articulata. The sequence goes on from JASUUH010000079.1 coordinate 6,849,464, forward strand.
TTTTCACTCTAAGAGGCAATATCAAAGGTTTAATGGTTTAGTTGACACCCTAGGTTTCCTAGAAGATACTCCAATCATGGTATCAGAGCCTCGTGTGGGCCGGGTGTGTGGAGGGGTAGGTAGGTGATGCTCTTTAATCCCACATCGGCATTCTACGAGATCGATTTCCAGTGTATAAGTAGGGATGGCAATGGGCACCACCCGCAGCGGGTTTGCCATTACTAAACCCAAACCTGCACAAAATTTAAATTACCAAACCCACCCGCAACCCGCAACGGGTATTAATTTTTTTAAGAAAACCCACCCGCAGCGGGTTTTGATAATTACCAAACCCGCAATGGTACCCGGCGGATTTTTTGCGGGTTTTCGCAATTAAAATTATAAATGTTTAATATATAAATTTATAATGATAATATCAAATTCCATATAACATACTCAATTTTATATTTAAACAATATAAATGAAAAATTAAAATTTCAACATCAATCCAACACAAATTCCGCATTTAAAATTATAAATGTTTAATATATAAATTTATAATAATAATCTCGAATTCCATATAACATACTCAATTTTATATTTAAACAATATAAATAAAAAATTAAAATTTCAACATCAATCCAACACAAATTCACAAATTCAAATATAAATTACACAAATCCATTTAAAAAACACAAACTAATATCCAAAAATAACAATTATATTTCATTTTATCATTTAAAATAAGCTCTAAGACAAGATATTCATTTCATTCACCACCACAAGCACGCATCCAACACGATGTCTACAATAATAATTAAGATTAATATTTTCAAATACTAATTCGAAGAAAAATATTATAATAATAAAATAATTCATGTATTAAGTTAAAGAAAAATAGTACATACAAAATTATAATAGGTAGATGGACGTGCGGCTAAGTCAAAGGAAAAATGTTTTTAGTTTTCTTTAGGTCATGACTTTAGAATGAGATATGCGCCACGTACATACATACACAACTTTTGGCCTTTGGTTATTTGGTAATTTAAATAATAATATTATTTTCCTAATACATTTTTTAGATTAAAATTAAATAAAAAATGTTTAAAAAAATATTACGGGTTTGGTGGATATCCATGCGGGTATCCACCGGATATAAGACTAATACCAAACCCACCCGCATCCATGTGCGGGTTTTAGTTTATAATACTAAACCCGCCCGCAACGGGTAAATTTACCCGCAACGGGTAAAATTACCCGCAGCGGGCGGGTTTTGGCGGGCGGGTTTGGGTGGGTTTGCGGGTTTGTGGGTATAATTGCCATCCCTATGTATAAGTCTTGGGCAGCCCTCCCCTCTCAAGAGCTCTTTTGAAGGAGTAAGTGATGTGAATCCCACATTGAAACTTTGAAACTCACACTTAATTTGAAGTTTCAATTTCCCAAGAAAGTTCTAAACAGATTTAAGACAAACAAAACCTTGACCCAATGCTTAAGAAAACATGAACCAAAGGTATGGAGAATGATATTGACGCCACACTCAAGATTTAGATGAGAAGGTGAGTGATAAGTCTAGTTTTGGAGCATACAAGAATGCAAATTCTTGATAAGTTCACTAGTTCTCTAAAGAACCAAAGAAAGAATAATTCTTTCAAATTGAAATAACATTAATCTCCAATTGTCTTACATAGCAAGGTTGCTGAGTTTAAATAGACCAATAGAGACCCAAAATCCGAAAATACAAATGAAAACATTGGAACACCCCTCCAAGTATAAGTTTGTCAAAGCATGCTTCAAAAGTCTTCACCAACCCACCATAACTAATGCTATCATTGACAAACTTAATGCTAGCCTACCATAATTAATGCTATCATTGACAAACTTAATGTTAGCCCACCATCATTGATGGTAGACTTACCTTACACATTGACAAACTTGAAACAAAACAACAAATGAAGTTGAAAAACAAAGGAGTCGTTGAAAATCCCAAGTCTGAACATGCTGTAATGCATTGGTCATAACTCCTTCTAGAGAACTCCAAATCTAACTCTGTAAAATTCTTTGGAAAGCTAACGTAATTATCTTTCCAACGGTATATAGCTTGCACATTAATTCCAGCTCAATCAATACCAGTTTTATTCCGAAATTGACCTTTCTGCATGTGATCCGAATTGTGTATTTGGCTGCCCAATAGCTTGAATAATGCCCACAATGCTTTGACCTCTCTTCAAGCCCAATTCATGATGTCTTGCATCTTGAATTGCAGTTTCAATCCATATTTTCTCAATTAATCCATTTAAAGCAGCTTGCATCTTTTTGGCTCTAGCTCTTGTAATTGGGCCTTCATGAATGTGCAAAGGATCACTTGAAGCTTTAATGGTATTCTCTTGATAGTTCTCATCATTCCCCCTCTCCTCAAAAGGATTCGTCCTCGAATCTTCACCTACATCAAAAGGAGAAAGATCAGAAACATTAAAAGTAGCACTCACATTATACTCACCAGGAAGGTCCAATTTGTAGGCATCGTCATTGATTCGTGCAACCACTTGAAATGGACCATCTCCCCTTGGAAGCAACTTTGAACGCCTTTGTGCTGGGAATCTCTCCTTTCTCATATGCACCCAAACCCAATCATCAGGCTGAAAAACCACTTGCTTACGTCCTTTGTTGGCTTGAGTAGCATATTGTTCAGTCCTCTTTTCTATGTTATGCCGTACTTTCTCATGCAATTGCTTAACAAATTCAGCTTTCTTTTTACCATCCAAACTAGCAAGCTCATCAAAAGGTAACGGCAATAAATCCAAAGGAGTTAATGGATTAAAACCATATACAATATCAAATTGTGAAAATATAGTAGCTGAATGGACAGTTCTATTGTAAGCAAATTCAACATGTGGTAAACATTCTTCCCAAGTTTTCAAATTATTTTTAATAATGGCGCATAACATAGTGGACAAAATTCTATTTACAACCTCAGTTTGTCCATCAGTTTGTGGATGACAAGTAGTAGAAAACAAAAGTTTAGTACCCAACTTACCCCACAAAGTTTTCCAAAAGTGGCTCAAGAACTTAGCATCTCGATCTGAAACTATGCTCCTTGGTACTCCATGCAATCTCACTATTTCCTTGAAAAACAAATTAGCTATGTTTGTTGCATCATCAGTTTTGTGACATGGAATGAAATGTGCCATCTTTGAAAACCTATCAACAATAACAAAAACAGCATCTTTTCCCCTTTTTGACCTAGGTAAACCCAAAACAAAGTCCATAGAAATATCAACCCAAGGTTCGCTAGGTATGGGTAAAGGGTTATACAATCCATGGGGTAAAACTCTAGACTTAGCATGTTTACAAGTGATACACTTCTCACATATTCTTTCAACATCACGTTTCAACATCAAGAAGTGTTCTTTTAAAACATCTAAAGTCTTTGCAATGCCGAAATGTCCCATTAAACCTCCCCCATGAGCTTCACGCACAAGCAATTCACGCAAAGAACTATATGGCACACACAATTTATTCTTTCTAAATAAGAACCCATCATGCCTATAGAACTTTCCAAATGCAACTTTCTCACAAGCATTAAACACATTAGCAAAATCAGGATCATTAACATATAATTCTTTAATGTACTCAAATCCTAACAACTTTGCATTTAATGTAGAGATAAGTGCATACCTTCTCGATAATGCATCAGCCACCACATTCTCCTTACCTTGTTTGTATTTGATCACATAAGGAAATGGCTCAATAAATTCAACCCATTTGGCATGTCTCTTATGCAACTTACCTTGCCCTTTCAAATGCTTCAAGGACTCATGATCAGTGTGTATAACAAACTCTTTAGGTTGAAGATAATGTTGCCAAGTTTCCAATGCGTACATCTCCTTGTCATAAGTAGGATAGTTTAGGGCTGCTCCACTCAATTTCTCACTAAAATAGGCAATTGGACGCCCCTCTTGCATCAAAACAGCTCCAATACCTATACCTGAAGCATCACACTCAATTTCAAAAGTTTTAGCAAAATCGGGTAAAGCAAGTAGTGGTGCAGAAACCAATTTCTCCTTGATTAGATTAAATGCCGTTTCTTGTTCACTACCCCACTTAAATCCCACATGTTTCTTAACAATTTCAGTTAAAGGTGCAGCAAGGGTGCTAAAATCTTTCACAAATCTTCTATAAAAACTAGCCAAACCATGAAAACTTCTTACCTCACTTACGCTTTTAGGTGTAGGCCATTCTTTAATAGCCTTTACCTTCTTCATCAACCTCAATTCCTTTAGCACTTACAACATAACCAAGAAAAACAATCTGATTTGTACAAAAAGCACACTTCTTCAAATTAGCATACAACTTTTCCTTCCTTAAAACAATCAATACACTTTGCAAATGCTCAATGTGTTCTTCTAGACTTTTGCTATAGATCAAAATATCATCAAAGTAGACAACTACAAACTTACCAATAAAAGCACGCAAAACATGGTTCATTAACCTCATAAAAGTGCTGGGTGCATTAGATAACCCAAATGGCATCACAAACCACTCATATAAACCATATTTTGTTTTAAAAGCGGTTTTCCACTCATCTCCCTCTCTAATCCTAATTTGATGATATCCACTTTTAAGATCTATTTTGCTAAACACACAAGAACCATGCAATTCATCAAGCATGTCATCAAGTCTAGGAATAGGATGTCGATACTTTATAGTGATCTTATTAATTGCACGACAATCAACACACATCCGCCATGTTCCATCCTTTTTGGGCACTAGTAGAACTGGTACCGCACATGGACTCATGCTCTCCCTCACATATCCCTTTGCCAAGAGTTCTTCAACCTGCCTTTGAAGCTCCTTTGTCTCCTCGGGGTTACTTCTATAAGCGGGTCTATTAGGGATGGTAGCTCCAGGGACGAAGTCTATTTGATGCTCAATTCCCCTAATAGGTGGCAAACCATTAGGGACTTCATTTTGAAAAACATCATCAACGTCCTGCATAAGAGTCAAAATTACACTAGGCAAAAAAGAGTTAAGCTCATTAGTATGTAAACAAGCCTCTTTGTACAAAAGTACAATGATAGGCTGTTTTGAAAAGAAAGCCCTCTTAACCTCGCTCTCTTTTGCAAACAAGTTCACTTGTTGCCTCTCTTTTCTCTCAACAATATTTTTTTCTATCTTTTCACTTGCTTTTCTCTCAATCTCTCTTTCTTTTGTGCTCTCATTTTCTTTTTTTGTATCACTCTCTTTTTGTATTGTCATTTGATCCTCATACACTTGCCTAGGTGTTAAGGGTACAAGAGTGATTTGCCTTTTATTCATTACAAAAGAATATCTATTTAAATAACCATCATGTGTCACTCGCCTATCATATTGCCAAGGTCGCCCCAAAAGAATGTGTCCAGCATGCATGGGTACTACATCGCATAAAACCTCATCCTTATACCTCCCAATAGAGAATGAAACCAGCACTTGTTTATTTACTTTAACCTCCCCACAATCATTCAGCCATTGTAACTTATATGGCCTAGGATGTTTCAAGGTTTTCAAATTCAGTTTTTCAACTAAACTAGTGCTAGCTACATTAGTACAACTTCCGCCATCAATTATCATACTACATACCTTATCTTTGATGTGGCATCTAGTATGAAATATGTTATCACGTTGTACCTCCGCATCCTCTTTTACTTGCATGTTGAGAGCACGCCTAGCAACCATCAATTTACCATCAACGGGATACTCTACACCATCATTAGCATCCTCCCAAGTGTTTATAGGCCTTTCACGGTTTCTTCTCCTACTCAAAACAAGTTGATCCCACCAAATAATAGCATAATCCGTAAATTCAACAGCAGCTAGTTTTACATTTTTCTCCTCAGAGTAGTTATGGCAATCAAATACTAGCTCCACCTTTTTTTCCCACTCCAAATAAGCTTCCGGATAATTTTTACCTTGAAAAGAAGGAATTTTCAGTTTGATACTCCCCAAATCACGATCTATACGTCTTGCCCTTCTATCATCTCTTCCACGCATGTCAACGGTGGCCTGGTCATCAAAATTACTTAGGTCATCACCATCTTGATCTCCCATGGCAGCACGCCCTTGATGATCTCTTACATTAGGAGCTATTGGTTGTTGCCCCCTTTGTAGATTGGCTATGGCAGTGTCTTGCCTTTCCAATTGGTCACGGATCTCTCCAAACATCAGATTCATGCGCTCAAATTGTTGCTGCATGGCTTTGAGCATGATTGATTGGTCTATAGCTTCTTGTTCTTTTGACATATTTTGTGATCTGAAAAGAATGTTAGCAAAAAGACCTCACAACACTCCCTCACGTGTTTCACTCAATTTGATTCACTTAACTCTCGTGTTTAACACACAAATTGGCTTTTTCCCTCTAATGATCTCACAAACTTTGCCTTTTACCACACTTAATTCTCTCTTTCAGTTCTTTATTGAACTAAATAAACAAAATCAAGAAAAAAAAACCAAGTAGCACACCAAATATGATAATCCAGCACACTAACAAAGAAAAGAAATTAAGAGGACACAAAGAACAAAAAGGAAATTGAAGAAAGGAAAGCAAGCAAGCAAAGGAACACAATTGATATTGTGTAAACAATGTCAAGGACAATGAATAACTAAAGTTCAATTTGATGAAAGTAGGAATACTTGAATCCTTTTGTAATCTTTTTTTTTTTTTTTTGCTGTACGTTTTTTTTTTCTTTTTCGTATTTTTTTTTTTTGATAATCAAAACAAATAAGACATTCAAACCTGATTAGAAACTAGCTCTGATACCAAATGATGTGAATCCCACATTGAAACTTTGAAACTCACACTTAATTTGAAGTTTCAATTTCCCAAGAAAGTTCTAAACAGATTTAAGACAAACAAAACCTTGACCCAATGCTTAAGAAAACATGAACCAAAGGTATGGAGAATGATATTGACGCCACACTCAAGATTTAGATGAGAAGGTGAGTGATAAGTCTAGTTTTGGAGCATACAAGAATGCAAATTCTTGATAAGTTCACTAGTTCTCTAAAGAACCAAAGAAAGAATAATTCTTTCAAATTGAAATAACATTAATCTCCAATTGTCTTACATAGCAAGGTTGCTGAGTTTAAATAGACCAATAGAGACCCAAAATCCGAAAATACAAATGAAAACATTGGAACACCCCTCCAAGTATAAGTTTGTCAAAGCATGCTTCAAAAGTCTTCACCAACCCACCATAACTAATGCTATCATTGACAAACTTAATGCTAGCCTACCATAATTAATGCTATCATTGACAAACTTAATGTTAGCCCACCATCATTGATGGTAGACTTACCTTACACATTGACAAACTTGAAACAAAACAACAAATGAAGTTGAAAAACAAAGGAGTCGTTGAAAATCCCAAGTCTGAACATGCTGTAATGAATTGGTCATAACTCCTTCTAGAGAACTCCAAATCTAACTCTGTAAAATTCTTTGGAAAGCTAACGTAATTATCTTTCCAACGGTATATAGCTTGCACATTAATTCCAGCTCAATCAATACCAGTTTTATTCCGAAATTGACCTTTCTGCATGTGATCCGAATTGTGTATTTGGCTGCCCAATAGCTTGAATAATGCCCACAATGCTTTGACCTCTCTTCAAGCCCAATTCATGATGTCTTGCATCTTGAATTGCAGTTTCAATCCATATTTTCTCAATTAATCCATTTAAAGCAGCTTGCATCTTTTTGGCTCTAGCTCTTGTAATTGGGCCTTCATGAATGTGCAAAGGATCACTTGAAGCTTTAATGGTATTCTCTTGATAGTTCTCATCAGTAAGGCCCAAGCAGCAGTTTGGGCCTTTCATGGCATCAGAGCATGATGCAATGATAGAAGAAATGGAATCTATCGTTAAAAATAAAGTCAAGAATCTTGTTTAATTGCCTTATGGCTATTCGATTGTAGGTTGTAAATGAATTTACAAAACCAAAAGAAATGTCTCTGGTAAAATAGAATGATAAACTAGATTGTGGTTAAAGGATTCACTAAAAAAGAAGGCATAGATTATCAAAAAAACATTTTCTTCGATTTGTAAAAAGGATTCATTTAGAGTAATCATGTCTTTTACTAGCTTATTTGATTGAGAGATATATCAAATGGATGTGAAAGCTACTTTCTTAAATGGGGACCTCGAAGAAGAAGTGTACATAAAGTAGCTTAAAGATTTTTGTATTGATAAAGACAGTCATTTGGTTTGCAAATTAAAGATTTTTGTACTTACAAGTTCTCACTAATGGTATTTAGTGTTTCAGAATGTTTTTACTTCATATGGTTTCATAGAAAACATTGTGGATTAATGTATATACCTCAAGGTCAATGGGAAAAATTTTAATTTTCTTAGTCCTATATGCAAATGACATCTTGCTTGCTTGCAATGACTTTAGTTTGCTGCAAGCGACTAAACATTTTGTTGGCCAAAACTTTGACATCAAGGATATGAATGAAGCCTCATATGTTGTTGGCATAAAAATACCTAGAGACATGATTAAAAGGATATTACGATTGTCTGAAAAAGATATATATTGAAAAAGTATTGAAAAAGTATAAAATGAAAGATTGTGCTCTTACTGCAACACCTATTATTAAAGGGGATAAATTCAAATAGAAATAATGTCTGCAAAATAATTTGGTGATTCTTTGAGGTGATGAGTTTGAGCAATTTGGTGTAATTTTCTGCGCCACCAAGGAAGTGGTGAAAACCACTGGAATAAAGTCCAAGTGAGACTTGTTGAGTAGGTTGGATGGTTGAGTCTGTCAAGGAGAGGGAGGATAGGGAAAACCAAAGTTCATTTTCGGTAACATCTCGGTTTGGAAGAATAACCAATCCTGTGAGAAAAAGATGATCAGGATGCATGCTAGGAAGAAGCATAGGTTCTGGACTATTTGTATAGACATTCATACCAAGACCTTCCTAAAAAATTATTATACTTCTATTGTTCGTAGCCTAGTGTATGCATAAGTGTGGATTAGGCCTGACCTTGCATATGTATTTGGCACACTCAGTAGATATCAAACTAATTCAGGATTAGAACATTAGAAAGCTACTAAAAATGTGAAGTGGTATTTACAAGGAACTAAGGACTACAATCTCACATGTAGGCATTATGATAATCTTCAGGAAATTGGATATTCTGATTCTGATTTTACTGGATGTACGGATACCAAAAAGTCCACTTCAAGAAATATTTTCCCTCTTATTGGGAGGTGTTATGTCTTGGAAGAGTGGTAAACAAACTATAATTGCTTCATCTACCATGAAGGTAGAATTTATTGGATGCTATGGAGATACAGCACAAGCATTATGATTGAGAAATTTTATCATAAGCATAGAAATTATTGATTCTATAGAAAGCCCATTGAAAATTTATTGTGATAATTTCGTTGAAACGTTCATTTCAAAGAATAATACGAGTGGGAGCAAGAGTAAACATATTGATATAAAGGTTTTAGTGGTTAAAGATCATATCAAGAAGTGTTAAGTAACTATTGAGTATATAAATAATGAGCTTATGCTTGCAGACACCATGAATGACTAAAGGATTACTGGCCAAATTGTATAATGTGGCTTCTTGAATAAATTGATATTTGTTTGTTACATTATTTATTGAGCTACTTTGTTTGGATTTTGAATGGTTTATATGATGTTCATTCATGCAGTATAGAAGGAAATATTTGTTAAAATAAGCATTGTTGAGTAAAGGAGAAAATCGTCATTTTACAGTCTAAGTCTCACTAATATCCCTACTTTTATGTATTTAAGTCCCTTGTGACTTAATTATATATGTTTTATTATAATTAAGTATTTTATGTATTTTAGGGGTCATTCTAGCCATTTCACAGTGAACAAGAGATCAAATAGTAAAATGGAGAATAATTTTAAACTCAGGACAATAGAAAACCTTAGGATAAGCATAAAAGGATAAACGACATTGTTTACATGTTGACGACATTGTTCACATATATGATACGATAATGTGGCACTGACCGATGATGTGGTAACATTCAATTGGACGAATTATGTGGCATTAGTTCCTTATGTGGTATTGACTGATGATGTGGCGTTGACCGATGATGTGTACATGCATATACACGAAATAACAACCCTGATGATACGTTCTATTCAACCAGAACTTGCCACGTGCCACAATCTTGAGAGTCCAAATTGTTTTAATCTGATGGCTATGATTTACTCATTGTATCTATAAATAAGGGCTCCCCCCAATTTGGATGTCCTAAATTCATTTGTGGGCTCTATTTTCTGTAATTTCTTCTCTATCTTATATTTTCTACGTATTTTAATAAATTTCTATTTTACCCCTAGTTCAATTATAAGTAGGTAATTTTCTTTCAAGCTTGAGTTGAAGATGAAGTCTTAACATGTTCCAGGGCTTAATTTGTAAATTTACTTTCTCTACCCCTCTAATTTATGTGGATGATTTGACTTTTCATTGACAGATAGTAATAATCATGTCTAAATATTGCACTGGCTACAAAGTTATTACTATTTGGCATGATAAGCACTATATTTATTTAAGTGATGTTCATGAGGAGTGGAAACCCTCCTCATGATTTAATTGGCACTAATAAGGAATATTAAGCTCATGGTGTATGTGGAATATAGATCCAGAGGCTTAAGTGCTTTATTTTATTAGTTTTCACTTTAATTTATTCTCGCCATTCTAAGTTAAATTTTAAGATTAGACTAAATTACTTTCACCACAAATTCAACCACCTACTTAGAAAACTATTCTACAATAGATTCATAAATTTGTGAGTTTAATAAAATTTGCACAATAAGTTTTTGGTGCCGCTACCAGAGAGGTAAGTTATTTTCATTCGTAGAATTAAGTTTTATAAATAATTTTTTAGTTGTTTTCTTGTAATATTTTTCTTATTTAAAAAAAAAGAAGAAATTGAATCTGCATTTTGAGGTAAGTGTTTCTTTTCTTTCACTCTTCTTTAAATTTCTGTAATTTAATTTTCATGTTATTTTTCTTTTAATTTTTCATTTATCTTGTTAATTTGGCACGTTCAACTGCCTATTAATTTATTTTAATTTTAGTTAATTTATTTCACGTATTTTGTATAGCACCTGAGTATTTTTCGTAGTAAGGTTGTAACAGCGTAATAAGGTTAGTATCGTAATTTCTCTTTCTTCTTTATTTTTATTAGTGTTGTTCTCTTTTTTTTGTGTTCTTTGCATGCATGGTCGAAGGTCACAATTACCTAATTTTAAGCCTATAGACTTTGAATTGGAAAAAACACTTCGCACAGGAGAGGGGTATCAGAGCCATCTTTTTCACTCACAAAGGCAATATCATAGTTTAATGGTTTTGGTTTCGTACTAGGTTTCCTAGAAAGAATCTCAATCTCATGGCTTCATCTTCAACTTCTGATATGTCTCTTGATGAGAACTATCAAGAGAATACCATTAAAGCTTCAAGTGACCCTTTGCACATTCATGAAGGCCCAATTACAAGAGCTAGAGCCAAAAAGATGCAAGCTGCTTTAAATGGATTAATTGAGAAAATATGGATTGAAACTGCAATTCAAGATGCAAGACATCATGAATTGGGCTTGAAGAGAAGTCAAGGCATTGTGGACATTATTTAAGCTATTGGGCAGCCAAATACACAATTCGGATCAAATGCAAAAAGGTCAAATTCGGAATAAAACTGGTATTTATTGAGCTGGAATTAATGTGCATGCTATATATCGTTGGAAAGATAATTAAGTTAGCTTTCCAAAGAATTTTACAGAGTTAGATTTGGAGTTCTCTAGAAGGCGTTATGACTAATTCATTACAGCATGTTCAGACTTGGGATTTTCAACGACTCCTTTGTTTTTCAACTTCATTTGTTGTTTTGTTTCAAGTTTGTCAATGTGTAAGGTAAGTCTACTATCAATGATGGTGGGCTAACATTAAGTTTGTCAATGATAGCATTAATTATGGTAGGCTAGCATTAAGTTTGTCAATGATAGCATTAATTATGGTGGGTTGGTGAAGACTTTTGAAGCATGGTTTGACAAACTTATACTTGGAGGGTTGTTCCAATGTTTTCATTTGTATTTTTCGGATTTTGGGTCTCTATTGGTCTATTTTAACTCAGTAACCTTGCTATCTAAGACAATTAGAGATTAATGTTATTTGAATTTCAAAGAATCAAGAATTTGCATTCTTGTGGTGTTCCAAAACTAGACTTATCACTCACCTTCTCATCTACATCTTGAGTGTGGCGTCAATATCATTCTCTATACCTTTGGTTCATGTTTTCTTAAGCATTGGGTCAAGGTTTTGTTTGTCTTAAATCTGTTTATAACTTTCTTGGGAAGTTGAAAGACAAGAAGAAGTGCACTTGTCCAACCAAGAAGAAAAAACATTTTCAGAAGTTTCCTAAACACCCTCACCCTCACCGGTCTTCCAAAAAACCCAAGAAACAATACCGTTTCTTCTGTAGAAAAGACCCTTCCATCAGATCCAAAAACCCAACCTCTCAGAAAGATGCTCGTTGCTATATTTGTAAAAAGAAAGGTCATTTTGCCAAATATTGCACAAACAAGCCTACTAAGTTAGTTAGGCTAATCCAGCATCTCCAGTCCTCAAACCTGTTATCAGATAGTAATGAAGCCGAGTCAAACTTCTCAGAACAATCTGAACAAAACTCTGACACTGCTTTATCTTAGCAAAGTCCAAGCTCAAAACCTTTTGTCAGTCCAAACAATTCCCCTAGTTAGAGTCTCAGTCCTGACCCAAAAATTTGCAAAACCTATACCAGTCATCGGTTTCATTGATTCAGGAGCCGACAAATCCATGATCAACCCATGTGTTTTCCCAGAATCCTGTTGGGAACCATACCATGAGTATTTTAAAACAGCCAATGGTGAAATCTTTAAGACCACCCTAATCACCAGAAAGCCCATTGGAATACAGTTCTTTCCTAACCGTATCGTTTGGAAGAAACTCATTGGTTCAGATCTTCAAAGTAAAGACCTTCTCATAGGTGTTGATCTAATTTCCTCAGCTGAGAAACTTGTCATAAAGCCTACAGGAATCAATTTCAAACACATGTTCCTACCATACACAGATATTCCAAATCTGTTCTCCTCCAATCAGTTTCCCAGAAACTCCTTGAGTATTATCAGTTCCAGGAATCAATTTCAAGCACATGTTCCTACCATACACAGATATTCCAAATCTGTTCTCCTTTAAAGAACACCCACCAGACTACCAATCAGTTTCCCAGAAACTCCTTGAGTATTGTCCTGAAAATCACTCACAGTTTGGAACTGATAATACTCAAGGAGTTTCTGGGAAACTGATTGGTAGTCTGGTGGGTGTTCTTTAAAGGAGAACGGATTTGGAATATCTGTGTATGGTAGGAATGTGTGTTTGAAATTGATTCCTGTAGGCTTTATGACAAGTTTCTCAGCTGAGGAAATTAGATCAAAACCTATGAGAAGGTCTTTACTGTGAAGATCTGAACCGATGAGTTTCTTCCAAACGATACAGTTAGGAAAGAACTATATTCCAATGGGCTTTCTTGTGATCAGGGTAGTCTTAAAGATTTCACCATTGGCTGTTTTGAAATACTCATGGTATGGTTCTCAATAGGATTCTGGGAAAACACATGGGTTGATCATGGATTTGTCGGCTCCTGAATCAATGAAACCGATGACTGGTATAGGTTTTGCAAATTTTGGGTCGGAGACTACAACAGAGTTTGGGGACAAAAGGTTTTGAGCTTGTACTTTGCTAATATAAATCAGTGTAATAGTTTTGTTCTGATTGTTCTGATAAGTTTGACTTCGACTTATCGATAGCGAGTTTGAGGCTGAATCTTGGATTAATAACTGAACGAGGTTTGTTTGTGCAATATTTGGCAAAATGACCTTTCTTTTTACAAATATAGCAACGAGCATCTTTCTAAGAGGTTGGCTTTTTGGATTTGATGGAAGGGCCTTTTCTGTTCTTGGGTTTTGGAAGACGTGAGGAAACTTGAATGTTTTCTTCTTGGTTGGACAAGTACGTCTTTGCACATGATTTCTAAGAAGGCTTCTTAAGCTCTTTGAAGAATTTCTTTTGATCACACTTTCTTTCAAGACATTGCAAGGCAATCTGATAGATCTTTCCAAGGGAAAGGCCTTCAAATGAAAGGTTATTATGTGTGAAGTGTCTTTGAATGTCCGGATGGAGTTCTTCTGGAAGGGAAGCAATGAAGACATGCTTAAGAGATAGATCGTTAAATCCATTGAGCTTGTAGAACAACATGCTCATTCTTTTGTAGTGAACATCCATATGTTTCTTCTCAAGAGAGCAACATTTCATTTGATAATAATCATTCCTAGCTGTGTCAACAACAGCTCTAGGATCGCTAATGAATTGATCATAAATGGAGAAAAGTGCGGCTCCTGGGACTGATTTCAAAAATTACAGTTGGCGATAATCTCCGAGGCTTTCGTACCATTCTCGTAAAGATCCTGTGAAACGAGAATTGAATTCTTTAAGAACACTTTGAGGGTCAGCATTTGGACTGGACGTTTGCAAATCAATCCATGCAGCAAATTCATGGAATCTTTCTGTCCATTTGTGTCTTGGAATATATCAAAGGTAACCAATGAAATGATGAGGACTTGGAATTGCTTTTGGAAGCCTGAGGAGTTGGAGTTGGAGTAGGAGGTGGAGCAGCAGCTTGGGTTGTGCCGCTCTGTTCAGCAGTTTCTTCATCACTAGATACTGGATCTACAATAGGAGCAGTTCTTCTAGTGGAAGATTCATCTTGTTCATTTGTAGTCTGGGCCATCAAGACTAGTTTAGAAATATCTGCAAGTTGGGATTCTTCATCCGAAGATGAAATGTAAGCAGAAGATATTGACTGGTCTGTCTGTGAAACAGACTGATCGATATGCTCATGGTCTGAACTGGAAGGTGACTCTGAGTTGGAAGCTGATTCCGGAGTAAAAACTGGGTTGACTGTTTTGACCTGGTTAGATATGTGAAACTGGTCAAGAGGTTGTTTGTCTTTTTGGGTTGGTTGTTGTAACGCCCGAAAAAAAAAAAATTCCATTATGGAATTGGGCTTTCACTAGGATTTATGGAGGCCTTTTTATTAGAAAAGGGTAGAAAAGGGTATTAAGTTATTATGAGGTTAATTATAAGTTAGTTTTTGCAAAAAGGGCTATTTCTCCAAAATCCCATTCCCTATAAATTGATCTTTTATCTCCCTTTTTCATAACCCTAAAAACCTATGATATTCTTGTTTCCTCTCTTATCAATTGATCATAGTTTTTCTTCACTCACACCATAGGATTCAATTCTTGTTTAGGAGAGAATCAAAGCAATCGGTATGTATACCATCTTCAATCCCTTCAAGATTTGTTTTAAATTATTCTATGTAAGGTTTATGTTGACATGATTTGAGATTTTTTTTAGATCTTGATACATGATGTGTTTGGGTTTTGTTTGGGGTTTGATTAATTAGGAGATTGGTTAATCAACCTTTGGCATAATAAGCATGTAGGATGATTTCTGGACAGCATGATATCTTGATTTTTTTGACTGATACTTTGTGAACGAATTTTTCTTAGAAATTTATATTCTGGAAAATAGACATATATAACCTCCTTAATAAATTTTATTTCATCAAATTTGATTTCGTTTTCAATTTAATATGTATTTTCGAATTAGAAACCACTGCACTGGAAAACTGTAATTCCAACAGTCCAATCGGGTTTACAGAATTATTTTCACTATCAAATGAACTCGGAAAATTATGCAATTTTATACAGATGTTAATATACGTGTTTAGTATCTTCAGTTTTAATTTCATAATTTTATGATAAGTATTTCATTTTATAAAATTCTCAGAACCTGTTCTATTCGGTTAAGGTTATGAGAAAACAGTTTTGGAATTGTTGGGAACTAAATAGTTTTAAAAATGTTTTTGATCTCTGATCCTCTTCAAACTTTTATATGAGATACTCATGGATGTCCAGAATAGTTTTGTAGAATATTATGTCATTCCGAGGTTTAGATTAAGAGTTAAAAATTCTAAGATCAGACCTGTGCGGGAATGAATTAGAAAGACAAATTCTTAGAGTGAGTTATTAATAGTTATGTTTTGATTTGTTAAGGTGTTGAAGGCTCTTAGGGATTTAGAAGTGTGTAGTTCAAGATCTTCTTATCAAGGTAAGTAACTTCATTCCTAGTATACTGGATATATATAAGTATTTTGATATTATTATTATAAGTATAAATGTCTTTATACCACTTAGAAGATTAAAGGATTTTCATACCAAATCCAGTTTATGAAAACGTTTTCAAATCTGAATTCTTTTAACAAAATATTTTATAAATACTTTTCAATATGTAAAATATTTAATGACATTACTACCTTTTATGATTCATCTGTAAAGTAGTTTGCAAGCCTAAATTATTTTATGGACTTTCCTGAATCTGATACGAATGTTTTGTACTCATGTGAGATTTCAGTTATTGATGATTGTATGGAATTCTTAATGTTTTGGCTCATTGTCCATAGTTATTACGATTCGATTACGATCGTAATATCGATATATCATGCGGACCGATCTTGGGTATAAGTTACGAATGTGCACACAATATTTTGATTACATGCAGGTGGTCACCGACTATAGGTGACACTATGTGACATGAGCTTACGTTATGTTTTACATGCATGTGAATATGATTTGCCTTAATAAGTAACTATGTTTTTGACATTCAATTCTTATGGATTTACGTTATCTAATTGAAATATGTTATTTCATCATGGAATATAGTTTTATGAAACTTATGGATTTATGAAATATATTTTGCTCAAGGCTTGCAATATATTTTGGGTATCGATAGACCTAGTGTGTTAGGAATGGTTTTACTTACGAGGGTTGACGGCTCACCCTCGTCATTACTTTTGCAGATTAAGTTCCTTTGAGAGTGTGCAGCCATGAAGTTAGAGATTTTCGTTTCGCTTCTATTTGAATAAGAAGAAGAACAGGCTCATGTTTATTTTTAGTTTATTTCGATCATGAGCTTGTAATTTGGGTTTTGAGACTTTGTTATTTTTATGTTTTGGAGAGAGTATTTAGCGTTGGATGTATGAACTTATGGATTATTCTTATAAGAATTTGAGGTATACCAGCTTGGTATTTGTGAGTAGAGATTTCGATTTCGTGAGTAACCTCCTTCTTTCATGTGCTCTGCACGTGTTAGATTTGGGGTGTTACAGTTGTGGTTGTTCTGGAGTGAACTGTGGAGAGATTTGTGGTTGTGTGGGACTTGGTGTTGGGTATACAGGTGTAGGACCTGTTGGTGAATATGTGGGTATGGGACCTGGAATAGTTGGTTCAGGTTGGACATATGTTGGTTCAGGTTGGGTATGTCTATGTTTGGGAGATTGTTCTTTGGGCTTTTTGATCTTAACAGCTTGTTGCTGTTGCTTTTCTTGAAACAGTCGAGTAGCCTGTGATAGGCCAAAAAACTTGGTTGGATCTATGGGTGCAGTTGACTGTTGGTAGGTGCTAAAAAGTGGAGGTGAAACTGAAATTGGTTGAGACTGGGTAAAGAGGGATGGTTGAAACTGTTGTTGTCTGTCAGCTTCGATTCTGGAAAGTTCAGCTTTTTAACCTTCTGATTTCTGTTTCTTTCTGATTGAATTCAGAACCCCATATGTTGTTATTGATCATTACTCTAAGAGCAATATCCAATTGGGTGATTCTGTTTTGCAGATTGAGGTAGATCTGGTCCAACTGATCTGATTAGCACTGACTTTGCTATTCGTTCTGTTGACTTGGGTCGAAACCCTTTCAATCTTTTGACCAATGTTTTGCAAGGAAATGTTTTGAGCTGTGGCATTCTGTGTTTGCCAATTAAGGACTTGCTCATATTGCTTGAGAGGTTCAGTATGGCCTGTTGAGGATATGGCAGGTTGAATGAATGGTTGGGACATCACTTTGGTCTGTGGGTCTGTGTTTCTTTCCATGGGAGGAAAGCTTTCTTGGTAGCTTGGTGCAGATGTAGAGAACATCATGCAAGACTGGACTGGACTGGTGATGTTTGGGTTAACGGTGGAGGTGTAGCTTTGGATCTACAGGATTTTTCTTTTTTCAAGGCTTTGAGGGCTTTGTTGTAGATAGGTAATGGAGGAGGGTAAGGTGAATCATCTGGATCTGACGGAGGTATAATTTTGCAGGGTGTTTTGGCAAAGCAAGGCTTTTCTTTTTTCTTTCTTCTCATGTGCATGATTTCAAAATCCTCATCATCAGAATAGTCATCGTCGCAAGGACAACCTAATCTACACATACGGGAGTCAGTATCCCATATGAAGTGACCATCGATCTTATCAGTGTAGACGGGATAGCCATTGCCATTGCCATTAAATCCCCAAATCGGAATTTTCTTTTCTTGCTTTGTTTTGACGGATTGGATCATCATTGTGTATGATAGCCTGTGAGGTTCCGGTGGTTGGTCCGGAGTTGGTGCTTGGAAAACTGTTTTGACGGTGCCATCAAGACGCCGTTCAAAAGAGGCTTGAGTAGCTTGAACTGGTTTGGTGTTTTGATGGAATTTCTCATAGTTAGAAATCCATTCAAGAGGCATGAGTTGCTGCAGTTCATTCTTTAGGATCTGTCTGGGTATTTGAAGATCCGAACCTTTCAAAAACCTTGAAAGTCCAAATCCAGATCCAAGGTGCTGAGCAAGTGGTCACCTCAAAAATGGCTACTTTACATCACCAGCTGGTTTACAGACTTTATAGAACAGATTGATGGAAAAGATTTCTATTATGTTCATTCCAGTGGTCAATTCAAAGAAGCTGAAAAGCATTACCACGTACACAAGATCCTACAAGAGGCGAGTGTAGAGCATACTTGTCACCAAGCCAGATAGAAAATGAAGTATTCAAGTCGATCTGTGATCCTTATTGGAAGAATAGAAAGAAGAAGATATTTAGCCACTCATATTTGGAAAACTTGAGATTTCAAGATCTTATTAATTCAAGAAAGCTTGAAAAGAAAGCCTTATGCCTGTTGTACCAGAGTGGTATACTTCTTATACCATTGCTGTTTCACCTATACTAAACACCTGAGATAGCCGTCAGAAGACACACTCTTCACCCGAAGAGATGCCCTGGAGTGGCGAAGAAAAAGGGTTGGTATGTATGTTATGATTTCTTCCGTGGTGTTGGGTATATTGGCTGGAAACCCGAGCATGCGGGCTATTGGCCCTAAGGACGATTTGTTCGTCATTGCTCTGGTATAACAATGCCCCGTACTCCGCTGCTGGATCTCTATGTGAGTTCCGACTGACTTTCTATGAGTTAGTGGATCCTGGCTTGGTATCAGTATGTTATGGGTGTTCCATGATCTATTGGTATCTCAGTTGGTATTAGAGCATCAGAGGATGCTTGAGGTGTTGGCAATTCTAACGCATGGTTTTGCAAGCGATAGACCAACTGATGGTGTAAGGTTGCTATCTTTGAAGTAGCTGATTGTTCTGCTCCCTAGATCTGGATCTGTACTTTTCCACTGGGTATCTTTGAGAGGTTTGGATCATCAAGGGAAAAGTTGAAGTTTGGATAAAAGGTAAGGAAGACACTTCCTGCGTTGAGGGTCGTGAGAACTGTTCCGATTACTGCATGCTGGTACTGCTTGAATCTGGTGTCAAGCAATGTAATTATGGTAGTAACTGAAAGACCTTTTCGTCCATGCAAAGTCTCATACGGATTCCTCCAAGATGAAGATGAGAATATTCCTCTCGTTTCCACTGGGTAATTAAGGTATCTGGAATTTCTAGTGTTACATACTGCTCAGCAGAGGTAGACTGAAGAGAACACTGATCTAATCTAGAAGACTGTATATACTCTTTGGGAATACTCCTATGCCTAGAGATGAGAGTTTTTATACTATGAGTAAGACCTGGTTGTCTGTACAACTGGTAAGGACTCATAATAAGTAGACTAGACTCTTTTACTTGAGCAGACTCTTGTATGTACGAATACTCTATAAGATTTTCTATTTTATATGCTAGATGTTTTTGACAGGACTTAGGAATACTAAGTGTAGATGACAACGAAACTGGAGCTAATTCAAAGGTTGAAGTTGAAGCCATGTTTGATATGTTTCTTCCTGGGACAATCCTAGGTTTCCTCTTTCATAACCAATAATGCTAAGATATTGCTTCTTTGAGTGAAGTGTATGGCTCTGATACCACTGTGAATGTCTACCAAAGACACTACGCGGAATACAGGAACTTAGACGTGCTCTTTGACCCTCGATAATCATCCTAACACGGTCCTCTTGACCTTTCAACGGATGAACTGTTGGGGTGTTTAGGCCTTACTTTGGTTTTCTAGACTTGGAGAGGTCAAAGCACTGAGATTCCAAACTTTTCTGATACACAGGATCCTCAAGAGAGGCAAGTGTAGAGCATACTCAGTTAAAGAAGAAGCAAACAATTCTTGGAACTATGGAATAATTGAGAATGCACCTTTGGATTTCCCGGGGAAGAGAGTTTTTAGAGAAACATGGTTTGTTATACAAACTAAGGAGTGTTTGTATTTCTATTGGCTCCCTCTCCCTGATTACAAAGCTAGAACTTAGACAGGACCCTTATCCTGAACATCATGATTAAAGCAAACATGATTAAAGTAAAAGCTAAAGCAAAAGCAAAAGATAAAGCTAAAGCTAAAGATTCCTTTTGCAAAAGCAAAAGTATCTTTTACAAAAGCAAAAGCAAAAGCTAATCATCACGCAAAAAAACAAAAGTTTAAGGCACGCGTAATGACAAAACACTAAAAGTCGTGATTCCCTGATGCTATGGAGTGGATGGAAATCAAAGGGAGATAGTGTCATATGACGAAGCTGATGTGTCCGAGTCTGATTTAGAGAGAATCCATGGCTGAGGCCATTGTTGGACATCAGAATAGTCAGGATTGTTTGGCCACAGATTTTGAGATTTCCCATGTCTACGGAGATAGAGATCATATCTGTGTTGAAGGATGGTGACTTCATTCTTTTCAGAATGGAGTTTGTGGTTCCTGATTTCTTCTCTGAAATAAAGATCTGGAGTTGTCTGGACGTCAGGGGAGAAAGGACTGTGGTCAGTATATGTAGGAGTAGTACCGTATACTTCAGCTAAACAAGGACTGAATCTTTGGCAAAGGGAATTTGTCGTCTTTGAGAAAACAGTTGAGGGGCTGGTAGTCAATGACTAACCTTTTCTTACCTTGAACGATTTCAGATTGTTTTTCAACATAGAAAGATTGACAAGCCCAATCAGAATGAGTGGGCTCAATAAGGCCTTGTGCCATAAGCTGTTGGCATTCAGTTTGGGCTAGCTTGAGATCTAAGGGTGTCATACCCGAATGTGCGGCTTTGGTAGGGTTGACATCTTCATTAAGCTTGAAGGGAAGCTTAACAAAGAATCGGGGGTTTTTCCACAGAGGAAAAGGATGGGTAAACTGAATATGATTTTCAGGACAAAACGGTAGGAACTTGGTTTTGAAAGACTCGTAGGGTGAAGGTGCATCAAAAATTGAATACAACCTTAAAGTATCAGTATAAGGAAGAAACCTTTGCTTATACTTAATACCTGTAGATGAGACATTCAACTTTTTCATGAGTTGAAGAACATCAAAACCTATGAGGAGGTCCTTATTAGGAAGAGAAGAACTTATGACTTTAATCTAGAGAACACAGACTAGGAAGAACTGAATACCAATGGGTTTTTTGGTAATCAAGGCTGCTTTGAAATGTTCAGTGTGGTGTTCCCAATACTCCGGAGGAAGAATGGATGGATCAAGCATACTATGCTCTGTACCAGTAGCAATGAAACCTATGAGAGAGATAGGCTTGGCAAATTTGAAAGGAAGGATACTGATTTTTATAGATGGAAGAGGACGTCTAACATGATTAACTTGTTGTATGTGGTGGATGGTTGGAATGTCCTCTTACTCTGACTCTGAGGAGTTAGTTTGATCAGCCAAAATAAAGACCGTATTGTCATCATAAGATTCCTGTTCCGAAAATAGGGACTCAACATCATCATCCTCAGAGCGAGGAGAGACTTGGTCTAAGGGTTGGAGAAGCCTGGCTGACTTGGCTGGATTGTTATGGTAAGATTTGGCAAAGTGGCCCTTTTTCTTACATATGGAACACTGGGAATCTTGTTGTTGCCTGGTGTTCGTTGTCTTCCATCTAAAAAAAGGCTGTTTAGGCTTTGAAGAACGGTGTCTAGAAGAGTGTTTAGGTTTGGAGAACTTTCGGAAATGGGATTTTTTCTCGGTAGGACAAGTGTAGGTTTTTTCATCCTTGCATTTGATTACAAGATGAGGCTTTTTGCAGGCACTTTTGAAGGGTTCCCTTTGTTCCATGAGATCTCTGAAAACCTCTTTCTGTTCACAGAGCTTTTCAAGGTAAGAGACCCAGGGAAAGATCATCAATATTTATCTGGAGGGCATGGAACTGTCTCTGAAGTTCTGGTAGAATCTCTTTAGGAAGAGATTGAATAAAGACATGCTTGAGAGAGCTATCATTGAAACCATTGAGCTTGTAGTGCAGGGCTGATATTTGTCTGGAGTGCAGATCAAGATCTTTAATTTTTAAAGAACAGCACTTCATATGATGAAACTCTTTTCTAGCAGATTCTTTTGCTAGATTGAGGTTGCCCAAAAAGTGATCATAGATAAGCTCTAGAACTTGAAGGATTGGTGCTTGATACAGCTGTAGCTGTCTGTACTCAAGTAAGCTTACAAACCAATCATGAAGAGAGCTTAAGAAGCAAGAGCAGAATTCTTTAAGAACATCATAGGAGGTTGCTCCTATGATGTTGCTCCAGGACTAAGCATTTGAACATCAATCCAAGCAGCCATTTCTTGGAACTTGAGGAGTCATTTAGATTTAAAAACTTCGTCAAATGAAAACCATGGCCCATTGGGTGGCTTAGAACTTAGACTTGGATTAGGCTGTGCAGGAGGCACATCTTGAGCCGGAGGCATGTCATCATCCTGTTCATTTACAAAGGGAGGTCTCCTAGGAGGAGGATCCTCTGGAGGAGTAGGAGGATTGTCTGATGTGGATGGCTGAGCCATAAGTTGAGCAGGGATTTCCACATAGTTTTCCTCTGAATCGGTTGCTATCGGAGAAGAAGATTCATCTGAAGAAGGATTGACATCTGGATCAGATGGAGTATCATCCTCTGAAAGGATAAGACTATAATAGAGCTAATGCATGGGCTCTTTATCCTTTGATGGTTGAGATAGTTGAGGAGTAGGCTGAAAGTATTCAGGAATTTGCTGAGGAGAAGGAGTATGAATCGTTTCAGCATAGGTAGGCGGAGGTTGAGGTTGAGGTTGTGGTCTAGGCCTAGGTTAGGGCCTAGGTTGAGGCCTTGTAGGTGAAGGTTTAGGAGGAGATGGCCTTGTGAAAGGCATCGATGTTGGTTCCTCTTTCGGGTAACGCCTATTGGATATGCCAATGAACTGATGAGCTTCTCGGGTTCTCTGAGAAGGAGTAGTAGGAGGACTGTAGAAAGGCTGGTATGTGTTGAAATATGGTGAAGGCATGGGTATTGTTGTTTGTTGACCAAACAAGGAAGGTTGTCTGCCTTGCCTTTTTGTATCAATTCTTTCAAGCTCAGCTTTAAGTTGTCTGATCTCTGCATCCTTTTGGCTAAACATTGGTCCCCAATAATTCAGTTCAATCATGGTACGAAGCTCTATGTGCAATTTAGTAATTCTTTGATGAAGGCTTTGATACAGCTGTTCCATCCGCACTGTAATTGCATGATCCATCCTGGTATCAAGAGATTCCAGGACTATATTCTGAACTTTGGCATTCTGGGCTTGCCAGTTAAGCACTTGTTCGTACTGCTTTGGTTCCTCTGTCTGTCCAGTAGGGAGAACATGAGGCTGGACATATGGTTTGGAAACCACTTTGGTTTGTGGATTTGTTTGTTTTCCTAAGGAAGGGAACTGACTTTGGTAAGAGCTGGATCCAAACATTAAACAGGCTTGTGGAGAGGATAGAGATAGAAGTGGGTTGTTGACTTCTTGTCTACAGGTTGTGGGGATTGACTTTTGATGTGTGAGAACAACAGGAGGTGTTGTCTACAGGTTCAACTAACCATTCCATGGTTTCAGGGTCATCACTGGAGATAAGAACCGGTGGAGCTTCAGGTTGGTCATCTGGTGAAAGATCAGATGGAGGTTTACAACAGCTTCGTTTTGTACTTTTCTTCTTCCTGCGCCTTCGGCGCCTGTGGACGACTTCCCAGTCGTCGTCAGACTCATCATCATCCTGGCATGGATAGCCTGGATCACACATGTGAGAGCCTGGAACATCCCATATGAAATGTCCGTCTATCTTGTCTGGGTAGACAGGATAGCCTTTGGAAGAGAAACTGTGGATGGGAAGATCTTCTCGAGCTATGTTAACAGCCGTGATCATAGCAGAAAGAGGTTCTGGCAGGTTGACTTTTTGGAGGTTGAAAGGTCATCCGAACAGTACCATCTGGCCTTTTTTCATTTTTAGCTTCAGAAGTCTGAACTGGTAAGGAGTTCTGATGGAACTTTTCATAGTTGGAATCAACTTGAGAAGTTCGGCTTTTTGGATTTGTTTGGGGATTTGGACAATGGTTGGTATGGTTTCATTATCGGCTAGGATCATGAGGGTATCTGTGGAGGTTTAAGGTGTAGGAAGATCAAGAGCATGGTTTTGAAGTCTATAAACTAGCTGGTGATGTAAAGTAACCATTTTTGAGGTGACCACTTGTTCAGCACCTTGGATCTGGATTTGGGCTTTCAAAGTAATTGAAAGATTAGGATCTTCAAGGGATAGGTTGAAGTTTGGGTAAAAGGTGAGAGGAGCACTACCCGCATGTAGAGTAGTGAGAACAGTACCAATGACAGCTTGTAAATCTAGTGTCCAAAATAACCATTCTTGCCGTGACCAGCAAGCCTTTTCTGCTATGAAGAGTTAAGATCATACGTACCCCTCCTAGGTGGAGGTGTGTATAACCTTCTCTTTTCCAATTGGTGATAAGCTCATCTGGAATTTCTAGAGTTACATACTGCTTTGCTTGAGTTGCTTGCAATGCACACTGATCCAGTCGGGAAGACTGAATATATTCTTTTGGAGCAGGACGTCTGGTAGAGATAATAGATCGGATGGTTCTAGTTACAGAGTTGGGACGATTGTAAAGTTTATACGGATTTATGAGGGTAAAGGAAGAGGGAGAGATTTGTACAGAATCTGGAACATAGGAGTATTCTACAAGGTTTTCTATTTTAGAGGATAGATGTTTTGTACATGATCTAGGCAAGGATAGAGGAGAGGATAGAGAAAACGAAGTTTCAAAAGCTTGAGAGTTTGAAGTTGAAGCCATGAGTGATAAGATTTTTCTATTCTTCTTTTTCAGATCACAGACCTTCTACAATATACCACCTTCAGCAAGAACGGGATAGCGTTACTCTTGTCAAAGTCATACTTGTGGTTTATGACTTTTTGGAAGATGAAGTTCTGGAGTTCTTCAGGAAGCCATTGAATGAAGGTAATGAGACTAAAGGTAGAAGTGTCAAGCAGTTGCTTGTTGGGACTCATTGTGAGGGTAAATGGAGCGGTGAAACGCCAAATGAGAAACTGATTTTCAGAAGAAAGATGTTGGTGTTGAAGGCTGATGCCTGAGTTGAATTTATAGGCACAATTTCTTCTGTAGACTTTGGATTTTTTAGGAGACAGAGATTGCCAGTAACGGTGGGTCTGACTTGTAGCAAGGTGGCAATTTCTGGATAGAGGTCTGGGCTGTAATGGTGCAGCCGCCATTTGCTTGAGCTGACCCCATGGGGGTGCATTCTTTTTGAGTAACTTTGACAGCTGGCTGGTATGGACCGCGACTTTAGGAATAAAGTCTCGCAGATAATTGATGATGCCAAGAAACTGTTGGATTTGTTTCTTTGTGAGATTGACATCTGGAAACTTTATCAATTCTTGTGCAATGTGCGGTTCTGGCATGTAATGACCATCATGAATTGTCATTCCAAGAAAGTTGATGGATGACTGAGCAATGATGCTTTTCTTTTCTGACAACATGATGCCATAATGCTGGATGAGAGTGTGGAACTCTGTGAGTAACTGCTGGTGCGCCTGGTGATCTGTAGAAAACAACAAAATGTCGTCAATGTAAATCAATGCACTATGCAGTATGGGCTGGAAGATTTTTATCATGGACTTTGAGACCAAATGGCATGACAGTCCATTGATAATGGGCATTGGGTATGCAAAATGCGGTTTTGGGCCTATCCTGAGGATGGATGCCTAATTGCCAAAAGCCTGATTTAAGATCAAACTTTGAGAATATCTTGGCTCGGCTTAGGTGTATGAACAAAGACTGGATTTTTGGAAGAGGAAACTTATCATCCCTTAGAAAAGCATTTAAGGGTTGATAGTAATGACAAGTCTTTTCTTTCCTCGAACTATTTCATACCGTTTTTCAACATAGAAGGCTTGGCAAGCCCAGTCTGATTTAGTTGGTTCGATTAGGCCTTGGGATAGTAACTGGTGACATTCCTGTTGAGCTAACAGGAGATCTGAGGGTGTCATTCCCGGATAGGATGCTTTGGTAGGATTGACATCTTCATTAAGTTTGAAGGGAAGTTGGACAAAGAAGGATTCATTCTTCCACAGAGGAAGAGGATGATAGAACTGTGAGTAATTTTCAGGACAAAACTCAAAGAGTTTCTGGGAAATGGATTGGTAATCTGGTGGATGCTCTTTAAGGGAAAACAAATTTGGGATGTGTGTGTATGGCAAGAACATGTGTTTGAAACTAATTCCTGTAGGTTTGATGACAAGTTTTTGTGCTAAGGAAATTAGGTCAAAACCTATGAGAAGATCTTTGCCATGAAGATCTAATCCGATGAGTTTTTTTGAAACAATACAGTTGGGAAAAAACTGTATTCCAATGGGCTTTTTAGTAATCAAGGATGTTTTGAAAATTTCACCATTGGCGGATCTGAATTCCTTATGGAAAGGTTTCCAAAAGGATGTTGGAAGAATGCTCGGGTTGATCATGGATTCATCAGCTCCTGTATCAATGAAGCCAATAACTGGTATGGGCTTTGCAAACTTTTGAGTCAGGACTGAGATTTTTACCAAAGGGATGGTTTGGACTGACAAAAGGTTTTGGGCTTGGAAAACTGTGGATATGGGCTCTGTATCAGATGAATCATATGTGTCTGAGCTAGAATAATCTGGACCGGACTCTGCTATGATGAAAGCAGTGTCAGAATTTTGTTCAGACTGTTCTGAGAAGTTGGACTCAATATCATCATTATCTGATAAGAGGTTTGTGGATTGAAGATGCTGGATCAGCCTAACTGATTTAGCAGGCTTGTTCATGCAATGTTTAGCAAAATGACCTTTCTTTTTGCATATGTAACAGCGAGCATCTTTCATAGAGATGGGTTTTCTGGTTTTGGTGGAAGGGTCTTTTCTACGGAAGAAACGGTAATGTTTCTTGGGCTTTTTGGAAGACCGGTGATGGTGAGGATAGTGTTTAGGGAACTTCTGGAAATGCTTTTTCTTTTTGGTTGGACAAGTGCACTTCTTCTTGTCTTTGCACATGATTTCCAGATAAGAAGGCTTCTTGCCTTAAAGATACGTTGCTTTTTCTTCAATAAGCTCTTTGAAGAATTTCTTTTGATCACACTTCCTGTCAAGACATTGCAGGGCAATCTGATAAATCCTTCCAAGGGAAAGATGTTCAATGGGAAGATTGTTCTGGCTGAGATGTCTTTGAATATCAGGATGGAGTTCTTCTGGAAGTGAAGCAATGAAAACATGCTTAAGGGATGGATCATTGAATCCATTCAGCTTATAAAACAATAGGCTCATTCTTTTGTAGTGAAGATCCATGTGTTTCTTCTGGAGAGAGCAACATTTCATTTGATAGTACTCATTCCTAGCTGTGTCAACTACAGCTCTAGGATCACCTATGAACTGATCATAGATGGAGAAAAGTGCAGCGCCTGGAATGATTGGAGAAATTGCAGTTGGCGATAATCTCCGAGGCTTTCATACCATTCTCGTAAAGGACCTGTGAAACGAGAATTGAATTCATTCAAGACATTTTGAGAATCAGCATTTGGACTAGTCATTTGCAAATCAATCCATGCAGCAAATTCATGGAATCTTTCTGTCCATTTATGTCTGGGAATATCATCAAAGGTAAACTAACGAAATGATGACTTGGAATTGCTGTTGGAAGCCTGAGAAGTTTGATTAGGAGGAGGAGGAGTAGCTTGAGTTGTGCCACTCTGTTCATCAGCTTCTTCATCACTAGATACTGGATCTACAATAGGAGTAGTTCTTCTAGTGGAAGATTCAGCTTGATCATTTGTAGTATGGGCCATCAAGACTAGCTTTGAAATATCTGCAAGCTGGGATTCTTCATCCGAAGATGAGATGTAAGCAGAAGATGTAGACTGGTTTGTTTCACCGGATTGGTCTATTGGTGAGACAAACTGATCTGTATGATCTGAACTTGAGGGTGTTTCTGAGCTGGTGGTCTCAGCTTCTGAAGTTAAGACTGGTTCAGGACCCCAAATGTTGTTATTGATCATAGATCTGAGATCAATATCCAACTGGGTGATTCTATTTTACAGATTGAGATAGATTTGGTCCAATTGAGAAGAAATAACAGTAACTTTGCTATTTGTTTTGTTGACCTGGGTCGAAACCCTTTCAATCTTTTGACTAGTATCTTGCAAGGCAATGTTTTGAGCTGTGGCATTCTGTGTTTGCCAATTAAGGACTTGCTCATATTGCTTGAGAGGTTCAGCATGGCCTAATATGGCAGGTTGGATGTATGGCTGGGACATCACTTTTGTTTGTGGGTCGGTATTTCTTTCCATGGGTGGAAAGCTTTCTTGGTAGCTTGGTGCAGATGTGGAAAACATCATACAGATCGACCGTGATGTTTGGGTCAATCGAGGAGATGTAGCTTGAGATCTGTGTTTTCCGTGTCAAGGCTTTGGGTGGTTTTTCGTGTGGTACCTTAAGTGGTTCAGGAAATCTTTTGGTTCGACAAATCTGAGGATGGGTGAAGAACAAGGGTGAGATTTATCAGATCCAATGGAGGTATGGATTTGCGGTGTTTTGGCAAAGCAAGGCTTTTCTTTTTCTTTCTTCTTCTGCGCGATGATTTCAAAATCCTCGCCATCGAATAATAATCGCTATCCCCGCATGGACAACCCGGATCACATATAAGTCGTATCCCATATGAAATGACCATCGATCTTGTGGTAGACCGGATAGCCTTGATTAAATCTCATATGGGAATTTCTTTTCTTGTTTGGTTTTTGACGGATTGGATCATCATCGTATAAGACAGCCTATGAGGTTCCGGGTTTCATCCGAGTTGGAGCTTGAAAACTGCTTTGACAAGGCCATCATGACGCCGCTCAAAGGAGGCTTGGGTGGATTGAACTGTTCATTTGTTTGATGGAATTTCTCATAGTTAGAAATCCATTCAAGAGGCATGAGTGGTTGCAGTTCATTTTTTGGCATCTGTCTGGGTATTTGGATTGTTGTCGGGGTGGATTCTGTAACAGCTAAGATCATCAAAGCATCAGAGGATGCTTGGCAAATCTAACGCATGGGATGGTGCAAAGTTGCGATCTTTGAAGTAGCTGACTGTTCTGCTCCTTGTATCTGGATCTGAACTTTGAGAGCTTTTGAGAGGTTTGGATCATCAAGGGAAAAGTTGAAGTTTGGATAAAAGGTGAGTAGAACGCTTCCCGCGTTGAGAGTTGTGAGAACTGTTTCGATCACTGCATGCTGGTACTGTTTGAAACGAGTATCAAGCAAGGCAATTCTAGCAGTAACTGGAAGACCTTTTCGTCCATGTAAAGTGAAAATCTTACGGATTCCTCCAAGATGAAGGTGAGAATATTCCTCTCTTTTCCACTGGGAGATTAGAGTATCTGGTATCTCTAACGTTACATACTGTTCAGCAGAAGTTGACTGAAGTGAACACTGATCTAATCTAGAAGACTGTATGTACTCTTTTGGAATACTTCTACGTCTAGAGATGAGGGTTTTGGATCTAGTGATATCGGGATGTTTATACAAGTTGGTAAGGACTCATAAGAGGTAAACTAGACTCTTTTATTTTGTGGGACTACGGTATATACGAATACTCAACAAGGTTTTCTATTTTTGACGCTAACTTGTTTTTTACACGACTACGGAAGGCGAAGAGTAGATGATATGGCCTGGAGGCAAGCTGGGATGTTGAACTAGAGGTTGAAGACATGTTTGATATGGTTTCTGGAAAATTGTTTCTTGGGTATTCACTTTTACTACCAATAATTCTTTGATATTGCTTCTTTGAGTGAAAAGGACAGACTCGATACCACTGAGCATGGTAGGCAAAGCAAACTAATTGCTCTGATACCACTAGGGTGTCTACTAAAGACACAATCGCGGAATTGCAGGAACACTAGTGTGCTTACTCACTCTGTCACTCCTGACCCTAGATAGACAATTGGAGTCTGCTAACCCTCGGTAATCATCTAACGAGGTTCTCACGACCCTCACGGTCTTAACCTCTACAGCGGACGAACTATTGGGGTGCTCGGACCTTACTCGGTTTTCTTAGACCTTACTCGGTTTCTAGGATTTGGACATACTTTTAGCTGAGATTCCAAACCTTTCGATACAGGATCCTCGAGAGGCAAGTGTAGAGCATACTCGGTTTATAGGAAGAAGCAAACAATTCTCGAACTATGGAGTAAAGAGATAAACCTTTGAGATAGGTTTGGTCGATTGAGAAGAAATAGCGATAACTTTGCTATTTGTTTTGTTGACACAGGTCGAAACCTTTTCAATCTTTTGACCAATATCTTGCAAGGCAATGTTTTTGTTGTGGCATTACTGTGTTTGCCAATTTAGGACTTGGTCATCTTGCTTGAGAGGTTCTGCATGGCCTAATATGGCAGGGTGGATGTATGGCTGGGACATCACTTTTGTTTGTGGGTCGGTATTTCTTTCCATGGGTGGAAAGCTTTCTTGGTAACAGTGCGGATGTGGAAAACATCATCAATTTGGGCCCGGTGATGTTTGGGTCAACTGAGGAGATGTAGCTTGAGATCTACAGGTTTTCTGTGTCAAGGCTTTGGGTGGTTTTTTCTGTGTGGGTACCTTAAGTGGTTCAGGGAAATCTTTTGGTTCTGACAAATCTATGAGGATGGGTGAAGAACAAGGGTGAGATTTATCAGGATCTGATGGAGGTATGGATTTGCAGGGTGTTTTGGCAAAGCAAGGCTTTTCTTTTTTCTTTCTTCTCCTGCGCATGATTTCAAAATCCTCGTCATCAGAATAATCGTCATCCCCGCATGGACAACCTGGATCACATATACGGGAGTCAGTATCCCATATGAAATGACCATCGATCTTGTCCGTGTAGACTGGATAGCCTTCAGCATTAAATCCCCATATAAATTTTCTTTTCTTGCTTGGTTTTGTGAATTTGGATCATCATCGTATAAGACAGACCTATGAGGTTCGGGGTTTCATCCGGAGTTGGAGCTTGAAGACTGTTTTGATTGCCATCATGGCCGATTCGAAGGAGGCTTGGGTGGATTGAGCTGGTTCACTTTGTTTGATGGAATTTCTGTAGTTAGAAATCCATTCAAGAGGCATGAGTGGTTGCGAGTTCATTTTTGGCATCTGTCTGGGTATTTGGATTGTTGTCGGGTGGATTACATGTAATTTAAGATCATCAAAGCATCAGAGGATGCTTGGCAAATCTAACGCATGGGATGGTGCAAAGTTGCGATCTTTGAAGTAGCTGACTGTTCTGCTCCTTGTATCTGGATCTGAAGATTGAGAGCTTTTGAGAGGTTTGGATCATCAAGTGAAAAGTAGAAGTTTGGATAAAAGGTGAGTAGAACGCTTCCTGCGTTGAGAGTTGTGAAGCTGTTTGATCATCGCATCTTTGATGCTTGTTTGAAGCAGTATCAAGCAAGGCAATTCTAGCAGTAACTGGACGACCTTTTCGTCCATGTATAGTGTAAATCTTTCGTATTCCTGCAAGATTAAGGTGAGGATAGTGAGCTCTTTTCCAGTGGGAGATTAGAGTATCTGGTATCTCTAACGTTACATCTTGTTGAGTTGGTGAAGTGAACCGATCTAATCTAGAAGGCGTATGTACTCTTTTGGAATACTTCTACGCTAGAGATGAGAGTTTTGACAGATCTGAGTGATATCGGGATGTTTATACAATGGTAAGGACTCATAAGAGGTAAACTAGACTCTTTTATTTTGTGAGACTACGGTATATCTGAATACTCAACAAGGTTTTCTATTTTGGCCTTCTTGTTTTTACACGACTCGGAAGGCGAAGAGTAGATGATGGCCGGAGGCAAGCGGGATGTTGAACTAGAGGTTGAAGACATGTTTGATATGGTTTCTGGAAAATTGTTTCTTGGGTATTCACTCTTACTACCAATAATTCTTTGATATTGCTTGGTGAAAGGCAGACTCTGATACCACTTGAGCATGGTAGGCAAAGCAAACTAATTGCTACGATACCACTAGGGTGTCTACTAAAGAACCTGATCAGCGGAATTGCGGGAACACTAGTGTGCTTACTCACTCTGTCACTCACGACCCTAGATAGACAATTGGAGTCTGCTAACCTCGGTAATCATCTAACGAGGTTCTCACGACCCTCACAGTCTTAACCTCTGGCGGACGAACTATTGGGGTGCTCGGACCTTACTCGGTTTCTTAGACCTTACTCGGTTTCTAGGATTTGGACATACTTTTGCTTGAGATTCCAAACCTTTCGATACAGGATCCTCGAGAGAGGCAAGTGTAGAGCATACTCGGTTTATAGGAAGAAGCAAACAATTCTCGAGAACTATGGAGTAAAGAGATAAACCTTTGAGATAGGTTTGGTCGATTGAGAAGAAATAGCGATAACTTTGCTATTTGTTTTGTTGACACTGAAACCTTTTCAATCTTTTGACCAATATCTTGCAAGGCAATGTTTTGGTATGTGGCATTACGTGTTTGCCAATTAAGGACTTGCTCATTGCTTGAGAGGTTGACGTGGCTTTGATGAGGATATGGCGGAGTTGGATGTATGGTGGGACATCACTTTTGTTTGTGGGTGGTATTTCTTTCCATGGGTGGAAAGCTTTCTTGGTAACAGTGCGGATGTGGAAAACATCATAGATGGTGATGTTTGGGTTAACTGAGGAGATGTAACTTGAGATCTCTGGGTTTTACGTGTCGAGGCTTTGGGTGGTTTTCTGTGTGGGTACCTTAAGTGGTTCAGGGAAATCTTTTGGTTCTGACAAATCTATGAGGATGGGTGAAGAACAAGGGTGAGATTTATCAGGATCTGATGGAGGTATGGATTTGCAGGGTGTTTTGGCAAAGCAAGGCTTTTCTTTTTTCTTTCTTCTCCTGCGCATGATTTGAAATCCTCGTCATCGAATAATCGTCATCCGCATGGACAACTTTGGATCACATATCTGAGTCGTATCCCGTATGAAATGACCATCGATCTTGTCCGTGTATTTGGATAGCCTTGACATTAAATCCCATATGGGAATTTTCTTTTCTTGCTTGGTTTTGACGGACTGGATCATCATCGTATAAGATAGCCTATGAGGTTCCGGGGTTTCATCCGGAGTTGGAGCTTGAAAATTGTTTGTGATTGCCATCATGACGCCCGTTCGAAGGAGGCTTGGGTGGATTGAGCGGTTCCATTTGTTTTGATGGAATTTCTCATAGTTAGAAATCCATTCAAGAGGCATGAGTGGTTGCAGTTCATTTTTGGCATCTGCGGGTATTTGGATTGTTGTCGGGTGGATTACATGTGACTAAGATCATCAAAGCATCGAGAGGATGCTTGGCAAATCTAACGCATGGGATGGTGCAAAGTTGCGATCTTTGAAGTAGGTGATACGCTCCTGGATCTGAACTTTGAGAGCTTTTGAGAGGTTTGGATCAAGGAAAAGTTGAAGTTTGGATAAAGGTGAGTAGAGCAGCTTCCCGCGTTGAGAGTTGTGAAGCTGTTTGATCACTACATCTTGGTCTTGTTTGAAGCAGTATCAAGCAAGGCAATTCTAGCGATGGCGGAAGACCTTTTAGTCCATGTATAAGTGAAAATCTTACAGTTCCTCGAGATGAAGGTGAGAATATTCCTCTCTTTTCCTTTGGGAGATTAGAGTGTCTGGTATCTCTAACGTTACATCTTATTCGTGATTGGTGAAGTGAACAACGATCTAATCTAGAAGGCGTATGTACTCTTTTGGAATATACACGCTAGAGATGAGAGTTTTGACAGTCAAGTGATATCGGGATGTTTATACAAGTGGTAAGGACTCATAAGAGGTAAACTAGACTCTTTTATTTGTGGACTACGGTATATCTGAATACTCAACAAGGTTTTCTATTTTTTGGCTTGTTTTTACGACTACGGAAGGCGAAGAGTAGATGATATGGCTGAGGCAAGCGGGATGTTGAACTAGAGGTTGAAGACATGTTTGATATGGTTTCTCTGGAAAATTGTTTCTTAGGTATTCACTCTTACTACGATAATTCTTTGATATTGCTTCTTTGAGTGAAAGGCAGACTCGATACCAGCATGGTAGGCAAAGCAAACTAATTGCTCACGATACCAGGGTGTCTACTAAAGACACAATCAGCGGAATTGCGGGGAACACTAGTGTGCTTACTCACTCTGTCACTCACGACCCTAGATAGACAATTGGAGTCTGCAACCCTCGGTAATCATCTAACGAGGTTCTCACGACCCTCACGGTCTTAACCTCTCTGGCGGACGAACTATTGGGGTGCTCGGACCTTACTCGGTTTTCTTAGACCTTACTCGGTTTCTAGGATTTGGACATACTTTTGCTTGAGATTCCAAACCTTTCGATACAGGATCCTCGAGAGGCAAGTGTAGAGCATACTCGGTTTATATGAAGAAGCAAACAATTCTCGGGACTATGGAGTAAAGAGATAAACCTTTGAGATAGGTTTGGTCGATTGAGAAGAAATAGCGATAACTTTGCTATTTGTTTTGTTGACACTGGGTGAAACCTTTTCAATCTTTTGACGATATCTTGCAAGGCAATGTTTTGAGCTGTGGCATTCTGTGTTTGCCAATTAAGGACTTGCTCATATTGCTTGAGAGGTTCAGCATGGCCTGATGAGGATATGGCAGGTTGGATGTATGGCTGGGACATCACTTTTGTTTGTGGGTCGGTATTTCTTTCCATGGGTGGAAAGCTTTCTTGGTAGCTTGGTGCAGATGTGGAAAACATCATACTGAGGTGGGTGGTGATGTTTGGGTCAACTGAGGAGATGTAGCTTGAGATCTACAGGTTTTCTGTGTCAAGGCTTTGGGTGGTTTTTTCTGTGTGGGTACCTTAAGTGGTTCAGGGAAATCTTTTGGTTCTGACAAATCTATGAGGATGGGTGAAGAACAAGGGTGAGATTTATCAGGATCTGATGGAGGTATGGATTTGCAGGGTGTTTTGGCAAAGCAAGGCTTTTCTTTTTTCTTTCTTCTCCTGCGCATGATTTCAAAATCCTCGTCATCAGAATAATCGTCATCCCCGCATGGACAACCTGGATCACATATACGGGAGTCAGTATCCCATATGAAATGACCATCGATCTTGTCTGTGGATAGCCTTGACATTAAATCCCCATATAAATTTTCTTTTCTTGCTTGGTTTTTGGAATTTGGATCATCATCGTATAAGACAGCCTATGAGGTTCGGGGTTTCATCCGGAGTTGGAGCTTGAAAACTGTTTTGTGATTGCCATCATGGCCTTGGATTCAAAGGAGGCTTGGGTGGATTGAGCGGTTCCTTGTTTTGATGGAATTTCTCGTAGTTAGAAATCCATTCAAGAGGCATGAGTGGTTGCGAGTTCATTTTTGGCATCTGTCTGGGTATTTGGATTATTGTCGGGGTGGATTCTGTAACAGCTAAGATCATCAAAGCATCAGAGGATGCTTGGCAAATCTAACGCATGGGATGGTGCAAAGTTGCGATCTTTGAAGTAGCTGACTGTTCTGCTCCTTGTATCTGGATCTGAACTTTGAGAGCTTTTGAGAGGTTTGGATCATCAAGGGAAAAGTTGAAGTTTGGATAAAGGTGAGTAGAGCAGCTTCCGCGTTGAGAGTTGTGAGCTGTTTCGATCGCGCATCTTTGGTCTTGTTTGAAGCAGTATCAACAAGGCAATTCTAGCGATGGCGGAAGACCTTTTCGTCCATGTAAAGTGAAAATCTTACGGATTCCTCCAAGATGAAGGTGAGGATATTCCTCTCTTTTCCACTGGGAGATTAGAGTATCTGGTATCTCTAACGTTACATACTGTTCAGCAGAAGTTGACTGAAGTGAACACTGATCTAATCTAGAAGACTGTATGTACTCTTTTGGAATACTTCTACGCCTAGAGATGAGAGTTTTGACAGTACGAGTGATATCGGGATGTTTATACAACTGGTAAGGACTCATAAGAGGTAAACTAGACTCTTTTATTTGTGCAGACTACTGGTATATCTGAATACTCAACAAGGTTTTCTATTTTTGGCTAGCTGTTTTTACGACTACGGAAGGCGAAGAGTAGATGATATGACTAGAGGTTGAAGACATGTTTGATATGGTTTCTCGGAAAATTGTTTCTTGGGTATTCACTCTTACTACCAATAATTCTTTGATATTGCTTGCTTTGAGTGAAGACAGACTCTGATACCAGGCATGGTAGGCAAAGCAAACTAATTGCTCGATACCAGGTGTCTACTAAAGAACCTGATCGCGGAATTACAGGAACACTGGTGTGCTTACTCGCTCTATCACTCCTGACCCTAGATAGAATATTGGAGTCTGCTAACCCTCGGTAATCATTCTGACGAGGTTCTCACGACCCTCCTAGTCTTAACCTCTTTGGCGGACGAACTATTGGGGTGCTCATACCTTACTCGGTTTTCACAGACCTTACTCGGTTTTCTAGGATTTGGACAGACTTTTAGCACTGAGATTCCAAACCTTTCTGATACACAGGATCCTCAGAGAGGCAAGTGTAGAGCATACTCGGTTTATAGGAAGAAGCAAACAATTCTCAGAACTATGGAGTAAAGAGATAAACCTTTGAGATAGGTTTGGTCCAATTGAGAAGAAATAGCAGTAACTTTGCTATTTGTTTTGTTGACCTGGGTCGAAACCTTTTCAATCTTTTGACCAATATCTTGCAAGGCAATGTTTTGAGCTGTGGCATTCTGTGTTTGCCAATTAAGGACTTGCTCATATTGCTTGAGAGGTTCAGCATGGCCTGATGAGGATATGGCAGGTTGGATGTATGGCTGGGACATCACTTTTGTTTGTGGGTCGGTATTTCTTTCCATGGGTGGAAAGCTTTCTTGGTAACAGTGCGGATGTGGAAAACATCATACGAATTTGGGCCTGGTGATGTTTGGGTCAAGCGAGAGATGTAACCCTTGAGATCTACGGGTTTTATGTGTCAAGGCTTTTGGATGATTTTACTGTGTGGGTACCTTAATTGGTTCAGGGAAATCATTTGGTTAAGACAAAACTATGAGGATTTGTGAAGAACAAGGGTGAGATTATCGAGGATCGATGGAGGTATGGATTTGCGAGGTGTTTTGGCAAAGCAAGGCTTTTCTTTTTCTTTCTTCTCCTGCGCGTGATTTCAAAATCCTCGTCATCGAATAATCGTCATCCCGTGGACAAACTGGATCACATATACGAGTCGATATCCCGTATGAAATGACCATCGATCTTGTCGTGTAGGATAGCCTTGACATTAAATCCCCATAGAATTTTCTTTTCTTGCTTGGTTTTGAATTTGGATCATCATCGTATAAAGGCGACCTATGAGGTTCAAGGGGTTTCATCGGGTTGGAGCTTGAAAGACTGTTTGTGATTGCCATCATGGCCGTTCGAAGGAGGCTTGGGTGGATTAGGCGGTTCCTTTGTTTTGATGGAATTTCTCATAGTTAGAAATCCAAACAAGTGTCATGAGATGTTGCAGTTCAATTTTTGGTATCTGTCATGGTATTTGGATTATAGTCGGGGTGGATTACATGTTAAGATCATCAAAGCATCGGAGGATGCTTGGCAAATCTAACGCATGGGATGGTGCAAAGTTGCGATCTTTGAAGTAGTATTGATTACGCTCCTTGTGTCTGGATCACGAACTTTGAGAGATTTTAAGAGGTTTGGATCATCAAGGGAAAAGTTGAAGTTTGGATAAAGGTGAGTAGAGCAGCTTCCGCGTTGAGAGTTGTGAGCTGTTTGATCATTTGCATCTTTGATCTTGTTTGAAAGCAGTATCAAGCAAGGCAATTCTAGCGATGGCTGGAAGACCTTTTCGTCCATGTAAAGTGAAAATCTTACAGTTCCTCAAGATGAAGGTGAGAATATTCCTCTCTTTTCCTTTGGGAGATTAGAGTATACTGGTATCTCTAACGTTACATCTTGTTCGTGAAGTTGGTGAAGTGAACAGTCTAATCTAGAAGACTGTATGTACTCTTTTGGAATACTTCTACGCCTAGAGATGAGAGTTTTGACAGTACGAGTGATATCGGGATGTTTATACAACTGGTAAGGACTCATAAGAGGTAAACTAGACTCTTTTATTTGTGCAGACTCTGGTATATACGAATACTCAACAAGGTTTTCTATTTTGGCTAGCTTGTTTTTTACACGACTCTGGAAGACGAAGAGTAGATGATAACGAAACTGGAGGCAACTGGGATGTTGAACTAGAGGTTGAAGACATGTTTGATATGGTTTCTCTGGAAAATTGTTTCTTAGGTATTCACTCTTACTACCAATAATTCTTTGATATTGCTTCTTTGAGTGAAAGACAGACGCTCTGATACCACTGAGCATGGTAGGCAAAGCAAACTAATTGCTCACGATACCCTTTGGGGTGTCTACTAAAGACACAATCAGCGGATTGCGGGGAACACTAGTGTGCTTACTCACTCTGTCACTCCTGACCCTAGATAGACAATTGGAGTATGCTAACCCTCGGTAATCATCCTGACGAGGTTCTCATGACCCTCCTGGTCCTAACTTCTTTGGCAGACGAACTATTGGGGTGCTC
Source organism: Citropsis articulata (assembly GCA_030449925.1). NCBI lineage: Eukaryota > Viridiplantae > Streptophyta > Magnoliopsida > Sapindales > Rutaceae > Citropsis > Citropsis articulata. The sequence continues at coordinate 6,888,655 of JASUUH010000079.1, forward strand.
AGACCTTACTCGGTTTTCTTAGACCTTACTCGGTTTTCTAGGATTTGGACATACTTTTACGAGATTCCAAACCTTTACGATACAGGATCCTCGAGAGAGGCAAGTGTAGAAAGCATACTCGGTTTATAGGAAGAAGCAAACAATTCTGAACTATGGAGTAAAGAGATAAACCTTTGAGATAGGTTTGGTCGATTGAGAAGAAATAGCAGTAAAGTTGCTATTTGTTATGTTGACTGGGTGAAACCTTTCAATCTTTTGACCAATATCTTGCAAGGCAATGTTTTGGTAGCATTACGTGTGTTTGCCAATTAAGGACTTGCTCATATTGCTCGAGAGGTTCAGCATGGCCTGATGAGGATATGGCAGGTTGGATGTATGGCTGTGACATCACTTTTGTCTGTGAGTCGGTTTTTCTTTCCATGGGTGGAAAACTTTCTTGGTAGCTTGGTGCAGATGTGGAAAACATCATCTGGGTGGTGATGTTTGGGTCAAGCGAGGAGATGTAACCGGATCTGGGGTTTTACGTGTCAAGGCTTTGGGTGGTTTTTACGTGTGGGTACCTTAAGTGGTTCGGAAATCTTTTGGTTCGACAAATCTATGAGGATGGGTGAAGAACAAGGGTGAGATTGTCGAGGATCGATGGAGGTATGGATTTGCAGGGTGTTTTGGCAAAGCAAGGCTTTTCTTTTTTCTTTCTTCTCCTGCGCATGATTTCAAAATCCTCGTCATCAGAATAATTGTTATCCCCGCAGGGACAACTTTGGATCACATATCTGAGTCAGTATCACATATGAAATGACCATCGATCTTGTCCGTGTAGAATGGATAGCCTTGACATTAAATCCCCATAGAATTTTCTTTTCTTGCTTGGTTTTGTGGACTGGATCATCGCCGTATAAGGCGACCTATGAGGTTCGGGGTTTCATCCGGAGTTGGAGCTTGAAAGACTGTTTGTGATTGCCATCATGGCCTTCGTTCAAAGGAGGCTTGGGTGGATTGAACTGGTTCACTGTTTTGATGGAATTTCTCATAGTTAGAAATCCATTCAAGAGGCATGAGTGGTTGCAGTTCATTTTTTGGCATCTGTCTGGGTATTTGGATTGTTGTCGGGGTGGATTCTGTAACAGCTAAGATCATCAAAGCATCAGAGGATGCTTGGCAAATCTAACGCATGGGATGGTGCAAAGTTGCGATCTTTGAAGTAGGTATTACGCTCCTTGTCACGGATCTGAACTTTGAGAACTCTTGAGAGGTTTGGATCATCAAGGGAAAAGTTGAAGTTTGGATAAAAGGTGAGTAGAACGCTTCCTGCGTTGAGAGTTGTGAGAACTGTTCCGATCACTGCATGCTGGTACTGTTTGAAACGAGTATCAAGCAAGGCTATTCTGGCAGTAACTGGAAGACCTTTTCGTCCATGTAAAGTTAGAATCATACGGATTCCTCCAAGATTAAGGTGAGAATATTCCTCTCTTTTCCACTGGGAGATTAGAGTATCTGGTATCTCTAAGGTTACATATTGTTCAGCAGAGGTTGACTGAAGTGAACACTGATCTAATCTAGAAGATTGTATGTACTCTTTTGGAATACTTCTACGTCTAGAGATGAGAGTTTTGATGCAGTGATATCGGGATGTTTATAAAGGACTCATAAGAGGTAAACTAGACTCTTTTATTTGTGCAGACTACGGTATATCTGAATACTCAACAAGGTTTTCTATTTTTGGCCTTCTTGTTTTTACGACTACGGAAGGCGAAGAGTAGATGATAATGGCCGGAGGCAAGCGGGATGTTGAACTAGAGGTTGAAGACATGTTTGATATGGTTTCTGGAAAATTGTTTCTTGGGTATTCACTCTTTTACCAATAATTCTTTGATATTGCTTCTTTGAGTGAAGAGCAGACTCGATACCTTGAGCATGGTAGGCAAAGCAAACTAATTGCTCACGATACCCTGGGGTGTCTACTAAAGAACCTGATCGCGAATTGCAGGAACACTAGTGTGCTTACTCACTCTGTCACTCCTGACCCTAGATAGACAATTGGAGTCTGCTAACCCTCGGTAATCATCCTAACGAGGTTCTCACGACCCTCCTGGTCTTAACCTCTCTGGCGGAGGAACTATTGGGGTGCTCAGACCTTACTCGGTTTTCTTAGACCTTACTCGGTTTTCTAGGATTTGGACAGACTTTTAGCACTGAGATTCCAAACCTTTCTGATACACAGGATCCTCAGAGAGGCAAGTGTAGAGCATACTCGGTTTATAGGAAGAAGCAAACAATTCTCAGAACTATGGAGCAAAGAGATAAACCTTTGAGATAGGTTTGGTCGATTGAGAAGAAATAGCGATAACTTTGCTATTTGTTTTGTTGACACAGGTGAAACCTTTCAATCTTTTGACCAATATCTTGCAAGGCAATGTTTTGGTGTGGCATTACATGTTTGCCAATTAAGGACTAGCTCATAATGCTTGAGAGGTTCGTGCTTTGATGAGGATATGGCGGAGTTGGATGTATGGGTTTGGGACATCACTTTTGTTTGTGGGTCGGTATTTCTTTCCATGGGTGGAAAGCTTTCTTGGTAGCTTGGTGCAGATGTGGAAAACATCATACAGGACTGGACTGGTGATGTTTGGGTCAACTGAGGAGATGTAGCTTGAGATCTACAGGTTTTCTGTGTCAAGGCTTTGGGTGGTTTTTTCTGTGTGGGTACCTTAAGTGGTTCAGGGAAATCTTTTGGTTCTGACAAATCTATGAGGATGGGTGAAGAACAAGGGTGAGATTTATCAGGATCTGATGGAGGTATGGATTTGCAGGGTGTTTTGGCAAAGCAAGGCTTTTCTTTTTTCTTTCTTCTCCTGCGCATAATTTGAAATCCTAAATCATCGGAATAATCGTCATCCCGCATGGACAACTGGATCACATATCACTGAGTCGGTATCCCATATGAAATGACCATCGATCTTGTCGTGTATGGATAGCCTTGACATTAAATCCCCATATAGAATTTTCTTTTCTTGCTTGGTTTTGTGATTTGGATCATCATCGAATAATACATCCTATGAGGATCCGGGGTTACAACCGGAGTTGGATCTTGAAAACTGTTTGTGGTGCCATCATGGCCGTTCGAAGGAGGCTTGGGTGGATTGAGTTCCTTTGTTTTGATGGAATTTCTCATAGTTAGAAATCCATTCAAGAGGCATGAGTTGTTGCAGTTCATTCTTTGGGATCTGTCTGGGTATTTGGATTATTGTCGGGGTGGATTCTGTAACAGCTAAGATCATCAAAGCATCAGAGGATGCTTGGCAAATCTAACGTAGGATGGTGCAAAGTTGCGATCTTTGAAGTAGCTGACTGTTCTGCTCCTTGGATCTGGATCTGAACTTTGAGAACTCTTGAGAGGTTTGGATCATCGAGGAAAAGTTGAAGTTTGGATAAAGGTGAGTAGAACGCTTCCCCCGTTGAGAGTTGTGAGCTGTTTCGATCCTTTGCATCTTGGTCTTGTTTGAAGCAGTATCAAGCAAGGCAATTCTAGCAGTAACTGGAAGACCTTTTCGTCCATGTAAAGTGAAAATCATACGGATTCCTCCAAGATGAAGCTGAGAATATTCCTCTCTTTTCCATTGGGAGATTAGAGTATCTGGTATCTCTAACGTTACATACTGTTCGTGATTGGTGAAGTGAACAACGATCTAATCTAGAAGGCGTATGTACTCTTTTGGAATACTTCTACGCTAGAGATGATAGTTTTGGACAGTGCAGTGATATCGGGATGTTTATACAAGCTGGTAAGGACTCATAAGAGGTAAACTAGACTCTTTTATTTGTGCGAGACTACGGTATATCTGAATACTCAACAAGGTTTTCTATTTTTGGCCTTCTTGTTTTTACACGACTCTGGAAGACGAAGAGTAGATGATAACGAAACTGGAGGCAACTGGGATGTTGAACTAGAGGTTGAAGACATGTTTGATATGGTTTCTCTGGAAAATTGTTTCTTAGGTATTCACTCTTACTACCAATAATTCTTTGATATTGCTTCTTTGAGTGAAAGACAGACGCTCTGATACCACTGAGCATGGTAGGCAAAGCAAACTAATTGCTCTGATACCACTGGGGTGTCTACTAAAGACACAATCGCGGAATTGCAGGAACACTAGTGTGCTTACTCACTCTGTCACTCCTGACCCTAGATAGACAATTGGAGTCTGCTAACCCTCGGTAATCATCCTAACGAGGTTCTCACGACCCTCCTGGTCTTAACCTCTCTGGCGGACGAACTATTGGGGTGCTCAGACCTTACTCGGTTTTCTTAGACCTTACTCGGTTTTCTAGGATTTGGACATACTTTTAGCACTGAGATTCCAAACCTTTCTGATACACAGGATCCTCAGAGAGGCAAGTGTAGAGCATACTCGGTTTATAGGAAGAAGCAAACAATTCTCAGAACTATGGAGTAAAGAGATAAACCTTTGAGATAGGTTTGGTCCAATTGAGAAGAAATAGCAGTAACTTTGCTATTTGTTTTGTTGACCTGGGTCGAAACCTTTTCAATCTTTTGACCAATATCTTGCAAGGCAATGTTTTGAGCTGTGGCATTCTGTGTTTGCCAATTAAGGACTTGCTCATATTGCTTGAGAGGTTCAGCATGGCCTGATGAGGATATGGCAGGTTGGATGTATGGCTGGGACATCACTTTTGTTTGTGGGTCGGTATTTCTTTCCATGGGTGGAAAGCTTTCTTGGTAGCTTGGTGCAGATGTGGAAAACATCATACAGGACTTGATGTGAATCCCACATTGAAACTTTGAAACTCACACTTAATTTGAAGTTTCAACTTCCCAAGAAGGTTCTAAACAGATTTAAGACAAACAAAACCTTGACCCAATGCTTAAGAAAACATGAACCAAAGGTATGGAGAATGATATTGACGCCACACTCAAGATTTAGATGAGAAGGTGAGTGATAAGTCTAGTTTTGGAGCATACAAGAATGCAAATTCTTGATAAGTTCACTAGTTCTCTAAAGAACCAAAGAAAGAATAATTCTTTCAAATTGAAATAACATTAATCTCTAATTGTCTTACATAGCAAGGTTGCTGAGTTTAAATAGACCAATAGAGACCCAAAATCCGAAAATACAAATGAAAACATTGGAACACCCCTCAAAGTATAAGTTTGTCAAAGCATGCTTCAAAAGTCTTCACCAACCCACCATAACTAATGCTATCATTGACAAACTTAATGCTAGCCTACCATAATTAATGCTATCATTGACAAACTTAATGTTAGCCCACCATCATTGATGGTAGACTTACCTTACACATTGACAAACTTGAAACAAAACAACAAATGAAGTTGAAAAACAAAGAGTCGTTGAAAATCCCAAGTCTGAACATGCTGTAATGAATTGGTCATAACTCCTTCTAGAGAACTCCAAATCTAACTCTGTAAAATTCCTTGGAAAGCTAACTTAATTATCTTTCCAACGGTATATATCTTGCACATTAATTCCAGCTCAATCAATACCATTTTTATTCCGAAATTGACCTTTCTGCATGTGATCCGAATTGTGTATTTGGCTGCCCAATAGCTTGAATAATGCCCACAATGCCTTGACTTCTCTTCAAGCCCAATTCATGATGTCTTGCGTCTTGAATTGCAGTTTCAATCCATATTTTCTCAATTAATCCATTTAAAGCGACTTGCATCTTTTGGCTCTAGCTCTTGTAATTGGGCCTTCATGAATGTGCAAAGGATCACTTGAAGCTTTAATGGTATTCTCTTGATAGTTCTCATCATTCCCCTCTCCTCAAAAGGATTAGTCCTCGAATCTTCACCTACATCAAAGGAGAAAGATCAGAAACATTAAAGTAGCACTCACATTATACTCACCAGGAAGGTCCAATTTGTAGGCATTGTCATTGATTCGTGCAACCACTTGAAATGGACCATCTCCCCTTGGAAGCAACTTGAACGCCTTTGTGCTGGGAATCTCTCCTTTCTCATATGTACCCAAACCCAATCTCCAGGCTGAAAACCACTTGCTTACGCCCTTTGTTGGCTTGAGTAGCATATTGTTCAGTCCTCTTTTCTATGTTGTGCCGCACTTTCTCATGCAATTGCTTAACAAATTCAGCTTTCTTTTTACCATCCAAACTAGCATGCTCATCAATAGGTAACGGCAATAAATCCAAAGGAGTTAATGGATTAAAACCATATACAATCTCAAATGGTGAAAATTTAGTAGCTGAATGGACAGTTCTATTGTAAGCAAATTCAACATGTGGTAAACATTCTTCCCAAGTTTTCAAATTCTTTGAATAATGGCACGCAACATATTTGACAATGTTATCGTTACATGCTCACTTTGTCCATCAGTTTGTGGATGACAAGTAGTAGAAAACAAAAGTTTAGTACCCAACTTACCCCACAAAGTTTTCCAAAAGTGGCTCAAGAACTTAGCATCTCGATCTGAAACTATGCTCCTTGGTACTCCATGCAATCTAACTATTTCCTTGAAAAAAAATTAGCTATGTTTGTTGCATCATCAGTTTTGTGACATGGAATGAAATGTGCCATCTTTGAAAACCTATCAACAATAACAAAAACAGCATCCTTTCCCCTTTTTGACCTAGGTAAACCCAAAACAAAGTCCATAGAAATATCAACCCAAGGTTCGCTAGGTATGGTAAAGGGTTATACAATCCATGGGTAAAACTCTAGACTTAGCATGTTTACAAGTGATACACTTCTCACATATTCTTTCAACATCACGCTCATATGTGGCCAAAAGAAGTGTTCTTTAAAACATCTAAAGTCTTTGCAATGCCGAAATGTCCCATTAAACCTCCCCATGAGCTTCACGACAAGCAATTCCACGCAAAGAACTATATGGCACACACAATTTATTCTTTCTAAATAAGAACCCATCATGCCTATAGAACTTTCCAAATGCAACTTTCTCACAAGCATTAAACACATTAGCAAAATCAGGATCATTAACATATAATTCTTTAATGTACTCAAATCCTAACAACTTTGCATTTAATGTAGAGATAAGTGCATACCTTCTCGATAATGCATCAGCCACCACATTCTCCTTACCTTGTTTGTATTTGATCACATAAGGAAATGGCTCAATAAATTCAACCCATTTGGCATGTCTCTTATGCAACTTACCTTGCCCTTTCAAATGCTTCAAGGACTCATGATCAGTGTATGACAAACTCTTTAGTAGAAGATAATGCTGCCAAGTTTCCAATGCTCTCACCAATGCATACATCTCCTTATCATAAGTAGGATAGTTTAGGCTGCTCCACTCAATTTCTCACTAAAATAGGCAATTGATCGCCCTCTTGCATCAAAACAGCTCCAATACCTATACCTGAAGCATCACACTCAATTTCAAAAGTTTTAGCAAAATCGGGTAAAGCAAGTAGTGGTGCAGAAACCAATTTCTCCTTGATTAGATTAAATGCCGTTTCTTGTTCACTACCCCACTTAAATCCCACATGTTTCTTAACAATTTCAGTTAAAGGCAGCAAGGGTGCTAAAATCTTTCACAAATCTTCTATAAAAACTAGCCAAACCATGAAAACTTCTTACCTCACTTACGCTTTTAGGTGTAGGCCATTCTTTAATAGCCTTTACCTTCTCTTCATCAACCTCAATTCCTTTAGCACTTACAACATAACCAAGAAAAACAATCTGATTTGTACAAAAAGCACACTTCTTCAAATTAGCATACAACTTTTCCTTCCTTAAAACAATCAATACACTTTGCAAATGCTCAATGTGTTCTTCTAGACTTTTGCTATAGATCAAAATATCATCAAAGTAGACAACTACAAACTTACCAATAAAAGCACGCAAAACATAGTTCATTAACCTCATAAAAGTGCTGGGTGCATTAGATAACCCAAATGGCATCACAAACCACTCATATAAACCATATTTTGTTTTAAAAGCGGTTTTCCACTCATCTCCCTCTCTAATCCTAATTTGATGATATCCACTTTTAAGATCTATTTTGCTAAACACACAAGAACCATGCAATTCATCAAGCATGTCATCAAGTCTAGGAATAGAATGTCGATACTTTTCAGTGATCTTATTAATTGCACGACAATCAACACACATCCGCCATGTTCCATCCTTTTTGGGCACTAGTAGAACAGGTACCGCACATGGACTCATGCTCTCCCTCACATATCCCTTTGCCAAGAGTTCTTCAACCTGCCTTTGAAGCTCCTTTGACTCCTCGGGGTTACTTCTATAAGTGGGTCTATTAGGAATGGTAGCTCTAGGGACGAAGTCTATTTGATGCTCAATTCCCCTAATATGTGGCAAACCATTAGGGACTTCATTTGGAAATACATCATCAAAGTCCTGCAAAAGAGTCACAATAACACTAGGCAAAAAGGAGTTAAGCTCATTAGTATGTAAACAAGCCTCTTTGCACAAAAGTACAATGATAGGCTGTTTTGAAAAGAAAGCCCTCTTAACCTCGCTCTCTTTTGCAAACAAGTTCACTTGTTGCCTCTCTTTTCTCTCAACAATATTTTTTTCTATCTTTTCACTTGCTTTTCTCTCAATCTCTCTCTTTTTGTATTGTCATTTGATCCTCATACACTTGCCTAGGTGTTAAGGGTACGAGAGTGATTTGCCTTTGATTCATTACAAAAGAATATCTATTTAAATAACCATCATGTGTCACTCGCCTATCATATTGCCAAGGTCGCCCCAAAAGAATGTGTCCAGCATGCATGGGTACTACATCGCATAAAACCTCATCCTTATACCTCCCAATAGAGAATGAAACCAGCACTTGTTTATTTACTTTAACCTCCCCACAATCATTCAGCCATTGTAACTTATATGGCCTAGGATGTTTCAAGGTTTTCAAATTCAGTTTTTCAACTAAACTAGTGCTAGCTACATTAGTACAACTTCCGCCATCAATTATCATACTACATACCTTATCTTTGATGTGGCATCTAGTATGAAATATGTTATCACGGTGTACCTCCGCATCCTCTTTTACTTGCATGTTGAGAGCACGCCTAGCAACCATCAATTTACCATCAACGGGATACTCTACACCATCATTAGCATCCTCCAAAGGTGGCATAGGATCATCATCTGATTCACTCTCGGTTTCAACATCACCATCATCCCTCAAGATCATTGCTCTCTTATTTGGGCATTGAGATGCAATATGACCTGTCCCCAAACATTTAAAACACTTAATATCTCTATTTCTAGAGTGTTGGAAATCAGATTTACCTTCGCTTTGGTTGCCTCCCTCTTTATGATCCTTGAATGGCTCAATCTTAGGCTTTGAAACAGCCTTTTCGTCTTTGCTCCATTTTGACTTCCATGAGGAAGATGAACCCAAATTGGTTCTAGTGGAACCTTTCTTTTTCAATTGTCGTTCCACTTTCATGGCCATGTGAACCATGTCTTCCAATTCAACATAATGCTGCAAGTCAACCACATTAGCAATATCTTGATTTAAACCATGTAAAGTTTGGCCATAGTGGCCTCTCGCCTTCTTCAATGTTGGCTCGAATCATGATTATTTCCATCTCCTTGTGGTAGTCTTCCACACTTCGGAGCCTTGTGTAAGACTTTGAAGCCTTTGGTGCAGCTCCCCATAATAATGACTAGGAACAAATCTCCTCCTCATGATGGCCTTTATCTCCTCCCAAGTGTTTATAGGCCTTTCACGATTTCTTCTCCTACTCAAAACAAGTTGATCCCACCAAATAATAGCACAATCCGTAAATTCAACAGCAGCTAGTTTTACCTTTTTCTCCTTCGAGTAGTTATGGCAATCAAATACTAGCTCCACCTTTTTTTCCCACTCCAAATAAGCTTCCAGGTCATTTTTACCTTGAAAAGAAGGAATTTTCAGTTTGATACTCCCCAAATCACGATCTATACGCCTTGCCCTTCTATCATCTCTTCCACGCATGTCAACGGTGGCCTGGTCATCAAAATTACTTAGGTCATCACCATCTTGATCTCCCATGGCAGCACGCCTTGATGATCTCTTACATTAGAGCTATTGGTTGTTGCCCCTTTGTAGATTGGCTATGGCGTGTCTTTGCCTTTCCAATTGGTCACGGATCTCTCAAACATCAGATTCATGCGCTAAATTGTTGCTGCATGGCTTTGAGCATGATTGATTGGTCTATAGCTTCTTGTTCTTTTGACATATTTTGTGATCTGAAAAGAATGTTAGCAAAAAGACCTCACAACACTCCCTCACGTGTTTCACTCAATTTGATTCACTTAACTCTCGTGTTTAACACACAATTTGGCTTTTTCCCTCTAATGATCTCACACTTAATTCTCTCTTTCAGTTCTTTATTGAACTAAATAAACAAAATCAAGAAAAACAAACAAGTAGCACACCAAATATGATAATCCAGCACACTAACAAAGAAAAGAAATTAAGAGGACACAAAGAACAAAAAGGAAAGCAAGCAAGCAAAGGAACACAATTGATATTGTGTGTAAACAATGTCAAGGACAATGAATAACTAAAGTTCAATTTGATGAAAGTAGGAATACTTGAATCCTTTTGTAATCTTTTTTTTTTTTTTGCTGTACGTTTTTTTTTCTTTTTCTTATTTTTTTTTTGATAATAAAAACAAATAAGACATTCAAACCTGATTAGAAACTAGCTCTGATACCAAATGATGTGAATCCCACATTGAAACTTTGAAACTCACACTTAATTTGAAGTTTCAACTTCCCAAGAAGGTTCTAAACAGATTTAAGGCAAACAAAACCTTGACCCAATGCTTAAGAAAACATGAACCAAAGGTATGGAGAATGATATTGACGCCACACTCAAGATTTAGATGAGAAGGTGAGTGATAAGTCTAGTTTTGGAACGCCACAAGAATGCAAATTCTTGATAAGTTCACTAGTTCTCTAAAGAACCAAAGAAAGAATAATTCTTTCAAATTGAAATAACATTAATCTCTAATTGTCTTACATAGCAAGGTTGCTGAGTTTAAATAGACCAATAGAGACCCAAAATCCGAAAATACAAATGAAAACATTGGAACACCCCTCCAAGTATAAGTTTGTCAAAGCATGCTTCAAAAGTCTTCACCAACCCACCATAACTAATGCTATCATTGACAAACTTAATGCTAGCCTACCATAATTAATGCTATCATTGACAAACTTAATGTTAGCCCACCATCATTGATGGTAGACTTACCTTACACATTGACAAACTTGAAACAAAACAACAAATGAAGTTGAAAAACAAAGGAGTCGTTGAAAATCCCAAGTCTGAACATGCTGTAATGAATTGGTCATAACTCCTTCTAGAGAACATATAGTTTGCACATTAATTCCAGCTCAATCAATACCAGTTTTATTCCGAAATTGACCTTTCTGCATGTGATCCGAATTGTGTATTTGGCTGCCCAATAGCTTGAATAATGCCCACAATGCCTTGACTTCTCTTCAAGCCCAATTCATGATGTCTTGCATCTTGAATTGCAGTTTCAATCCATATTTTCTCAATTAATCCATTTAAAGCAGCTTGCATCTTTTTGGCTCTAGCTCTTGTAATTGGGCCTTCATGAATGTGCAAAGGATCACTTGAAGCTTTAATGGTATTCTCTTGATAGTTCTCATCAGCAGGACTTTGATGATGTATTTCCAAATGAAGTCCCTAATGGTTTGCCACCTATTAGGGGAATTGAGCATCAAATAGACTTCGTCCCTGGAGCTACCATCCTTAATAGACCCGCTTATAGAAGTAACCCCGAGGAGACAAAGGAGCTTCAAAGGCAGGTTGAAGAACTCTTGGCAAAGGGATATGTGAGGGAGAGCATGAGTCCATGTGCGGTACCAGTTCTACTAGTGCCCAAAAAGGATGGAACATGGCGGATGTGTGTTGATTGTCGTGCAATTAATAAGATCACTGTAAAGTATCGACATCCTATTCCTAGACTTGATGACATGCTTGATGAATTGCATGGTTCTTGTGTGTTTAGCAAAATAGATCTTAAAAGTGGATATCATCAAATTAGGATTAGAGAGGGAGATGAGTGGAAAACCGCTTTTAAAACAAAATATGGTTTATATGAGTGGTTTGTGATGCCATTTGGGTTATCTAATGCACCCAGCACTTTTATGAGGTTAATGAACCATGTTTTGCGTGCTTTTATTGGTAAGTTTGTAGTTGTCTACTTTGATGATATTTTGATCTATAGCAAAAGTCTAGAAGAACACATTGAGCATTTGCAAAGTGTATTGATTGTTTTAAGGAAGGAAAAGTTGTATGCTAATTTGAAGAAGTGTGCTTTTTGTACAAATCAGATTGTTTTTCTTGGTTATGTTGTAAGTGCTAAAGGAATTGAGGTTGATGAAGAGAAGGTAAAGGCTATTAAAGAATGGCCTACACCTAAAAGCGTAAGTGAGGTAAGAAGTTTTCATGGTTTGGCTAGTTTTTATAGAAGATTTGTGAAAGATTTTAGCACCCTTGCTGCACCTTTAACTGAAATTGTTAAGAAACATGTGGGATTTAAGTGGGGTAGTGAACAAGAAACGGCATTTAATCTAATCAAGGAGAAATTGGTTTCTGCACCACTACTTGCTTTACCCGATTTTGCTAAAACTTTTGAAATTGAGTGTGATGCTTCAGGTATAGGTATTGGAGCTGTTTTGATGCAAGAGGGGCGTCCAATTGCCTATTTTAGTGAGAAATTGAGTGGAGCAGCCCTAAACTATCCTACTTATGATAAGGAGATGTATGCATTGGTGAGAGCATTGGAAACTTGGCAGCATTATCTTCTACCTAAAGAGTTTGTCATACACACTGATCATGAGTCCTTGAAGCATTTGAAAGGGCAAGGTAAGTTGCATAAGAGACATGCCAAATGGGTTGAATTTATTGAGCCATTTCCTTATGTGATCAAATACAAACAAGGTAAGGAGAATGTGGTGGCTGATGCATTATCGAGAAGGTATGCACTTATCTCTACATTAAATGCAAAGTTGTTAGGATTTGAGTACATTAAAGAATTATATGTTAATGATCCTGATTTTGCTAATGTGTTTAATGCTTGTGAGAAAGTTGCATTTGGAAAGTTCTATAGGCATGATGGGTTCTTATTTAGAAAGAATAAATTGTGTGTGCCTTATAGTTTTTTGCTTGAATTGCTTGTGCGTGAAGCTCATGGGGAGGTTTAATGAGACATTTTGGCATTGCAAAGTCTTTTGGCCACATATGAAACGTGATGTTGAAAGAATATGTGAGAAGTGTATCACTTGTAAACATGCTAAGTCTAGAGTTTTACCCCATGGATTGTATAACCCTTTACCCATACCTAGCGAACCTTGGGTTGATATTTCTATGGACTTTGTTTTGGGTTTACCTAGGTCAAAAAGGGGAAAGGATGCTGTTTTTGTTATTGTTGATAGGTTTTCAAAGATGGCACATTTCATTCCATGTCACAAAACTGATGATGCAACAAACATAGCTAATTTGTTTTTCAAGGAAATAGTTAGATTGCATGGAGTACCAAGGAGCATAGTTTCAGATCGAGATGCTAAGTTCTTGAGCCACTTTTGGAAAACTTTGTAAGTTGGGTACTAAACTTTTGTTTTCTACTACTTGTCATCCACAAACCGATGGACAAACTGAGGTTGTAAATAGAACTTTGTCCACTATGTTATGCGTGCCATTATTCAAAAGAATTTGAAAACTTGGGAAGAATGTTTACCACATGTTGAATTTGCTTACAATAGAACTGTCCATTCAGCTACTAAATTTTCACCATTTGAGATTGTATATGGTTTTAATCCATTAACTCCTTTGGATTTATTTCCATTACCTATTGATGAGCATGCTAGTTTGGATGGTAAAAGAAAGCTGAATTTGTTAAGCAACTGCATGAGAAAGTACGGCACAACATAGAAAAGAGGACTGAACAATATGCTACTCAAGCCAACAAAGGACGTAAGCAAGTGGTTTTTCAGCCTGGAGATTGGGTTTGGGTGCATATGAGAAAGGAGAGATTCCCAGCACAAAGGCGTTCAAAGTCGCTTCCAAGGGGAGATGGTCCATTTCAAGTGGTGGCATGAATCAATGACAATGCCTACAAATTGGACCTTCCTGGTGAGTATAATGTGAGTGCTACTTTTAATGTTTCTGATCTTTCTCCTTTTGATGTAGGTGAAGATTCGAGGATGAATCCTTTTGAGGAGAGGGGGAATGATGAGAACTATCAAGAGAATACCATTAAAGTTTCAAGTAACCCTTTACACATTCATGAAGGGCCAATTATAAGAGCTAGAGTCAAAAAATGCAAGCTGCTTTAAATGGATTAATTAAGAAAATATAGATTGAAACTGCAATTCAAGATGCAAGACATCATGAATTGGGCTTGAAGAGAAGTCAAGGCATTGTGGGCATTATTCAAGCTATTGGGCAGCCAAATACACAATTCGGATCACATGCAGAAAGGTCAATTTCGGAATAAAACTGGTATTGATTGAGCGGGAATTAATGTGCAAGCTATATACCGTTGGAAAGATAATTAAGTTAGCTTTCCAAGGAATTTTACAGAGTTAGATTTGGAGTTCTCTAGAAGGAGTTATGACCAATTCATTACAGCATGTTCAGACTTGGGATTTTCAATGACTCCTTCGTTTTTCAACTTCATTTGTTGTTTTGTTTCAAGTTTGTCAATGTGTAAGGTAAGTCTACCATCAATGATGGTGGGCTAACATTAAGTTTGTCAATGATAGCATTAATTATGGTAGGCTAGCATTAAGTTTGTCAATGATAGCATTAGTTATGGTGGGTTGGTGAAGACTTTTGAAGCATGCTTTGACAAACTTATACTTGGAGGGGTGTTCCAATGTTTTCATTTGTATTTTCGGATTTTGGGTCTCTATTGGTCTATTTAAACTCAGCAACCTTGCTATGTAAGACAATTAGAGATTAATGTTATTTCAATTTGAAAGAATTATTCTTTCTTTGGTTCTTTAGAGAACTAGTGAACTTATCAAGAATTTGCATTCTTGTATGCTCCAAAACTAGACTTATCACTCACCTTCTCATCTAAATCTTGAGTGTGGCGTCAATATCATTCTCCATACCTTTGGTTCATGTTTTCTTAAGCATTGGGTCAAGGTTTTGTTTGTCTTAAATCTGTTTAGAACCTTCTTGGGAAGTTGAAACTTCAAATTAAGTGTGAGTTTCAAAGTTTCAATGTGGGATTCACATCAGATTTATCAGGATCTGATGGAGGTATGGATTTGCAGGGTGTTTTGGCAAAGCAAGGCTTTTCTTTTTTCTTTCTTCTCCTGCGCATGATTTCAAAATCCTCGTCATCAGAATAATCGTCATCCCCGCATGGACAACCTGGATCACATATACGGGAGTCAGTATCCCATATGAAATGACCATCGATCTTGTCCGTGTAGACTGGATAGCCTTCAGCATTAAATCCCCATATGGGAATTTTCTTTTCTTGCTTGGTTTTGACGGACTGGATCATCATCGTATAAGACAGCCTATGAGGTTCCGGGGTTTCATCCGGAGTTGGAGCTTGAAAGACTGTTTTGACAGTGCCATCATGACGCCGTTCAAAGGAGGCTTGGGTGGATTGAACTGGTTCACTGTTTTGATGGAATTTCTCATAGTTAGAAATCCATTCAAGAGGCATGAGTGGTTGCAGTTCATTTTTTGGCATCTGTCTGGGTATTTGGATTATTGTCGGGGTGGATTCTGTAACAGCTAAGATCATCAAAGCATCAGAGGATGCTTGGCAAATCTAACGCATGGGATGGTGCAAAGTTGCGATCTTTGAAGTAGCTGACTGTTCTGCTCCTTGTATCTGGATCTGAACTTTGAGAGCTTTTGAGAGGTTTGGATCATCAAGGGAAAAGTTGAAGTTTGGATAAAAGGTGAGTAGAACGCTTCCCGCGTTGAGAGTTGTGAGAACTGTTTCGATCGCATCTTTGTCTTGTTTGAAACGGTATCAAAGCAAGGCAATTCTAGCGATGGCGGAAGACCTTTTCGTCCATGTAAAGTGAAAATCTTACAGTTCCTCCAAGATGAAGGTGAGGATATTCCTCTCTTTTCCAGGAGATTAGAGTATCTGTATCTCTAACGTTACATCTTGTTCAGAAGTTGGTGAAGTGAACGATCTAATCTAGAAGGCATATGTACTCTTTTGGAATACTTCTACTAGAGATGAGAGTTTTGGATCTGAGTGATATCGGGATGTTTATACAATGGTAAGGACTCATAAGAGGTAAACTAGACTCTTTTATTTGTGCAGACTACGGTATATCTGAATACTCAACAAGGTTTTCTATTTTTGGCTAACTGTTTTTACGACTACGGAAGGCGAAGAGTAGATGATAATAAAACTAGAGGTTGAAGACATGTTTGATATGGTTTCTCTGGAAAATTGTTTCTTAGGTTTTCACTCTTACTACCAATAATTCTTTGATATTGCTTCTTTGAGTGAAAGACAGACGCTCTGATACCACTGAGCATGGTAGGCAAAGCAAACTAATTGCTCTGATACCACTGGGGTGTCTACTAAAGACACAATCGCGGAATTGCAGGAACACTAGTGTGCTTACTCACTCTGTCACTCCTGACCCTAGATAGACAATTGGAGTCTGCTAACCCTCGGTAATCATCCTAACGAGGTTCTCACGACCCTCCTGGTCTTAACCTCTCTGGCGGAGGAACTATTGGGGTGCTCAGACCTTACTCGGTTTTCTTAGACCTTACTCGGTTTTCTAGGATTTGGACAGACTTTTAGCACTGAGATTCCAAACCTTTCTGATACACAGGATCCTCAGAGAGGCAAGTGTAGAGCATACTCGGTTTATAGGAAGAAGCAAACAATTCTCAGAACTATGGAGTAAAGAGATAAACCTTTGAGATAGGTTTGGTCCAATTGAGAAGAAATAGCAGTAACTTTGCTATTTGTTTTGTTGACCTGGGTCGAAACCTTTTCAATCTCTTGACCAATATCTTGCAAGGCAATGTTTTGAGCTGTGGCATTCTGTGTTTGCCAATTAAGGACTTGCTCATATTGCTTGAGAGGTTCAGCATGGCCTGATGAGGATATGGCAGGTTGGATGTATGGCTGGGACATCACTTTTGTTTGTGGGTCGGTATTTCTTTCCATGGGTGGAAAGCTTTCTTGGTAGCTTGGTGCAGATGTGGAAAACATCATACAGGACTGGACTGGTGATGTTTGGGTCAACTGAGGAGATGTAGCTTGAGATCTACAGGTTTTCTGTGTCAAGGCTTTGGGTGGTTTTTTCTGTGTGGGTACCTTAAGTGGTTCAGGGAAATCTTTTGGTTCTGACAAATCTATGAGGATGGGTGAAGAACAAGGGTGAGATTTATCAGGATCTGATGGAGGTATGGATTTGCAGGGTGTTTTGGCAAAGCAAGGCTTTTCTTTTTTCTTTCTTCTCCTGCGCATGATTTCAAAATCCTCGTCATCAGAATAATCGTCATCCCCGCATGGACAAGCTGGATCACATATACGGGAGTCAGTATCCCATATGAAATGACCATCGATCTTGTCCGTGTAGACTGGATAGCCTTCAGCATTAAATCCCCATATGGGAATTTTCTTTTCTTGCTTGGTTTTGACGGACTGGATCATCATCGTATAAGACAGCCTATGAGGTTCCGGGGTTTCATCCGGAGTTGGAGCTTGAAAGACTCTTTGATTGCCATCATGGCCTTGCTCAAAGGAGGCTTGGGTGGATTGAAGTTCATTTGTTTTTGATTTCTCATAGTTAGAAATCCATTCAAGAGGCATGAGTGGTTGCAGTTCATTTTTTGGCATCTGTCTGGGTATTTGGATTATTGTCGGGGTGGATTCTGTAACAGCTAAGATCATCAAAGCATCAGAGGATGCTTGGCAAATCTAACGCATGGGATGGTGCAAAGTTGCGATCTTTGAAGTAGCTGACTGTTCTGCTCCTTGTATCTGGATCTGAACTTTGAGAGCTTTTGAGAGGTTTGGATCATCAAGGGAAAAGTTGAAGTTTGGATAAAAGGTGAGTAGAACGCTTCCCGCGTTGAGAGTTGTGAGAACTGTTTCGATCACTGCATGCTGGTACTGTTTGAAACGAGTATCAAGCAAGGCAATTCTAGCAGTAACTGGAAGACCTTTTCGTCCATGTAAAGTGAAAATCTTACGGATTCCTCCAAGATGAAGGTGAGAATATTCCTCTCTTTTCCACTGGGAGATTAGAGTATCTGGTATCTCTAACGTTACATACTGTTCAGCAGAAGTTGACTGAAGTGAACACTGATCTAATCTAGAAGACTGTATGTACTCTTTTGGAATACTTCTACGCCTAGAGATGAGAGTTTTGACAGTACGAGTGATATCGGGATGTTTATACAACTGGTAAGGACTCATAAGAGGTAAACTAGACTCTTTTATTTGTGCAGACTCTGGTATATACGAATACTCAACAAGGTTTTCTATTTTTGACGCTAACTGTTTTTTACACGACTCTGGAAGACGAAGAGTAGATGATAACGAAACTGGAGGCAACTGGGATGTTGAACTAGAGGTTGAAGACATGTTTGATATGGTTTCTCTGGAAAATTGTTTCTTAGGTATTCACTCTTACTACCAATAATTCTTTGATATTGCTTCTTTGAGTGAAAGACAGACGCTCTGATACTGCCCGAGCATGGTGCAAAGCAAATTGGTACTCGATACTTTGGGGTGTCTACTAAAGACACAATCGCAGAATTACGGGAACACTGGTGTGCTTACTCGCTCTATCCCTCTTGATCTAGATAGACAATTGGAGTCTGCTAACCCTCGGTAATCATCCTGACGAGGTTCTCGCGACCCTCCTGGTCTTAACCTCTTTGACGGACGAACTATTGGGGTGCTCAGACCTTACTCGGTTTTCTAGACCTTACTCGGTTTTCTAGGATTTGGACAGACTTTTTTAACGATTCCAAACCTTTACGATACAGGATCCTCAGAGAGGCAAGTGTAGAGCATACTCGGTTTATAGGAAGAAGCAAACAATTCTCAGAACTATGGAGTAAAGAGATAAACCTTTGAGATAGGTTTGGTCCAATTGAGAAGAAATAGCAGTAACTTTGCTATTTGTTTTGTTGACCTGGGTCGAAACCTTTTCAATCTCTTGACCAATATCTTGCAAGGCAATGTTTTGAGCTGTGGCATTCTGTGTTTGCCAATTAAGGACTTGCTCATATTGCTTGAGAGGTTCAGCATGGCCTGATGAGGATATGGCAGGTTGGATGTATGGCTGGGACATCACTTTTGTTTGTGGGTCGGTATTTCTTTCCATGGGTGGAAAGCTTTCTTGGTAGCTTGGTGCAGATGTGGAAAACATCATACAGGACTGGACTGGTGATGTTTGGGTCAACTGAGGAGATGTAGCTTGAGATCTACAGGTTTTCTGTGTCAAGGCTTTGGGTGGTTTTTTCTGTGTGGGTACCTTAAGTGGTTCAGGGAAATCTTTTGGTTCTGACAAATCTATGAGGATGGGTGAAGAACAAGGGTGAGATTTATCAGGATCTGATGGAGGTATGGATTTGCAGGGTGTTTTGGCAAAGCAAGGCTTTTCTTTTTTCTTTCTTCTCCTGCGCATGATTTCAAAATCCTCGTCATCAGAATAATCGTCATCCCCGCATGGACAAGCTGGATCACATATACGGGAGTCAGTATCCCATATGAAATGACCATCGATCTTGTCTGTGTAGACTGGATAGCCTTGACATTAAATCCCGTATAGAATTTTCTTTTCTTGCTTGGTTTTGACATTTGGATCATCATCGTATAAGAGACTATGAGGTTCCGGGGTTTCATCCGGAGTTGGAGCTTGAAAGACTCTTTGTGATTGCCATCATGGCCGTTCAAGGAGGCTTGGGTGGATGAGCGGTTCACTGTTTTGATGGAATTTCATAGTTAGAAATCCATTCAAGAGGCATGAGTGGTTGCGTTCATTTTTGGCATCTGTCACGGGTATTTGGATTATTGTCGGGGTGGATTCTGTAACAGCTAAGATCATCAAAGCATCAGAGGATGCTTGGCAAATCTAACGCATGGGATGGTGCAAAGTTGCGATCTTTGAAGTAGCTGACTGTTCTGCTCCTTGTATCTGGATCTGAACTTTGAGAGCTTTTGAGAGGTTTGGATCATCAAGGGAAAAGTTGAAGTTTGGATAAAGGTGAGTAGGCGCTTCGCGTTGAGAGTTGTGAGCTGTTTGATCATTGCATCTTTGGTCTTGTTTGAAGCAGAGTATCAAGCAAAGGCAATTCTAGCGATGTGGAAGACCTTTTCGTCCATGTAAAGTGAAAATCTTACAGTTCCTCCAGATGAAGGTGAGGATATTCCTCTCTTTTCCAGGAGATTAGAGTATCTGGTATCTCTAACGTTACATCTTCGTGATTGATTGGTGAAGTGAACAGATCTAATCTAGAAGGCATGTACTCTTTTGGAATACTTCTACGCTGAGATGAGAGTTTTGATCAGTGATATCGGGATGTTTATACAATGGTAAGGACTCATAAGAGGTAAACTAGACTCTTTTATTTGTGCGAGACTACGGTATATCTGAATACTCAACAAGGTTTTCTATTTTTGGCCTTCTTTTTTACGACTCTGGAAGGCGAAGAGTAGATGATATGGCTGGAGGCAAGCGGGATGTTGAACTAGAGGTTGAAGACATGTTTGATATGGTTTCTCCGGAAAATTGTTTCTTAGGTTTTCACTCTTACTGATAATTCTTTGATATTGCTTCTTTGAGTGAAAGGCAGCCTCGATACCACAGCATGGTAGGCAAAGCAAACTAATTGCTCACGATACCAGCGGGTGTCTACTAAAGACACAATCAGCGGAATTGCGGGAACACTAGTGTGCTTACTCACTCTGTCACTCCGACCCTAGATAGACAATTGGAGTCTGCTAACCCTCGGTAATCATCTAACGAGGTTTCACGACCCTCACAGTCTTAACCTCTGGCGGAGGAACTATTGGGGTCTTCGGACACTTACTCGGTTTCTTAGACCTTACTCGGTTTTCTAGGATTTGGACGGACTTTTTGAGATTCCAAACCTTTACGATACAGGATCCTCGAGAGAGGCAAGTGTAGAGCATACTCGGTTTATAGGAAGAAGCAAACAATTCTCGAACTATGGAGTAAAGAGATAAACCTTTGAGATAGGTTTGGTCGATTGAGAAGAAATAGCATTAACTTTGCTATTTGTTTTGTTGACACAGGTGAAACCTTTTCAATCTCTTGACCAATATCTTGCAAGGCAATGTTTTGAGCTGTGGCAATCTGTGTTTGCCAATTAAGGACTTGCTCATATTGCTTGAGAGGGTCAGCATGGCCTGATGATGATATGGCAGGTTGGATGTATGGCTGGGACATTATTTTTGTCTGTGGGTATTTCTTTCCATGGGTGGAAAGCTTTCTTGGTAACAGTGCGGATGTGGAAAACATCATACGAAGGGCTGGTGATGTTTGGGTCAAGCGAGGAGATGTAGCTTGAGATCTGGGTTTTACGTGTCAAGGCTTTGGGTGGTTTTACGTGTGGGTACCTTAAGTGGTTCAGGTAAATCTTTTGGTTCTGACAAATCTATGAGGATGGGTGAAGAACAAGGGTGAGATTTATCAGGATCTGATGGTGGTATGGATTTGCAGGGTGTTTTGGCAAAGCAAGGCTTTTCTTTTTTCTTTCTTCTCCTGCGGATGATTTCAAAATCCTCGTCATCAGAATAATCGTCATCCCCGCAGGGACAACCAGGATCACACATACGGGAGTCAGTATCTCATATGAAATGACCATCGATCTTGTCCGTATTGGATGGCCTTGACATTAAATCCCCATATAGAATTTTCTTTTCTTGCTTGGTTTTGTGGTGGATCATCATCGTATAAGGCGACTATGAGGTTCGGGGTTTCATCCGGAGTTGGAGCTTGAAAGACTCTTTTGTGATTGCCATCATGGCCTTCGTTCGAAGGAGGCTTGGGTGGATTGAGTTCCTTTGTTTTGATGGAATTTCTCATAGTTAGAAATCCATTCAAGAGGCATGAGTGGTTGCAGTTCATTTTTGGCATCTGTCTGGGTATTTGGATTATTGTCGGGGTGGATTCTGTAACAGCTAAGATCATCAAAGCATCAGAGGATGCTTGGCAAATCTAACGCATGGGATGGTGCAAAGTTGCGATCTTTGAAGTAGTATTACGCTCCTTGTATACGGATCTGAACTTTGAGAGCTTTTGAGAGGTTTGGATCATCAAGGAAAAGTTGAAGTTTGGATAAAGGTGAGTAGAAACGCTTCCGCGTTGAGTTGTGAGCTGTTTGATCATTGCATCTTTGATCTTGTTTGAAAGCAGTATCAAGCAAGGCAATTCTAGCGATGTTGGAAGACCTTTTCGTCCATGTAAAGTGAAAATCTTACAGTTCCTCCAAGATGAAGGTGAGGATATTCTCTCTTTTCCTTTGGGAGATTAGAGTATCTGGTATCTCTAACGTTACATCTTGTTCGTGAAGTTGGTGAAGTGAACAGATCTAATCTAGAAGGCATGTACTCTTTTGGAATATATACGCCTAGAGATGAGAGTTTTGACTGAGTGATATCGGGATGTTTATACAAGCTGGTAAGGACTCATAAGCGGTAAACTAGACTCTTTTATTTGTCAGACTACGGTATATCTGAATACTCAACAAGGTTTTCTATTTTTGGCCTTTGTTTTTACGACTGGAAGACGAAGAGTAGATGATAACGAAACTGGAGGCAACTGGGATGTTGAACTAGAGGTTGAAGACATGTTTGATATGGTTTCTCTGGAAAATTGTTTCTTAGGTTTTCTCTCTTACTACCAATAATTCTTTGATATTGCTTCTTTGAGTGAAAGACAGACGCTCTGATACCACTGAGCATGGTAGGCAAAGCAAACTAATTGCTCTGATACCACTGGGGTGTCTACTAAAGACACAATCGCGGAATTGCAGGAACACTAGTGTGCTTACTCACTCTGTCACTCCTGACCCTAGATAGACAATTGGAGTCTGCTAACCCTCGGTAATCATCCTAACGAGGTTCTCACGACCCTCCTGGTCTTAACCTCTCTGGCGGAGGAACTATTGGGGTGCTCAGACCTTACTCGGTTTTCTTAGACCTTACTCGGTTTTCTAGGATTTGGACAGACTTTTAGCACTGAGATTCCAAACCTTTCTGATACACAGGATCCTCAGAGAGGCAAGTGTAGAGCATACTCGGTTTATAGGAAGAAGCAAACAATTCTCAGAACTATGGAGTAAAGAGATAAACCTTTGAGATAGGTTTGGTCCAATTGAGAAGAAATAGCAGTAACTTTGCTATTTGTTTTGTTGACCTGGGTCGAAACCTTTTCAATCTCTTGACCAATATCTTGCAAGGCAATGTTTTGAGCTGTGGCATTCTGTGTTTGCCAATTAAGGACTTGCTCATATTGCTTGAGAGGTTCGGTGGCTTTGATGAGGATATGGCGAGTTGGATGTATGGGACATCACTTTTGTTTGTGGGTCGGTATTTCTTTCCATGGGTGGAAAGCTTTCTTGGTAACAGTGCGGATGTGGAAAACATCATACAGGGAATTTGGGCCGGTGATGTTTGGGTCATTGAGGAGATGTAGCTTGAGATCTCTGAGTTTTTACGTGTCAAGGCTTTGGGTGGTTTTTTGTGTGGGTACCAGTGGTTCGGAAATCTTTTGGTTACAAATCTATAAGGATTGGTGAAGAACAAGGGTGAGATTTATCAGGGTCTGATGGAGGAATGGAATTGAAGGGTGGTTTGGCAAAGCAAGGCTTTTCTTTTTTCTTACTTCTCCTGCGCATAATTACAAAATCCTCATCATCAGAATAATAGTCATCCCATGGACAACTTTGGATCACATATCTGAGTCGATATCCCATATGAAATGACCATCGATCTTGTCCGTAGGTGGATGGCCTTGACATTAAATCCCCATATAGAATTTTCTTTTCTTGCTTGGTTTTGTGGATTTGGATCATCATCGTATAAGACAGCCTATGAGGTTCGGGGTTTCATCGGAGTTGGAGCTTGAAAGACTCTTTTGATGCCATCATGGCCTTGGATTCGAAGGAGGCTTGGGTGGATGGGTTCCTTTGTTTTGATGGAATTTCTGGTTAGAAATCCATTCAAGAGGCATGAGTGGTTGCAGTTCATTTTTGGCATCTGTCTGGGTATTTGGATTATTGTCGGGGTGGATTACATGTTAAGATCATCAAAGCATCGAGAGGATGCTTGGCAAATCTAACGCATGGGATGGTGCAAAGTTGCGATCTTTGAAGTAGTATTCTACTCCTTGTGTCACGGATCTGAACTTTGAGAGCTTTTGAGAGGTTTGGATCATCAAGGAAAAGTTGAAGTTTGGATAAAGGTGGGTAGAAACGCTTCCGCGTTGAGAGTTGTGAGCTGTTCGATCCGCATCTTTGGTCTTGTTTGAAAGCAGTATCAAAGCAAGGCAATTCTAGCGATGCTGGAAGACCTTTTAGTCCATGTAAAGTGAAAATCTTACAGTTCCTCAAGATGAAGGTGAGGATATTCCTCTCTTTTCCTTTGGGAGATTAGAGTATCTGGTATCTCTAACGTTACATCTTGTTCGTGAGTTGGTGAAGTGAACAGTCTAATCTAGAAGGCGTATGTACTCTTTTGGAATACTTCTACGCCTAGAGATGAGAGTTTTGTGATCTGAGTGATATCGGGATGTTTATACAAGCTGTAAGGACTCATAAGAGGTAAACTAGACTCTTTTATTTGTGAGACTACGGTATATACGAATACTCAACAAGGTTTTCTATTTTTGACGCTAACTGTTTTTACACGACTACGGAAGGCGAAGAGTAGATGATATGGCCAGAGCAAGCTGGGATGTTGAACTAGAGGTTGAAGACATGTTTGATATGGTTTCTGGAAAATTGTTTCTTAGGTTTTCTCTACTACTGCAAATAATTCTTTGATATTGCTTTGAGTGAAAGACAGACGCTCTGATACCACTGAGCATGGTAGGCAAAGCAAACTAATTGCTCTGATACCACTGGGGTGTCTACTAAAGACACAATCGCGGAATTGCAGGAACACTAGTGTGCTTACTCACTCTGTCACTCCTGACCCTAGATAGACAATTGGAGTCTGCTAACCCTCGGTAATCATCCTAACGAGGTTCTCACGACCCTCCTGGTCTTAACCTCTCTGGCGGACGAACTATTGGGGTGCTCAGACCTTACTCGGTTTTCTTAGACCTTACTCGGCTTTCTAGGATTTGGACAGACTTTTAGCACTGAGATTCCAAACGTTTCTGATACACAGGATCCTCAGAGAGGCAAGTGATGTGAATCCCACATTGAAACTTTGAAACTCACACTTAATTTGAAGTTTCAACTTCCCAAGAAGGTTCTAAACAGATTTAAGACAAACAAAACCTTGACCCAATGCTTAAGAGAACATGAACCAAAGGTATGGAGAATGATATTGACGCCACACTCAAGATTTAGATGAGAAGGTGAGTGATAAGTCTAGTTTTGGAGCATACAAGAATGCAAATTCTTGATAAGTTCACTAGTTCTCTAAAGAACCAAAGAAAGAATAATTTTTTCAAATTGAAAATAACATTAATCTCTAATTGTCTTACATAGCAAGGTTGCTGAGTTTAAATAGACCAATAGAGACCCAAAATCCGAAAATACAAATGAAAACATTGGAACACCCCTCCAAGTATAAGTTTGTCAAAGCATGCTTCAAAAGTCTTCACCAACCCACCATAACTAATGCTATCATTGACAAACTTAATGCTAGCCTACCATAATTAATGCTATCATTGACAAACTTAATGTTAGCCCACCATCATTGATGGTAGACTTACCTTACACATTGACAAACTTGAAACAAAACAACAAATGAAGTTGAAAAACAAAGGAGTCGTTGAACATCCCAAGTCTGAACATGCTGTAATGAATTGGTCATAACCCCTTCTAGAGAACTCCAAATCTAACTCTGTAAAATTCCTTGGAAAGCTAACTTAATTATCTTTCCAACGGTATACAGCTTGCACATTAATTCCAGCTCAATCAATACCAGTTCTATTCCGAAATTGACCTTTCTGCATGTGATCCGAATTGTGTATTTGGCTGCCCAATAGCTTGAATAATGCCCACAATGCCTTGACTTCTCTTCAAGCCCAATTCATGATGTCTTGCATCTTGAATTGCAGTTTCAATCCATATTTTCTCAATTAATCCATTTAAAGCAGCTTGCATCTTTTTGGCTCTAGCTCTTGTAATTGGGCCTTCATGAATGTGCAAAGGATCACTTGAAGCTTTAATGGTATTCTCTTGATAGTTCTCATCAGCAAGTGTAGAGCACACTCGGTTTATAGGAAGAAGCAAACAATTCTCAGAACTATGGAGTAAAGAGATAAACCTTTGAGATAGGTTTGGTCCAATTGAGAAGAAATAGCAGTAACTTTGCTATTTGTTTTGTTGACCTGGGTCGAAACCCTTTCAATCTTTTGACCAATATCTTGCAAGGCAATGTTTTGAGCTGTGGCATTCTGTGTTTGCCAATTAAGGACTTGCTCATATTGCTTGAGAGGTTCAGCATGGCCTGATGAGGATATGGCAGGTTGGATGTATGGCTGGGACATCACTTTTGTTTGTGGGTCGGTATTTCTTTCCATGGGTGGAAAGCTTTCTTGGTAGCTTGGTGCAGATGTGGAAAACATCATACAGGACTGGACTGGTGATGTTTGGGTCAACTGAGGAGATGTAGCTTGAGATCTACAGGTTTTCTGTGTCAAGGCTTTGGGTGGTTTTTTCTGTGTGGGTACCTTAAGTGGTTCAGGGAAATCTTTTGGTTCTGACAAATCTATGAGGATGGGTGAAGAACAAGGGTGAGATTTATCAGGATCTGATGGAGGTATGGATTTGCAGGGTGTTTTGGCAAAGCAAGGCTTTTCTTTTTTCTTTCTTCTCCTGCGCATGATTTCAAAATCCTCGTCATCAGAATAATCGTCATCCCCATGAGGACAACTGGATCACATATCTCAGTCGATTATCTCATATGAAATGACCATCGATCTTGTCCGTGTAGACTGGATAGCCTTCAGCATTAAATCCCCATATGGGAATTTTCTTTTCTTGCTTGGTTTTGATGGACTGGTCATGGGAGTATTTCTTTTTGTGGATGTTTCAGCATGGGTTGTTGCTGGTTGAACCATCAATTGTCCATTCCATGAAAGAGAAGGGTAGTTTTCCTAAGATTTCCTGAGAGATTAACTAGAGAGAAAAACATAAATGGCATCCAGTTCGTCTTCTTCCTCTCCAAAAGATAATAATAGTCCAGTGTCAATATCTTCTGTTTTAAGTATTCCTAAGTCTTGTAAAAAACATCTGTCTTCTAAAATAGAAAACCTTGTAGAATATTCCTATATTCACGATGCGCATTTCGAAATAAAAGAGTCCAGCCTACCTTTAATGAGTCCTTATCAGTTGTATAAACAGCCTGGAATAACCAGAAATATTAGGTCCATAATTTCTCGGCGTAGAAATATGCCAAAATAGTACATACAATCCTCTTCCCTTGATCAGTGTTCCTTAGTTTCCACATCAGCAGAACAATATGTCACACTCAACATTCACGATGGTGATTTCCCGGTGGAAAAGAAGAATATTCTCACCTTCATCTTGGAGGAATAAGAATGATTCTTACTCTACATGGACGAAAAGGTCTACCGGTTACTGCTCGTTTAGCCTTGCTAGATACCAGATTCAAAGAATATCAACACGCGATGGTGGAGCAGTTCTTACAACACTAAATCTTTGGTAGTGTTCTTTTGACCTTTACCCCGATTTCAATTTCTCCTTTGGATGACCCAAATCTATCAAATCTTTAAAGTCAAGTTCGATTCAAGGGTGAACAAACATCCACCTCTAAAATTGCAGCGTTACATCATCGACTTGTTTATCGTCTACAAAATCATTTGGATCTCCCAGCAGCATCCTCGATGCTTTGATGATTTAAACGTCAATCTCACCCACTATAATCCAAATCCCAGACAAATTCCAAAGAAGAGCTTTTGCAACTCATGCCTCTTGAATGGATTTAATTATGAGAAATTCCATGAAAATCTTGAGCCTTTGCAAACAACCACCTCTTTCCAAAGACAACTGATGGAGCAGTTGAACAACGTTTCAAACTCACAATCACAAAAGCGGATCAAGTACCACAGTTGTCTGCACCGTGATGCTCCGATCGGTACAAACCTGCGAAAAGAAGATCCTGTCACGGGGTTTAATAGAGATGGTTACCCAGTGTATACTGACAAGATTGATGGCCACTTCATATGGGATGTTCCTCAAGCACAAATGTGTGATCCAGATTGTCCTTGTATCTGGGATGACACAGATGATGATGATGAATGGCTTCGGATCCATCGAAGAAAAGGTGAAAAACCTAAGCTCCACCAAAACACCGTCTTGTGCAAAATCCTCCACCACCCAGATGACCATCCACAAAAACCAGCCTTTTCAGTGAATCATAAGCCTCAAATACGATCTTGTATGATGTTTACAAGTTCGCCTCAAACATACCATGATTCATTTCCATCCTTAGAAAAAACAACTGATTCCCAAAGCAAAGTGGTTTCCCAACCATACATACAATCAGCAGTTTTACCCTCAGGCCATTTAGAACCACCAAAACCGTTTGAGCAAGTTCTCAATTGGCAGTCCCAATCGATCGAGCCAGAACCAATCCATAAACAATCTTGAAACCAAGATGGAACAAATATCTGTTCGAGACCGACAAAGCGGATCAAAGATCAATTCCATCTCGGATCGATTAGATCAAATCTACTGCGAACACGAAAACGGCGTTGTCGGGTTAGATCGTGATCTAAGAAAGATGATATCACGAATCGTTGGGGTCTGAATTTGACTTCAAAGATCACGAGAGATCAAAAAGGTTACAAGCGGAATTGGCGAATAGAAATGGAGAAGGCTCGTGAGCTCGGCCATCATTTGTTTACTCGGTCCCTCCAATTTCTATCCAACCTCCAATGTTCTCAACTTATCAACCTTTTTATCAGCCATCTACCACACAGATAGACCCAACAAAATTCTTTGGTCTTTCACATACGACCAGACTTTATGAACAAAGACAACAGCAGAAAGCTGAGAAAGAAGCTTCAAAGAAAGCAGCAAAACAAGCACGATAAAGCAAGATTATAAAATCTAAAAAGTAAGATAAGACAGGACCCTTATCTTCTTTTTTACAAAGTGATAAAGAAAAAGCACGATAAAGCAAAAAGCCTTAAATTACAGAGATAAGACTAAGGAGTTGATGGAAAGCGGGATGGAGACATGCTTTTGTTGATTTGTTCTTCTTGTCTGTTGATCCGCTTTATTCTCCTTTTTAACATTCTATCTTCGTAGTTATCTACACTGAGTGGTGAGTTGTCACTGCTGTTGGATGATGGGGCCGAAGAGTCGTAGTCATCTTTAAAATACTTTTGCTTTCCTTTTGAAGATGTGGATGCGAGCTCTTTCTGCTTTTTTGTGGGTTGCTTTGGTGACAGGTGGATTGGAGACATCTGAGTGACAGAGTCTTGTGGTTGGTAAACTTGAGGAGGTCGTGGTTCTGTGATCATGTTGCAGTCATATTGGGTTGATACCTGGTTAACTAATGACATGAATTCTTCCCATGGATCTTGAGAATCTTGGAAGAGGACATTAGTGTAGTCAGGACGTTCTTCTTTGACAAGAATACCCTTTGCATGTGGATCATCAGTTGGTGTGTCTGGATAATGGTGTGGGAGGAACTCTACTGAGTGTTTTGGACCGATGGAGGTATTGGATATGTCTTTTGGGAGTGGTTGGACATTGTTTAGTTCAAAGAGGAATTCTTTGATTCTGTTGTCATGGATTGGGTCATGAAGGATTTGGTAAGGATGTGGGAGTGTGAGGAACTCATAGGCTTGGTCCTGTGTCCAATAATCCTTAGTGTATGGATGTTGGAAATACGATGCATGGATTATGAAGGCGAGTAAACATATGCTTGAGAAGCAGGGAAGCTTATGAAGCTGTTTGAAATTCGAAATGTTCTGCAAGGTTTTTCTCCACCAGGGAAGAGGGCTGTACCATTCTAGGAAAGTCCATAGAAGGGAACAGGTATTTTCAGGGTTGGTTATATTTCTCAAGATTGGTTGGACAGGAAGGATAAGTTTTGTGGAGTATAGTAGTGTGAGACACCACATATACCATAACTCATCTTCAGTGAGGTCTCTGGTTATATCGACATATAAACCAGTGAGAAACATATACTCTGGGTGGAAAACAGGGATTGCAAGTGGATGTTCATAGTAGAATTTTATGAACCATCTGAAGAGGTATTGCCTTGCATATTCTTGGATTTGAAAAACATAGGTGAAAGAAATTCCAGGAGGGAAATATCTTTTGGTCGTAGCAGTGTTTAGAAGAGATTTTGAAGAGGAAGATGAAGCCATTGCTACCAAAGAAGTGTTGTGTTTAGAGATAAAGAGAAGGCTGCTTTTTATAGGTGGTCTGGACAGGAGATTAGGGACGAGGTTGTCTTTTCCCTTTATGTGAACAACTGTAAAATCATACTTGGCGAACCAAGATTTTAAGCTTAAAAGTTGTTTGTCAGGAAGCATCTTGTTTTTGAAATTCAAGATCTTAGGGAAAGAGGAGCTGTCAAGTCTTACCACAAAGTGATACGGTAACAGGTGGAATTCGAACTTTTTGATACCATATTTTACCGCCATTATCTCTTTGTATATGATGTGGTAATTCTTTTCTGAGTTGGTGAACTGGCCACTGGCATGAAGACAATAGGACTCCTTTCCATCTTTGTCTTTTTCTAAAAGAATGGCCGCCCAATGAGTGTCGCTTGCGTCTGTTTGAAGGATGCGCTCTCCTTGTGATGGAATCTTTAAAGGAAGAGGTGACTGGGCATCTTTCTTTAATTGTCTGACAGCCGCAGTTTGGATGGGACTCCAAGGAGGAGCGTTCTTTTTCAATAATGAAGACAACTGGCTTGTATGAACAGCTACCTTTGGGAGAAAATCACGGATGTAATTGATAATCCCAAGAAACTGTTGAATCTGCTTTGTTGTCAAGTTGGAGTCTGGAAATTTCAGGAGTTCTTGTGCAATGTGGGGCTCAGGAACATAAGTGCCATCTGTGATGTTCATTCCAAGGAAGTTGATGGAAGTCTGAGCAATAAAGCTTTTCTTTTCTGAAAGCATTATCCCGTATTTTTGCACGACATCAAAGAACTGTTGAAGGACCTTCTGGTGTTCTGCATGATCTGTAGAAAATAATAAAATATCATCAATGTAAATCAATGCAGTATCCAATATGGGCTGAAATATGGTGGTCATGGCTTTTTGGAATATGGATGGGGCTGTTTTGAGACCGAAAGGCATATTTGTCCTTTGGAAGTGGGCATTTGGAATACAAATCTTTGTTTTGGGCCGATCATCTGGATGGATTCCAAGTTGCCAAAATCCTGACTTTAAATCAAATTTGGAAAATATTTGGGCCTGGCTTATGTGGACAAACAGTGTTTGGATTTTTGGAAGGGGGAACTTGTCATCAGAGAGGAAGACATTTAAGGGCTGATAGTCTATCACGAGACGTTTCTTTCCTCTGGCAAGTTCTGATCTTTTCTCAACATAAAAGGCTTGGCAAGCCCATTGAGATTTTGTTGGTTCAATTAGGCCTTGGCTTAACAGTTGGAAACATTCTTGTTTGGCTAAGGCTAAGTCTGAGGGTGTCATCCCTGGATGTGAGGCCTTTGTGGGATTGGTATCTTCGTTGAGTTTGAAAGGAAGATGAACAAAGAAGGACTCATTTTTCCACAGAGGAAGAGGATGGTGAAACTCTGAATGATTCTCTGGACAAAACTTAAGAAGTTTGTTAGAGATGCCTGAGTAATCAGGTGGATGACTTTTGATTGCATAAAGAGAAGGAATGTCAGTGTAGGGCCGAAGCATGTGCTTGTAACTGATTCCTTGGGAGGTTATGGATAATCTGTGTTTCGTAGAGAATAGGTCGAAACCTATTAACAGATCTTTTCCATGGAGACTTGAACCTATGACCTTCTTCCATATGACACAGTTTGGAAAAAACTGTATTCCAATTGGGTACTTGGTTTGGATTGTAGTACTGAAAACTTCTCCATTTGCCGTTCTGAAATCCTCAGAATATGGCTCCCATATATGGTGAGGAAGCACACAAGGATTTATCATAGTCTTATCATTTTGTCAATAAAGCCAATGACTGAAATTGGTTTAGAATACTTGTCTGTAAGGACAGATATCTTTACCAAAGGAATTTGGTTTTGTGGCTGTGAGTGCTGGATGGTGAAGACTTGGGAAGTTGGTTGTTCATCAGAATCATCATCTGGGCTAGATTCAGCAAGGATAAAAGCTGTTTCTGAATCTTGTTCATCTTGTTCTGAGAACATGAGCTCTATCTCATCATCTCTGGATACTAGATCATTTGTCTGCAAATGCTGTAGAAGTCTGGCTGACTTAGCATACTTTGTTGGACAACTTCTAGCAAAATGACCTTTCTTCTTGCAAAGGAAACATCGGATGTTTTTTGTGTTGGACTTGTGTTTTCTGGTTGGAGGGTCACGTTTTCTAAAGAAACGATAATGTTTTCTGGACTTTTTTCTTGGGTGAGGGAAGTGTTTGTGAAAGTGTTTTTTCTTCTTAGAAGGACAAGTGCACTTATGTTTATCTTTGCAAAGGATTTCAAGGTGAGGAGATTTTTTGCAAGCTTTTGCATAAGTGGCTTTTTCTTCTATGAGATCTTTGAAGAAGCGCTTTTGATCACACTTTCTTTCTAGACACTAGAGAGCAACTTGATATATCTTTCCAAGGGAAACTCCTTCAATTGTGATATTATTCTGGGTGAAGAATCTCTGAATATCTGGATGGAGTTCTTCTGGAAGGGAAGCTACAAAAACATGCTTGAGAGATGGGTTGTTAAACCCATTGAGTTTGTAGAATAACATGCTCATTCTTTTGTAGTGAATATCCAAGTGCTTTTGCTCGAGAAACGACATCTCATCGGTGGTATTCATTCCTATTTGTGTCACTCTGACTCTAGGATCACCGATGAATTGCTCATAAATTGCTACCAATTTGCTCAGGAGGGGACTGGATAAATTGTAGCTGCCTGTAATCTCCAAGGCTTTCATACCATTCTCTCAAAGATCCGGTGAATCCAGAATTGAATTCTTTCAAGACTTGTTGAGAGTCAGCATCTGGAATGGACATCTGCAAGTCTATCCATGCTGCAAACTCGTGGAATCTTTCCGTCCACTTGGTTTTGGAAATATCATCAAAAGTGAACCAATGGAATGGAGAGGATGGAGTTTTGGTACCTTTTGTAGCATTTACACCAGGCTGTTCTGTCTGGGTTGGTGCTGGATGAGTAGTGCTGCTTTGAGGAATTGTCTCATCTTATCAGTTGTACAAACAGCCTGGAATAACCAGAAATATTAGGTCCATAATTTCTCGGCAGCCTATGAGGTTCCGGGGTTTCATCCGGAGTTGGAGCTTGAAAGACTGTTTTGACAGTGCCATCATGACGCCGTTCAAAGGAGGCTTGGGTGGCTTGAACTGGTTCACCGTTTTGATGGAATTTCTCATAGTTAGAAATCCATTCAAGAGGCATGAGTGGTTGCAGTTCATTTTTTGGTATCTGTCTGGGTATTTGGATTATTGTCGGGGTGGATTCTGTATCAGCTAAGATCATCAAAGCATCAGAGGATGCTTGAGGAGTTGGCAAATCTAACGCATGGTTTTCGGCGATAGACCAGTGATGGTGCAAAGTTGCGATCTTTGAAGTAGTGGTATTACGCTCCTTGTATACTGGATCTGAACTTTGAGAGCTTTTGAGAGGTTTGGATCATCAAGGAAAAGTTGAAGTTTGGATAAAGGTGAGTAGAGCAGCTTCCGCGTTGAGTTGTGAGCTGTTTGATCGATCCTTATTTGCTTGTTTGAAACGAGTATCAAGCAAGGCAATTCTTGCAGTAACTGGAAGACCTTTTCGTCCATGTAAAGTGAGAATCATACGGATTCCTCCAAGATGAAAGTGAGAATATTCCTCTCTTTTCCACTGGGAGATTAGAGTATCTGGTATCTCTGAGTTCATCTTGTTCGTGAAGTTGGTGAAGTGAACACTGATCTAATCTAGAAGACTGTATGTACTCTTTTGGAATACTTCTACACCTAGAGATGATAGTTTTGACAGTACGAGTGATACCGGGATGTTTATACAACTGGTAAGGACTCATAAGAGGTAAACTAGACTCTTTATTTGTGGACTACGGTATATCTGAATACTCGACAAGTTTTCTATTTTTGGCCTTAACTATTTTTACACGACTACGGAAGGCGAAGAGTAGATAATATGGCTGGAGCAAGCGGGATGTTGAACTAGAGGTTGAAGACATGTTTGATATGGTTTCTCTGGAAAATTGTTTCTTAGGTTTTCTCTCTTACTACCAATAATTCTTTGATATTGCTTCTTTGAGTGAAAGACAGACGCTCTGATACCACTGAGCATGGTAGGCAAAGCAAACTAATTGTTCTGATACCACTGGGGTGTCTACTAAAGACACAATCGCGGAATTGCAGGAACACTAGTGTGCTTACTCACTCTGTCACACCTGACCTAGATAGACAATTGGAGTCTGTAACCCTCGGTAATCATCCTAACGAGGTTCTCACGACCCTCCTGGTCTTAACCTCTCTGGCGGAGGAACTATTGGGGTGCTCAGACCTTACTCGGTTTTCTTAGACCTTACTCGGTTTTCTAGGATTTGGACAGACTTTTAGCACTGAGATTCCAAACCTTTACGTTACAGGATCCTCGGAGAGGCAAGTGTAGAGCATACTCGGTTTATAGGAAGAAGCAAACAATTCTCGAACTATGGAGTAAAGAGATAAACCTTTGAGATAGGTTTGGTCGATTGAGAAGAAATAGCGATAACTTTGCTATTTGTTTTGTTGACTGGGTGAAACCCTTTCGATCTTTTGACCGATATCTTGCAAGGCAATGTTTTGGTATGTGGCATTGTGTTTGCCAATTAAGGACTTCTCATATTGCTTGAGAGGTTCGGACATGGCTTTGATGAGGATATGGCGGAGTTGGATGTATGGCTGGGACATCACTTTTGTTTGTGGGTCGGTATTTCTTTCCATGGGTGGAAAGCTTTCTTGGTAGCTGGGTGCAGATGTGGAAAACATCATACAGGTGAATTTGGTGATGTTTGGGTCAAGCCGAGGAGATGTAGCTTGAGATCTCTGGGTTTTTACGTGTCAAGGCTTTGGGTGGTTTTTTCTGTGTGGGTACCTTAAGTGGTTCAGGGAAATCTTTTGGTTCTGACAAATCTATGAGGATGGGTGAAGAACAAGGGTGAGATTTATCAGGATCTGATGGAGGTATGGATTTGCAGGGTGTTTTGGCAAAGCAAGGCTTTTCTTTTTCTTTCTTCTCCTGCGCGTGATTTCAAAATCCTCGTCATCGAATAATCGTCATCCCGCATGGACAACTGGATCACGTATCTGAGAGTCGGTATCCCATATGAAATGACCATCGATCTTGTCTGTGGTGGATAGCCTTGACATTAAATCCCATATAGAATTTTCTTTTCTTTGCTTGGTTTTGTGGATTTGGAACATCATCGTATAAGGCGACTATGAGGTTCGGGGTTTCATCCGAGTTGGAGCTTGAAAAACTGTTTTGTGATTGCCATCATGGCCGTTCAAAGGCTTGGGTGGATTGAGCGGTTCCTTTGTTTTGATGGAATTTCATAGTTAGAAATCCATTCGAGAGGCATGAGTGGTTGATTCATTTTTTGGCATCTGTCTGGGTATTTGGATTATTGTCGGCGTGGATTCTGTATCAGCTAAGATCATCAAAGCATCAGAGGATGCTTGGCAAATCTAACGCATGGTTTTGCAAGCGATAGACCAACTGATGGTGCAAAGTTGCGATCTTTGAAGTATTACTCCTTGTATCTGGATCTACGAACTTTGAGAGCTTTTGAGAGGTTTGGATCGTGAGGAAAGTTGAAGTTTGGATAAAAGGTGGGTAGAGCAGCTTCCAGCGTTGAGAGTTGTGAGCTGTTTCGATCACTTGTGATCTTGTTTGAAAGCAGTATCAAACAAGGCAATTCTTGCGATGGCTGGAAGACCTTTTTTCGTCCATGTAAAGTGAGAATCATCTGGATTCCTCGAGATGAAAGTGAGAATATTCCTCTCTTTTCCTTTGGGAGATTAGAGTATCTGGTATCTCTGGTTCATCTTGTTGAGTTGGTAAGTGAACAGATCTAATCTAGAAGGCTGTATGTACTCTTTTGGAATATACACACTGAGATGATAGTTTTGACGATCTGGTGATCTGGGATGTTTATACAAGCTGGTAAGGACTCGTAAGAGGTAAACTAGACTCTTTTATTTGTGGAGACTACGGTATATCTGAATACTCAACAAGGTTTTCTATTTTTTGGCTATTGTTTTTACGACTCTGGAAGGCGAAGAGTAGATGATATGGCTGGAGGCAAGCGGGATGTTGAACTAGAGGTTGAAGACATGATTGATATGGTTTCTCTGGAAAATTGTTTCTTAGGTTTTCTCTCTTACTGATAATTCTTTGATATTGCTTGCTTTGAGTGAAAAGGCAGACTCTGATACCAGGCATGGTAGGCAAAGCAAACTAATTGTTACGATACCACTTTGGGGTGTCTACTAAAGAACCTGATCAGCGGAATTGCGGGAACACTAGTGTGCTTACTCACTCTGTCACTCGACCCTAGATAGACAATTGGAGTCTGCTAACCTCGGTAATCATCTAACGAGGTTCTCACGACCCTCACGGTCTTAACCTCTCTGGCGGAGGAACTATTGGGGTGCTCGGACCTTACTCGGTTTCTTAGACCTTACTCGGTTTTCTAGGATTTGGACGGACTTTTTATGAGATTCCAAACCTTTCGATACAGGGATCCTCGGAGAGGCAAGTGTAGAGCATACTCGGTTTATAGGAAGAAGCGAAACAATTCTGAACTATGGAGTAAAGAGATAAACCTTTGAGATAGGTTTGGTCGATTGAGAAGAAATAGCGGTAACTTTGCTATTTGTTTTGTTGACACAGGTGAAACCCTTTCAATCTTTTGATCAATATTTTGCAAGGCAATGTTTTGAGCTATGGCATTCTGTGTTTGCCAATTAAGAACTTGCTCATATTGCTTAAGAGGTTCAGCATGACCTGATGAGGATATGGCAGGTTGTATGTATGGCTGGGACATCACTTTTGTCTGTGGGTCGGTATTTCTTTCCATGGGTGGAAAGCTTTCTTGGTAACAGTGCGGATGTGGAAAACATCATACAATTTGGGCTGGTGATGTTTGGGTCAAGCGAGGAGATGTAACTTGAGATCTCTGGGTTTTTACGTGTCAAGGTTTTGGGTGGTTTTTTCTGTGTTGGTACCTTGGATGGTTCAGGTGAAGCTTTTGGTTCTGACAAATCTATGAGGATGGGTGAAGAACAAGGGCGAGATTTATCAGGATCTGATGGAGGGATGGATTTGCAGGGTGTTTTGGCAAAGCTAGGCTTTTCTTTTTTCTTTCTTCTCCTGCGCATGATTTCAAAATCCTCGTCATCAGAATAATCGTCATCCGCATGGACAATTTGGATCACATATCTGAGGTCGATTATCCATATGAAATGACCATCGATCTTGTCTGCGGTAGATAGCCTTGACATTAAATCCCGTATAGAATTTTCTTTTCTTGCTTGGTTTGTGAATTTGGATCATCATCGTATAAGGCGACCTATGAGGTTCGGGGTTTCATCCGGGTTGGAGCTTGAAAGACTGTTTGGATTGCCATCATGGCCTTGGATTCGAAGGAGGCTTGGGTGGATTGAACTGGTTCACTGTTTTGATGGAATTTCTCATAGTTAGAAATCCATTCAAGAGGCATGAGTGGTTGCAGTTCATTTTTTGGCATCTGTCTGGGTATTTGGATTATTGTCGGCGTGGATTCTGTATCAGCTAAGATCATCAAAGCATCAGAGGATGCTTGGCAAATCTAACGCATGGTTTTGCAAGCGATAGACCAACTGATGGTGCAAAGTTGCGATCTTTGAAGTAGCTGACTGTTCTGCTCCTTGTATCTGGATCTGAACTTTGAGAGCTTTTGAGAGGTTTGGATCATCAAGGGAAAAGTTGAAGTTTGGATAAAAGGTGAGTAGAACGCTTCCCGCGTTGAGAGTTGTGAGAACTGTTTCGATCACTGCCTTTGGTCTTGTTTGAAAGCAGTATCAAGCAAGGCAATTCTTGCGATGGCTGGAAGACCTTTTAGATCCATGTAAAGTGAGAATCATCTGATTCCTCCAAGATGAAATTGAGAATATTGCTCTCTTTTCCTTTGGGAGATTAGAGTATCTGGTATCTCTGGTTACATCTTTATTCGTGAAGTTGGTGAAGTGAACGATCTAATCTAGAAGGCTATGTACTCTTTTGGAATACTTCTACACACTAGAGATGATAGTTTTGATGATCTGGTGATCTGGGATGTTTATACAAGCTGGTAAGGACTCGTAAGAGGTAAACTAGACTCTTTTATTTGTCTGAGACTACGGTATATCTGAATACTCAACAAGGTTTTCTATTTTGGCCTTCTTGTTTTTTACACGACTGGAAGGCGAAGTAGATGATACTATGGCCCGGAGGCAAGCGGGATGTTGAACTAGAGGTTGAAGACATGTTTGATATGGTTCTCTGGAAAATTGTTTCTTGGGTTTTCTCTCTTACTACCGATAATTCTTTGATATTGCTTCTGAGTGAAAGGCAGAGCTCGATACCAGAGCATGGTAGGCAAAGCAAACTAATTGTTACGATACCAGGGGTGTCTACTAAAGACACAATCAGCGGTGCGGGAACACTAGTGTGCTTACTCACTCTGTCACTCGACCTGATAGACAATTGGAGTCTGCTAACCTCGGTAATCATCTAACGAGGTTCTCACGACCCTCACGGTCTTAACCTCTGGCGGAGGAACCCATTGGGGTGCTCGAGACCTTACTCGGTTTTCTTAGACCTTACTCGGTTTTCTAGGATTTGGGCGGACTTTTAGCGAGATTCCAAACCTTTCGTACAGGATCCTCGGAGAGGCAAGTGTAGAGCATACTCGGTTTATAGGAAGAAGCAAACAATTCTCGAACTATGGAGTAAAGAGATAAACCTTTGAGATAGGTTTGGTCAATTGAGAAGAAATAGCGATAACTTTGCTATTTGTTTTGTTGACACAGGTCGAAACCCTTTCAATCTTTTGACGATATCTTGCAAGGCAATGTTTTGGTGTGGCATTCATGTTTGCCAATTAAGGACTTGCTCATATTGCTTGAGAGGTTCGGCTGGCTTTGATGAGGATATGGCGAGTTGGATGTATGGTGGGACATCACTTTTGTTTGTGGGTGTATTTCTTTCCATGGGTGGAAAGCTTTCTTGGTAACAGTGCGGATGTGGAAAACATCATACAGGGGTGGTGATGTTTGGGTCAAGCTGAGGAGATGTAACGAGATCTGAGGTTTTTTCTGTCAAGGCTTTGGGTGGTTTTACGTGTGGGTACCTTAAGTGGTTCGGGAAATCTTTTGGTTACGACAAATCTATGAGGATGGGTGAAGAACAAGGGTGAGATTTATCGAGGATCGATGGAGGTATGGATTTGCGAGGTGTTTTGGCAAAGCAAGGCTTTTCTTTTTCTTTCTTCTCCTGCATGATTTCAAAATCCTCGTCATCGGAATAATCGTCATCCCGCGTGGACAATTTGGATCACATATCACGGAGTCGATTATCCCATATGAAATGACCATCGATCTTGTCTGTGCGAGACTAGATAGCCTTGACGTTAAATCCCCATATAAATTTTCTTTTCTTGCTTGGTTTGTGAGTGGATCGTCATCGTATAAGACCTATGAGGTTCAGGGTTTCATCCGGAGTTAGAGCTTGAAAATTTGTGATTGCCATCGTAGCGGGCTTGGGTGGATTAGGCCCGGTTCCTTGTTTTGATGGAATTTCTCATAGTTAGAAATCCATTCAAGAGGCATGAGTGGTTGCAGTTCATTTTTTGGCATCTGTCTGGGTATTTGGATTATTGTCGGCGTGGATTCTGTATCAGCTAAGATCATCAAAGCATCAGAGGATGCTTGGCAAATCTAACGCATGGTTTTGCAAGCGATAGACCAACTGATGGTGCAAAGTTGCGATCTTTGAAGTAGCTGACTGTTCTGCTCCTTGTATCTGGATCTGAACTTTGAGAGCTTTTGAGAGGTTTGGATCGTGAGGAAAAGTTGAAGTTTGGATAAAAGGTGGTAGAGCGCTTCCGCGTTGAGAGTTGTGAGCTGTTTGATCCTTTGCATTTGATGCTTGTTTGAAGCAGTATCAAGCAAGGCAATTCTTGCGATGGCTGGAAGACCTTTTAGATCCATGTAAAGTGAGAATCATCTGGTTCCTCGAGATGAAAGTGAGAATATTCCTCTCTTTTCCTTTGGGAGATTAGAGTGTCTGGTATCTCTGGGTTACATCTTGTTCGTGAGTTGGTAGAGTGAACAACGATCTAATCTAGAAATATGTACTCTTTTGGAATACTTACACACTAGAGATGATAGTTTTGTGATCTGGTGATCTGGGATGTTTATACAAGCGGTAAGGACTCATAAGAGGTAAACTAGACTCTTTTATTTATGCGGAGACTACGGTATATCTGAATACTCAACAAGGTTTTCTATTTTTGGCCTTGTTTTTTACGACTACGGAAGGCGAGTAGATGATATATGGAGGCAAGCGGGATGTTGAACTAGAGGTTGAAGACATGTTTGATATGGTTTCTCTGGAAAATTGTTTCTTAGGTTTTCTCTCTTTTCACAATAATTCTTTGATATTGCTTAACTTTGAGTGAAAGGCAGACTACGATACTGAGCATGGTAGGCAAAGCAAACTAATTGTTACGATACCCAGGTGTCTACTAAAGACACAATCAGCGGAATTGCGGGAACACTGTGTGCTTACTCACTCTGTCACTCGACCTAGATAGACAATTGGAGTCACTAACCCTCGGTAATCATCCTAACGAGGTTCTCCGCGACCC
Source organism: Citropsis articulata (assembly GCA_030449925.1). Lineage (NCBI taxonomy): Eukaryota > Viridiplantae > Streptophyta > Magnoliopsida > Sapindales > Rutaceae > Citropsis > Citropsis articulata. The sequence continues at coordinate 6,929,926 of JASUUH010000079.1, forward strand.
TCACCAGTCTTAACTCTCTGGCGGAGGAACTATTGGGGTGCTCGGACCTTACTCGGTTTCTTAGACCTTACTCGGTTTCTAGGATTTGGACGGACTTTTAACTTTGAGATTCCAAACCTTTACGATACAGGATCTCGGAGAGGCAAGTGTAGAGCATACTCGGTTTATAGGAAGAAGCAAACAATTCTCGAACTATGGAGTAAAGAGATAAACCTTTGAGATAGGTTTGGTCGATTGAGAAGAAATAGCGATAACTTTGCTATTTGTTTTGTTGACACAGGTGAAACCCTTTCAATCTTTTGACCAATATCTTGCAAGGCAATGTTTTGGTGGCATTACTGTGTTTGCCAATTAAGGACTTGCTCATATTGCTTGAGAGGTTCATGGCTTTGATGAGGATATGGCGGAGTTGGATGTATGGGTGGGACATCACTTTTGTTTGTGGGTCGGTATTTCTTTCCATGGGTGGAAAGCTTTCTTGGTAACTTAGTGCGGATGTGGAAAACATCATCACAGAATTTGGGGTGATGTTTGGGTCAAGCGAGGAGATGTAACTTGAGATCTACGGGTTTTACGTGTCAAGGCTTTGGGTGGTTTTTACGTGTGGGTACGCCAAGTGGTTCGGAAATCTTTGGATTACGACAAATCTATGAGGATGGGTGAAGAACAAGGGTGAGATTATCGAGGATCGATGGAGGTATGGATTTGCGGTGTTTTGGCAAAGCGAGGCTTTTCTTTTTCTTTCTTCTCCTGCGCATGATTTGAAATCCTCGTCATCGAATAATCGTCATCCCGCGTGGACAATGGATCACATATCTGAGTCGGTATCCCGTATGAAATGACCATCGATCTTGTCTGTGGACTAGATAGCCTTGACGTTAAATCCCATATAGAATTTTCTTTTCTTGCTTGGTTTGTGGTGGATCATCATCGTATAAAGGCGACCTATGAGGTTCGGGGTTTCATGGAGTTGGAGCTTGAAAAATTGTTTTGATTGCCATCATGGCCGTTCGAAGGAGGCTTGGGTGGATTGAGCGGTTCATTGTTTTGATGGAATTTCTCGTAGTTAGAAATCCATTCAAGAGGCATGAGTGGTTCTGATTCATTTTTGGCATCTGTCAGGTATTTGGATTATTGTCGGCGTGGATTACATGTCATTTAAGATCGTAAGCATCGGAGGATGCTTGGCAAATCTAACGCATGGTTTTACTGGCGATAGACCAGTGATGGTGCAAAGTTGCGATCTTTGAAGTAATTTATTACGCTCCTTGTCTGGATCTGAACTTTGAGAGCTTTTGAGAGGTTTGGATCATCAAGGAAAAGTTGAAGTTTGGATAAAGGTGAGTAGAAGCAGCTTCCAGCGTTGAGAGTTGTGAAGGCTGTTTGATCAACACCTTGGTCTTGTTTGAAGCAGTATCAAGCAAGGCAATTCTTGCGATGGCTGGAAGACCTTTTTCGTCCGTGTAAAGTGAGAATCATACAGTTCCTCCGAGATGAAAGTGAGAATATTCCTCTCTTTTCCGAGATTAGAGTATCTGGTATCTCTAAGGTTACATCTTGTTCGTGAGTTGGTGAAGTGAACACGATCTAATCTAGAAGGTATGTACTCTTTTGGAATACTTACACTAGAGATGATAGTTTTGATCTGGTGATCTGGGATGTTTATACAAGCGGTAAGGACTCGTAAGAGGTAAACTAGACTCTTTTATTTGTGCAGACTACGGTATATCTGAATACTCGACAAGGTTTCTATTTTTGGCCTTATTGTTTTTACGACTACGGAAGGCGAAGAGTAGATGATATGGCTGAGGCAAGCGGGATGTTGAACTAGAGGTTGATGACATGTTTGATATGGTTTCTCTGGAAAATTGTTTCTTAGGTTTTCTCTCTTACTACCAATAATTCTTTGATATTGCTTCTTTGAGTGAAGAAGGCGACTACGATACCACTTGAGCATGGTAGGCAAAAGCAAACTAATTGTTACGATACCAGGGGTGTCTACTAAAGACACCAATCGCGGAGTGCGGGAACACTAGTGTGCTTACTCACTCTGTCACTCCTCGACCTAGATAGAACAATTGGAGTCTGCAACCCTCGGTAATCATCCTAACGAGGTTCTCACGACCCTCTGGTCTTAACCTCTGGCGGAGGAACTGTTGGGGTCTCGAGACCTTACTCGGTTTCTTAGACACTTACTCGGTTTTCTAGGATTTGGACAGACTTTTAGCACTGAGATTCCAAACTTTTCTGATACAGGATCCTCAGAGAGGCAAGTGTAGAGCATACTCGGTTCATAGGAAGAAGCAAACAATTCTCAGAACTATGGAGTAAAGAGATAAACCTTTGAGATAGGTTTGGTCGATTGAGAAGAAATAGCGATAACTTTGCTATTTGTTTTGTTGACACAGGTGAAACCACTTTCAATCTTTTGACCGATATCTTGCAAGGCAATGTTTTGGTGTGGCATTACATGTTTTGCCAATTAAGGACTTCTTCATATTGCTTGAGAGGTTGTGCTTTGATGAGGATATGGCGGAGTTGGATGTATGGTGGGACATCACTTTTGTTTGTGGGTGGTATTTCTTTCCATGGGTGGAAAGCTTTCTTGGTAACAGTGCGGATGTGGAAAACATCATACAGGTGGGCCCGGTGATGTTTGGGTCAAGCGAGGAGATGTAGCTTGAGATCTCTGGGTTTTACGTGTCAAGGCTTTGGGTGGTTTTTTCTGTGTGGGTACCTTAAGTGGTTCAGGGAAATCTTTTGGTTCTGACAAATCTATGAGGATGGGTGAAGAACAAGGGTGAGATTTATTAGGATCTGATGGAGGTATGGATTTGCAGGGTGTTTTGGCAAAGCAAGGCTTTTCTTTTTTCTTTCTTCTCCTGCGCATGATTTCAAAATCCTCGTCATCAGAATAATCGTCATCCCCACATGGACAAGCTGGATCACATATACGGGAGTCAGTATCCCATATGAAATGACCATCGATCTTGTCTGTGCAGACTAGATAGCCTTCAGCATTAAATCCCATGTATAGAATTTTCTTTTCTTGCTTGGTTTTGATTTGGATCATCATCGTATAAAGGCGACCTATGAGGTTAGGGGTTTCATCCGGAGTTGGAGCTTGAAAGACTATTTTGTGATTGCCGTCATGGCCTTGGTTCGAAGGAGGCTTGGGTGGATGAGCGGTTCCTTTGTTTTGATGGAATTTCTCATAGTTAGAAATCCATTCAAGAGGCATGAGTGGTTGCAGTTCATTTTTGGCATCTGTCACGGGTATTTGGATTATTGTCGGCGTGGATTACATGTCATTAAGATCATGAAAGCATCGAGAGGATGCTTGGCAAATCTAACATGGTTTTGCAAGCGATAGACCAATGATGGTGCAAAGTTGCGATCTTTGAAGTAGTGGTATTACGCTCCTTGTCTGGATCTGAACTTTGAGAGCTTTTGAGAGGTTTGGATCGTGAGGAAAAGTTGAAGTTTGGATAAAGGTGAGTAGAAACGCTTCCGCGTTGAGAGTTGTGAAGCTGTTTGATCGGCTTGCATGATCTTTGTTTGAAAGCGAGTATCAAACAAGGCAATTCTTGCGATGTGGAAGACCTTTTAGTCCATGTATAAAGTGAGAATCATCAGTTCCTCGAGATGAAAGTGAGAATATTCCTCTTTTCCCTTTGGGAGATTAGAGTGTCTGGTATCTCTGAGTTACATCTTGTTATTGATTGGTAGAAGTGAACAACGATCTAATCTGAAGGCTGTATGTACTCTTTTTGAATTCTTCTACACCTTGAGATGATAGTTTTGTGATCTGAGTGATACTGGGATGTTTATACAAGCTGGTAAGGACTCATAAGAGGTAAACTAGACTCTTTTATTTGTCTGGACTACGGTATATCTGAATACTCGACAAGGTTTTCTATTTTTTGGCCTTCTTGTTTTTACCACGACTCTACGGAAGGCGAAGAGTAGATGATATGAGGCAAGCGGGATGTTGAACTAGAGGTTGAAGACATGTTTGATATGGTTTCTCGGAAAATTGTTTCTTAGGTTTTCTCTTACTACCAATAATTCTTTGATATTGCTTCTTTGAGTGAAAGGCAGACTCGATACCGAGCATGGTAGGCAAAGCAAACTAATTGTTACGATACCAGGGTGTCTACTAAAGACACAATCGGCGGAATTGCGGGAACACTGGTGTACTCACTCTGTCACTCGACCCTAGATAGACAATTGGAGTCTGCTAACCTCGGTAATCATCTAACGAGGTTCTCGCGACCCTCACAGTCTTAACCTCTCTGGCGGAGGAACTATTGGGGTCTTTCGGACCTTACTCGGTTTTCTTAGACACTTACTCGGTTTCTAGGATTTGGGCGGACTTTTGCTTGAGATTCCAAACGCTTTCGATACAGGATCCTCGAGAGAGGCAAGTGTAGGAACATACTCGGTTTATAGGAAGAAGCAAACAATTCTCGAACTATGGAGTAAAGAGATAAACCTTTGAGATAGGTTTGGTCAATTGAGAAGAAATATAAACTTTGCTATTTGTTTTGTTGACTGGGTGAAACCCTTTCAATCTTTTGACCGATATCTTGCAAGGCAATGTTTTGGTGTGGCATTCTGTGTTTGCCAATTAAGGACTTACTCATATTGCTTGAGAGGTTCGGCTTTGATGAGGATATAAGCGGGTTGGATGTATGGTGGGACATCACTTTTGTTTGTGGGTCGGTATTTCTTTCCATGGGTGGAAAGCTTTCTTGGTAACAGTGCGAGATGTGGAAAACATCATACGGAGGCTGAATTTGGTGATGTTTGGGTCAAGCTGAGAGATGTAACTTGAGATCTCTGGGTTTTACGTGTCAAGGCTTTGGGTGGTTTTACGTGTGGGTACCTTAAGTGGTTCGGGAAATCTTTTGGTTACAAATCTATGAGGATGGGTGAAGAACAAGGGTGAGATTGTCGAGGATCGATGGAGAGTATGGATTTGCGAGGTGTTTGGCAAGCAAGGCTTTTCTTTTTCTTTCTTCTCTCCTGCGAATGATTTCAAAATCTCGTCATCGAATAATCGTCATCCCGCATGGACAAAATTTGGATCACGTATCTGGTCGATATCCATATGAAATGACCATCGATCTTGTCTGCGAGACTAGATAGCCTTGACATTAAATCCCATATAGAATTTTCTTTTCTTGCTTGGTTTTGTGATTGGATCATCATCGTATAAGAGCGACTATGAGGTTCAGGGGTTTCATCCAGGAGTTGGAGCTTGAAGATTTGTTTGTGATTGCCATCATGGCCAGATTCGAAGGAGGCTTGGGTGGATTGAGCTGGTTCATTGTTTGATGGAATTTCTCGTAGTTAGAAATCCATTCAAGAGGCATGAGTGGTTGCGAGTTCATTTTGGCATCTGTCTGGGTATTTGGATTATTGTCGGCGTGGATTACATGTCATTAAGATCATGAGCATCGGAGGATGCTTGGCAAATCTAACGCGTGGTTTTGCAAGCGATAGACCAGCGATGGTGCAAAGTTGCGATCTTTGAGTAGTGATTACACTCCTTGTCTGGATCTGAACTTTGAGAGCTTTTGAGAGGTTTGGATCATCGAGGAAAGTTGAAGTTTGGATAAAAGGTGGGTAGAGCAACTTCCAGCGTTGAGAGTTGTGAAGCTGTTTGATCCTTTGCTTTTATCTTGTTTGAAGCAGTATCAAGCAAGGCAATTCTTGCGATGGCGGAAGACCTTTTTTAGTCCATGTAAAGTGAGAATCATCTGATTCCTCGAGATGAAAGTGAGAATATTCTCTCTTTCCGGGAGATTAGAGTATCTGGTATCTCTGGGTTACATCTTGTTCGTGAAGTTGGTGAGTGAACAACGATCTAATCTAGAAGGCGTATGTACTCTTTTGGAATACTTCTACACACTAGAGATGATAGTTTTTGGATCTGGTGATCTAGGGATGTTTATACAGCTGGTAAGGACTCATAGAGGTAAACTAGACTCTTGTTTGTGCGGACTACGGTATATCTGAATACTCGACAAGGTTTTCTATTTTGGCCTATTTGTTTTTACGACTCTGGAAGGCGAAGAGTAGATGATATGGCCCGGAAGCGGGATGTTGAGCCCAGAGGTTGAAGACATGTTTGATATGGTTTCTGGAAAATTGTTTCTTGGGTTTTCTCTCTTACTACCAAATGAATTCTTTGATATTGCTTCTTTGAGTGAAGAGGCAGACTGACTCGATACCCAGGCATGGTAGGCAAAGCAAACTAATTGTTACGATACCATGGGGTGTCTACTAAAGACCTGATCAGCGGAATTGCGGGGAACACTAGTGTGCTTACTCACTCTGTCCTCACGACCTAGATAGACAATTGTAGTATGCTAACCCTCGGTAATCATCTAGCGAGGTTCTCACGACCCTCACCGGTCTTAACCTCTGGCGGAGGAACTATTGGGGTGCTCGGACCTTACTGGTTTCTTAGACCTTTTCGGTTTTCTAGGATTTGGACAGACTTTTAGCACTGAGATTCCAAACCTTTCTGATACACAGGATCCTCCGAGAGGCAAGTGTAGAGCATACTCGGTTTATAGGAAGAAGCAAACAATTCTCCGAACTATGGAGTAAAGAGATAAACCTTTGAGATAGGTTTGGTCGATTGAGAAGAAATAGCGATAACTGCTATTTGTTTTGTTGACACAATGGGTGAAACCCTTTCAATCTTTTGACCAATATCTTGCAAGGCAATGTTTTGGTTGTGGCATTGTGTTTGCCAATTAAGGACTTGCTCATGTGCTTGAGAGGTTCGGCGTGGCTGATGAGGATATGGCAGGTTGTATGTATGGCTGGGACATCACTTTTGTCTGTGGGTCGGTATTTCTTTCCATGGGTGGAAAGCTTTCTTGGTAACAGTGCGGATGTGGAAAACATCATACGAGGGGCTGGTGATGTTTGGGTCAAGCGAGAGATGTAACAGAGATCTACTGAGTTTTACGTGTCAAGGCTTTGGGTGGTTTTACGTGTGGGTACCAAGTGGTTCGGAAATCTTTTGGTTACGACAAATCTATGAGGATGGGTGAAGAACAAGGGCGAGATTTATCAGGATCTGATGGAGGGATGGATTTGCAGGGTGTTTTGGCAAAGCAAGGCTTTTCTTTTTCTTTCTTCTCCTGCGCATGATTTCAAAATCCTCGTCATCGGAATAGTCGTCATCCCAGCATGGACAAAATTTGGATCACATATCACGGTCGTATCCCGTATGTAAATGACCATCGATCTTATGTATTTGGATAGCCTTGACATTAAATCCCCATATAGAATTTTCTTTTCTTGCTTGGTTTTGTGAATTTGGATCGTAAAGTATAAAGGCGACCTATGAGGTTCGGGGTTTCATCCGGGTTGGAGCTTGAAAAGCTTTTGTGATTGCCATCATGGCCTTGGATTCGAAGGAGGCTTGGGTGGATGGTAGTTCCTTTGTTTTGATGGAATTTCTCATGGTTAGAAATCCATTCGAGAGGCATGAGTGGTTGCGGTTCATTTTTGGCATCTGTATTTGGATTATTGTCGGCGTGGATTACATGTATCGGTTAAGATCGTGAAAGCATCGGAGGATGCTTGGCAAATCTAACATGGTTTTGCAAGCGATAGACCAGTGATGGTGCAAAGTTGCGATCTTTGAAGTAGTGAATTTATTACGCTCCTTATGTCTGGATCTGAACTTTGAGAGCTTTGAGAGGTTTGGATCGTCGAGGAAAAGTTGAAGTTTGGATAAAGGTGAGTAGAAACGCTTCCAGCGTTGAGAGTTGTGAGCTGTTTGATCCTTTGCATCTTGTTTGAAAGCAGTGTCAAAGCGAGGCAATTCTTGCGATGCTGGAAGACCTTTTAGGTCCATGTAAAGTGAGAATCATCAGTTCCTCCAAGATGAAAGTGAGAATATTCCTCTCTTTTCCTTTGGGAGATTAGAGTATCTGGTATCTCTAAGGTTACATCTTGTTCGTGAGTTGGTGATGAACAACGATCTAATCTAGAAAGTATGTACTCTTTTGGAATACTTACACACAGAGATGATAGTTTTGATCTGGTGATCTAGGGATGTTTATACAAGCTGGTAAGGACTCGTAAGAGGTAAACTAGACTCTTTGTTGTCTGGAGACTACGGTATATCTGAATACTCGACAAGGTTTTCTATTTTTGGCCTTCTTGTTTTTTACGACTACGGAAGAGTAGATGATAACAGCTGAGCCAGCTGGGATGTTGAACTAGAGGTTGAAGACATGTTTGATATGGTTTTCTGGAAAATTGTTTTCTTGGGTTTCTCTCTTACTACGATAATTCTTTGATATTGCTTCTTTGGTGAAAGACTACGATACCCTTGAGCATGGTAGGCAAGCAAAGCTAATTGTTACGATACCTTTGGGGTGTCTACTAAAAAGACCTGATCAGCGGAGTGCGGGAACACTAGTGTGCCTCACTCTGTCCTCGACCCTGAATGAACAATTGGAGTCTGCTTCGGTAATCATCCTATGAGGTTCTCACGACCCTCACGGTGCCTCTGGCGGAGGAACTATTGGGGTCTTTCGGACCTTACTCGGTTTTCTTAGACCTTACTCGGTTTTCTAGGATTTGGGCGGACTTTGCTTGAGATTCAAACCTTTCGATGAGGATCCTCGGAGAGGCAAGTGTAGAGCATACTCGGTTTATAGGAAGAAGCAATTCTCGGAACTATGGGTAAAGATAAACCTTTGAGATAGGTTTGGTCAATTGAGAAGAAATAGCGATAACTTTGCTATTTGTTTTGTTGACACAGGTGAAACCCTTTCAATCTTTTGACCAATATCTTGCAAGGCAATGTTTTGGTATGGCATTACATGTTTGCCAATTAAGGACTTGCTCATATTGCTTGAGAGGTTCGGCATGGCTTTGATGAGGATATGGCGGAGTTGGATGTATGGTGGGACATCACTTTTGTTTGTGGGTGGTATTTCTTTCCATGGGTGGAAAGCTTTCTTGGTAACTTAGTGCGGATGTGGAAAACATCATACGGGAATTTGGGGTGATGTTTGGGTCATGAGGAGATGTAGCTTGAGATCTCTGGGTTTTACGTGTCAAGGCTTTGGGTGGTTTTTACGTGTGGGTACCTTAAGTGGTTCGGGAAATCTTTTGGTTGACAAATCTATGAGGATGGGTGAAGAACAAAGGGTGAGATTGTCGGGATCGATGGAGGTATGGTTGCGGGGTGTTTGGCAAAGCAAGGCTTTTCTTTTTCTTTCTTCTCCTGCGTGATTTGAAATCCTCGTCATCGAATAATCGTCATCCCGCATGGACAAAATTTGGATCACATATCTGAGTCGATATCCCGTATGAAATGACCATCGATCTTATGCATGTGTTGGATAGCCTTGACATTAAATCCCCATATGGAATTTTCTTTTCTTGCTTGGTTTGTGAATTTGGATCATCATCGTATAAGGCAGCCTATGAGGTTCAGGGGTTTCATCAGGAGTTGGAGCTTGAAAATTTGTTTGTGATTGCCATCATGGCCAGATTCGAAGGAGGCTTGGGTGGATTGAGCGGTTCCATGTTTGATGGAATTTCTCATAGTTAGAAATCCATTCAAGAGGCATGAGTGGTTCTGATTCATTTTTGGCATCTGCGGGTATTTGGATTATTGTCGGCGTGGATTCTGTATCAGCTAAGATCATCAAAGCATCAGAGGATGCTTGGCAAATCTAACGCATGGTTTTGCAAGCGATAGACCAACTGATGGTGCAAAGTTGCGATCTTTGAAGTAGTGTATTACGCTCCTTGTATGGATCTGAACTTTGAGAGCTTTTGAAGGTTTGGATCATCGAGGAAAGTTGAAGTTTGGATAAAAGGTGAGTAGAAACGCTTCCAGCGTTGAGTTGTGAGCTGTTTGATCCTTTGCCTGGTCTTTGTTTGAAAGCAGTGTATCAAGCAAGGCAATTCTTGCGATGGCTGGAAGACGCTTTTACCGTCCGTATAAAGTGAGAATCATCTGGATTCCTCAAGATGAAAGTGAGAATATTCCTCTCTTTTCCTTTGGGAGATTAGAGTGTCTGGTATCTCTAAGGTTACATCTTGATGTGAAGTTGGTGAAGTGAACAACGATCTAATCTAGAAAGGCATATGTACTCTTTTGGAATACTTACACACTAGAGATGATAGTTTTGACAGTCAGGTGATCTGGGGATGTTTATCTGGTAAGGACTCATAAAGAGGTAAACTAGACTCTTTTATTTGTCGAGACTACTGGTATATCTGAATACTCAACAAGGTTTTCTATTTTGGCCTTCTTGTTTTTACGACTACGGAAGGCGAAGAGTAGATGATATGGCTGGAAAGCGGGATGTTGAACTAGAGGTTGAAGACATGTTTGATATGGTTTCTACGGAAAATTGTTTCTTAGGTTTTCTCTCTTACTACCCAATAATTCTTTGATATTGCTTCTTTGAGTGAAAGGCAGACTACGATACCACTTGAGCATGGTAGGCAAAGCAAACTAATTGTTCGATACCAGCTTTGGGGTGTCTCTTAAAGACCTGATCAGCGGAATTGCGGGGAACACTGGTGTGCTTCTCACTCTGTCACTCGACCTAGATAGACAATTGGAGTCTGCCTAACCCTCGGTAATCATCCTAACGAGGTTCTCCGACCCTCACTGGTCTTAACCTCTGGCGGAGGAACTATTGGAGTGCTCAGACCTTACTCGGTTTTCTTAGACCTTACTCGGTTTTCTAGGATTTGGACAGACTTTTAGCACTGAGATTCCAAACTTTTCTGATACACAGGATCCTCAGAGAGGCAAGTGTAGAGCATACTCGGTTCATAGGAAGAAGCAAACAATTCTCAGAACTATGGAGTAAAGAGATAAACCTTTGAGATAGGTTTGGTCGATTGAGAAGAAATAGCGATAACTTTGCTATTTGTTTTGTTGACACAGGTGAAACCCTTTCAATCTTTGACCAATATCTTGCAAGGCAATGTTTTGTTGTGGCATTGTGTTTGCCAATTAAGGACTTGCTCATATTGCTTGAGAGGTTCGGCATGGCTTTGATGAGGATATGGCGAGTTGGATGTATGTGGGACATCACTTTTGTTTGTGGGTCGGTATTTCTTTCCATGGGTGGAAAGCTTTCTTGGTAACTTAGTGCGGATGTGGAAAACATCATCTGAGGGGGTGATGTTTGGGTCAATGAGGAGATGTAGCTTGAGATCTGGGTTTTACGTGTCAAGGCTTTGGGTGGTTTTACGTGTGGGTACCTTAAGTGGTTCGGGAAATCTTTTGGTTACGACAAATCTATGAGGATGGGTGAAGAACAAGGGTGAGATTTATCGGGGATCGATGGAGGTATGGTTGCGAGGTGTTTGGCAAAGCAAGGCTTTTCTTTTTCTTTCTTCTCCTGCGTGATTTCAAAATCCTCGTCATCGGAATAATCGTCATCCCGCATGGACAAAATTTGGATCACATATCACGAGTCGATTATCCATATGAAATGACCATCGATCTTGTCTGTGTTGGATAGCCTTGACATTAAATCCCATGTATAGAATTTTCTTTTCTTGCTTGGTTTTTGGTGGAACATCATCGTATAATGACCTATGAGGTTCGGGGTTTCATCAGGAGTTGGAGCTTGAAAAATTTTGTGATTGCCATCATGGCCGTTCGAAGGAGGCTTGGGTGGATTGAGCGGTTCCTTTGTTTTGATGGAATTTCATGGTTAGAAATCCATTCAAGAGGCATGAGTGGTTGCAGTTCATTTTTTGGCATCTGTCTGGGTATTTGGATTATTGTCGGGGTGGATTCTGTATCAGCTAAGATCATCAAAGCATCAGAGGATGCTTGGCAAATCTAACGCATGGTTTTGCAAGCGATAGACCAACTGATGGTGCAAAGTTGCGATCTTTGAAGTAGGTGACATTACGCTCCTTGTCTGGATCGAACTTTGAGAGCTTTTGAGAGGTTTGGATCATCGAGGAAAAGTTGAAGTTTGGATAAAAGGTGGTAGAAACGCTTCCAGCGTTGAGAGTTGTGAGTTTGATCCGCATCCTTTGGTCTTGTTTGAAGCAGTATCAAGCAAGGCAATTCTTACGATAATTTGGAAGACCTTTTTGTCCGTATAAAGTGAGAATCATGATTCCTCAGATGAAAGTGAGAATATTCCTCTCTTTTCCCTTTGGGAGATTAGAGTATACGGTATCTCTAAGGTTACATCTTGTTCAGTTGGTAGGTGAACAGTCTAATCTAGAAGGCGTATGTACTCTTTGGAATATACACACTGAGATGATAGTTTGTGATCACAGTGATCTGGGATGTTTATACAATGGTAAGGACTCATAAGAGGTAAACTCTAGACTACGGTATATCTGAATACTCAACAAGGTTTTCTATTTTTGGCCTAAGCTTGTTTTTACCGCGACTACGGAAGGCGAAGAGTAGATGATATGGCCCGGAGGCAAATGGGATGTTGAGCTAGAGGTTGAAGACATGTTTGATATGGTTTCTGGAAAAATTGTTTCTTGGGTTTTCTCTCTTCTGCACAAATGAATTAACTTTGATATTGCTTGCTTTGAGTGAAGGCAGGGCTACGATACCCGGCAGGCATGGTAGGCCAAAAGCAAGTGTCTACGATACCCTTTGGGGTGTCTGCAAAGACCTGATCGGCGAGTGCGGGAACAGTGTCACTCTGGCGCTCCCGACCGTAGATAGACAATTGGAGTCTGTAACCCTCGGTAATCATCTATAGGGTTCTCACGACCCTCACAGTCTTAACCTCTGAATACGCTTCCGGTGTCGTCTAACGACCTTACTCGGTTTCTTAGACTTACTCGGTTTTCTAGGATTTGGGCCGGACTTTTATGCGAGATTCCAAACGCTTTACGATACACAGGATCCTCGGAGGCAAGTGTAGAGCATACTGGTTTATAGGAAGAAGCAAACAATTCTCGACTATGGAGTAAAGATAAACCTTTGAGATAGGTTTGGTCAATTGAGAAGAAATAAGCATTAACTTTGCTTATTTGTTTTGTTGACTGAGTGAAACCACTTTCAATCTTTTGACCAGATATCTTGCAAAGGCAATGTTTTGTTTGTGGCATTACATGTTTGCCAATTAAGGACTTGCTCATATTAGCTTGAGAGGTTGACATGGCTTTGATGAGGATATGGCGAGGTTGGATGTATGGGTAGGACATCACTTTTGTTTGTGGGTCGGTATTTTTCCATGGGTGGAAAGCTTTTAGCTTGGTGCAGTATGTAGAAAACATCATACAGACTCGGACCGTGATGTTTTCAACTGAGGAGATGTAGCTTGAGATCTATGTGTTTTCCGTGTCAAGGCTGGGTGGTTTTTTCCGTGGTACCTTTGGTTCAGTGAAATCTTTGGTTCCGATAAATCTATGAGGATGGGTGAAGCAATGCGGTGAGATTTATCAGATCCTAATGGAGGTATGGATTTGCAGGTGTTTTGGCAAAGCAAGGCTTTTCTTTTTCTTTCTCCTCGCGCATGATTTCAAAAACTCGCCATCGTAATAATCGCTATCCCCGCATGGACAAGCCGGATCACATATACGGAGTCAAGATCCCATATGAAATGACCATCGATCTTGTCTGCGCATCGATAGCTTTCAAAGATTAAACCTCTATACAATTTTCTTTCTTGCTTGGTTTTGACGGATCGATCATCATCGTATAAGACACCATGAGGTTCCGTGGTTTCATCCGAGTTGGAGCTGAAAGACCGCTGACAAGGCCATCATGACGCCGTCAAGGAGGTTTGGGTGGATTGAACTGGTTCATCGCTTGACGGAATTTCTCATAGTTAAAATCCATTCAAGAGGCATGAGGGTTGCGCCATTTTTGGCATCCGTCGGGTATTTGGATTATTGTCGGGTGGATTTCAGACGCCTAAGATCATCAAAGCATCGAGGATGCTTGGCAAATCTAACGATGGTTTTGCAAGCGATAGACCAACCGATGGTGCAAGCTTCATTCGCCTCGAGAGATTCGATCAACTTCGGAGCAAGGAAAAGTTGAAGTTTCGATAAAGGTGCAGAACGCCCCGCTGGCTGAGAGCTGCAGTTGTGAGAACTGTTCATCATCGATGCGTACCGCTTTGAACGAAGTTTCAAGCAAGGCAATTTAGCAAAGAATCGAAGACCTTTTCGCCCATGTAAAGTGAGAATCATACGGATTCTCCAAGATGAAAGTGAGAATATTCCTCTCTTTCCATCGGAGATTAGAGTATCCGTATCTCTATGTTACATACCGTCAGCAGGTTGACCAAGTGAACACCGATCTAATCTAAGATCAGATGACTTTTCGAATACTTCTACACCTAGAGATGATAGTTTTGATGACGAGTGATACCGGGATGTTTATACAACCGTAAGGACTCATAAGAGGTAAACCAGACTTTTATTTGTGCAGACTCGTATATAATAATACTCAACAAGGTTTTCTATTTTCGACGCTTAATCGCTTTTTTTACACGACTGGAAGACTTAAGATAGATGATAACGAAACCGAGGCAACTGGGATGTTGAACCAGAGGTCAAGACATGTTTGATATGGTTTCTCCGAAAATTGTTTCAGGTTTTCTCCACTACCACAATTTTCGATATTGCTTCTTCGAGCGAAAGATGACGCCCGATACCACCGAGCATGGTAGGCAAAGCAACCAATTGTTCTATACCACCGCGTCTACTAAAGACACAATCATGAATTGCAGTGAACACTAGTGTGCTTACTCACCCGTCCACCCCTGACCATGAGATAACGAGTCTCGCTAACCTCAGAATCATCCTAACGAGGTTCTCACGACCCTCCGGGTCTTAACTCTCCAAGTGCGAACCATTGGGTGCTCAGAATTACCTCGGCTTTTCTTAGACCTTACCTGCTTTTCAGGATTCGACAGACTTTTAGCATCGAGATTCCAAACCTTCGATACATGTGATCCTCATAGAGGCAAGTGTAGAGCATACTCAGTTTATAGGAAGAAGCAAACAATTTTAACCATGGAGTAAAAGAGATAAACCCTTGAGATAGGTTCGTCCAATTGAGAAGAAATAGCAGTAACTTTGCTATTTGTTTTGTTGACCTGGGTCGAAACCCTTTCAATCTTTTGACCAATATCTTGCAAGGCAATGTTTTGAGCTGTGGCATTCTGTGTTTGCCAATTAAGGACTTGCTCATATTGCTTGAGAGGTTCAGCATGGCCTGATGAGGATATGGCAGGTTGGATGTATGGCTGGGACATCACTTTTGTTTGTGGGTATTTCTTTCCATGGGTGGAAAGCTTTCTTGGTAGCTTGGTGCAGATGTGGAAAACATCATACAGGACTGGACTGGTGATGTTTGGGTCAACTGAGGAGATGTAGCTTGAGATCTACAGGTTTTCTGTGTCAAGGCTTTGGGTGGTTTTTTCTGTGTGGGTACCTTAAGTGGTTCAGGGAAATCTTTTGGTTCGGCATAAATCGGCGAGGATGGGTGAAGAACAAGGGTGAGATTTATCGTGATCCGATGGAGGTATGGATTTGCGGGTGTTTTGGCAAAGCAAGGCTTTTCTTTTTCTTTCTTCTCCGCGCATGATTTCAAAATCCTCGCCATCGTAATAATCGCTATCCCCGCATGGACAAGCCGGATCACATATACGGAGTCAAGATCCCATATGAAATGACCATCGATCTTGTCTGTAGATCGGATAGTTTTCAAGATTAAATCCTATACGGGAATTTTCTTTCTTGCTTGGTTTTGACGGACCGATCATCATCGTATAAGACAAATGCATGAGGTTCCGGGGGTTCCTCCGGAGTTGGAGCTTGAAAGACAGCTTTGACAAAGGCCATCATGACGCCGCTCAAGGAGGCTTGGGTGGATTGAATCGTTCATCGCTTTGATGGAATTTCTCATAGTTAGAAATCCATTCAAGAGGCAATGAGTGGTTGCAGCTCATTTTCGCATCCGTCTGGGTATTTGGATTATTGGCGGATTCTCAGACGCCTAAGATCATCAAAGCATCGAGGATGCTTGGCAAATCTAACGCATGGTTTTGCAAGCGATAGACCAACTGATGGTGCAAAGTTGCGATCAAGAATGACCGCTCGCCCTCAGATCCGGATCTCAACTTTGAGAGCTTTTGAGAGGTTTGGATCATCAAGGGAAAAGTTGAAGTTTGGATAAAAGGTGAGTAGAACGCTTCCCGCGTTGAGAGTTGTGAGAACTGTTTCGATCACTGCACGCTGGTACTGTTTGAAACGAGTATCAAGCAAGGCAATTCTTGCAGTAACTGGAAGACCTTTTCGTCCATGTAAAGTGAGAATCATACGGATTCCTCCAAGATGAAAGTGAGAATATTCCTCTCTTTTCCACTGGGAGATTAGAGTATCTGGTATCTCTAAGGTTACATAATCGCTCGAGGTTGATCAAGTGAACATCGATCTAATCTGAAGACCTATGTACTCTTTTGGAATACTTCTACACCTAGAGATGATAGTTTTGACAGTACGAGTGATACCGGGATGTTTATACAACTGGTAAGGACTCATAAGAGGTAAACTAGACTCTTTTATTTGTGCAGACTCTGGTATATACGAATACTCAACAAGGTTTTCTATTTTTGACGCTAACTGTTTTTTACACGACTCTGGAAGACGAAGAGTAGATGATAACGAAACTGGAGGCAACTGGGATGTTGAACTAGAGGTTGAAGACATGTTTGATATGGTTTCTCTGGAAAATTGTTTCTTAGGTATTCACTCTTACTACCAATAATTCTTTGATATTGCTTCTTTGAGTGAAAGACAGACGCTCTGATACCACTGAGCATGGTAGGCAAAGCAAACTAATTGCTCTGATACCACTGGGGTGTCTACTAAAGACACAATCGCGGAATTGCAGGAACACTAGTGTGCTTACTCACCGTCACCCCGACCCTAGATAGACAATCGAGTCCGCTAACCCCAGAATCATCCTAACGAGGTTCTCACGACCTCCGGTCTTAACCTCTCTGGCGTGAGGAACTATTGGGGTGCTCGACCTTACTCGGTTTTCTTAGACCTTACTCGGTTTTCTAGATTTGGACAGACTTTTTAAGACCGAGATTCCAAACCTTTCGATACATGTGATCCTCGAGAGGCAAGTGTAGAGCATACCGGTTTATAGGAAGAAGCAAACAATTCTCGTAACTATGGAGTAAAGAGATAAACCTTTGAGATAGGTTCGTCCAAGAAGAAATAGCAGTAACTTTGCTATTCGTTTTGTTGACCTGGGTCGAAACCCTTTCAATCTTTTGACCAATATTTTGCAAGGCAATGTTTTGAGCTGTGGCATTCTGTGTTTGCCAATTAAGGACTTGCTCATATTGCTTGAGAGGTTCAGCATGGCCAGATGACGATATGGCAAATTGGATGTATGGCTGGGACATCACTTTTGTCTGTGAGTCGGTTTTTCATTCCATGGGTGGAAAACTTTCTTGGTAGCTTGGTGCAGATGTGGAAAACATCATGCAAGACTGGACTGGTGATGTTTGGGTTAACTGAGGAGATGTAGCTTGAGATCTACAGGTTTTCTGTGTCAAGGCTTTTGGTGGTTTTTCAGGGTACCTTAAGTGGTTCATGGAAATCTTTTGGTTCTGACAAATATATGATGATGGGTGAAGAACAAGGGTGAGATTTATCGTGATCCATGGAGGTATGGATTTGTGGGTGTTTTGGCAAAGCAAGGCTTTTCTTTTTCTTTCTTCTCGCATGATTTCAAAATCCTCGTCATCAGAATAATCGTCATCCCCGCATGGACAAGCTGGATCACATATACGGGAGTCAGTATCCCATATGAAATGACCATCGATCTTGTCTGTAGATCGGATATTTTCAAGATTAAATCCCATACGGGAATTTTCTTGCTTGGTTTTGACGGATCGAACATCATCGATAAGACAGCTATGAGGTTCCGGGTTTCATCCGAGTTGGAGCTTGAAAGACTGCTTTACGCCATCATGACGCCGCTCAAAGCGAGGCTTGGGTGATTGAACTGTTCATCGCTTTTGATGGAATTTCTCATAGTTAGAAATCCATTCAAGAGGCATGAGTGGTTGCAGTTCATTTTTTGGCATCTGTCTGGGTATTTGGATTATTGTCGGCGTGGATTCTGTATCAGCTAAGATCATCAAAGCATCAGAGGATGCTTGGCAAATCTAACGCATGGTTTTGCAAGCGATAGACCAACTGATGGTGCAAAGTTGCGATCTTTGAAGTAGCTGACTGTTCTGCTCCTTGTATCTGGATCTGAACTTTGAGAGCTTTTGAGAGGTTTGGATCATCAAGGGAAAAGTTGAAGTTTGGATAAAAGGTGAGTAGAACGCTTCCCGCGTTGAGAGTTGTGAGAACTGTTTCGATCACTGCACGCTGGTACTGTTTGAAACGAGTATCAAGCAAGGCAATTCTTGCAGTAACTGGAAGACCTTTTCGTCCATGTAAAGTGAGAATCATACGGATTCCTCCAAGATGAAAGTGAGAATATTCCTCTCTTTTCCACTGGGAGATTAGAGTATCTGGTATCTCTAAGGTTACATACTGTTCAGCAGAAGTTGACTGAAGTGAACACTGATCTAATCTAGAAGACTGTATGTACTCTTTTGGAATACTTCTACACCTAGAGATGATAGTTTTGACAGTACGAGTGATACCGGGATGTTTATACAACTGGTAAGGACTCATAAGAGGTAAACTAGACTCTGGTATATACGAATACTCAACAAGGTTTTCTATTTTTGACGCTAACTGTTTTTTACACGACTCTGGAAGACGAAGAGTAGATGATAACGAAACTGGAGGCAAATGGGATGTTGAACTAGAGGTTGAAGACATGTTTGATATGGTTTCTCTGGAAAATTGTTTCTTAGGTTTTCTCTCTTACTACCAATAATTCTTTGATATTGCTTCTTTGAGTGAAAGACAGACGCTCTGATACCACTGAGCATGGTAGGCAAAGCAAACTAATTGTTCTGATACCACTGGGGTGTCTACTAAAGACACAATCGCGGAATTGCAGGAACACTAGTGTGCTTACTCACTCTGTCACTCCTGACCCTAGATAGACAATTGGAGTCTGCTAACCCTCGGTAATCATCCTAACGAGGTTCTCACGACCCTCCCGGGTCTTAACCTCTCGGCGGAGGAACTATTGGGGTGCTCGACCTTACTCGGTTTTCTTAGACCTTACGGTTTTCTAGGATTTGGACAGACTTTTAAGATCGAGATTCCAAACCTTTCGATACATGTGATCCTCGAGAGGCAAGTGTAGAGCATACTCGGTTTATAGGAAGAAGCAAACAATTCTCAGAACTATGGAGTAAAGAGATAAACCTTTGAGGTAAATCTGGTCCAATTGAGAAGAAATAGCAGTAACTTTGCTATTCGTTTTGTTGACCTGGGTCGAAACCCTTTCAATCTTTTGACTAATATTTTGCAAGGCAATGTTTTGAGCTATGGCATTCTGTGTTTGCCAATTAAGAACTTGCTCATATTGCTTATGAGGATACGGAGTTGTATGTATGGCTGGGACATCACTTTTGTCTGTGGGTCGGTATTTCTTTCCATGGGTGGAAAGCTTTCTTGGTAGCTTGGTGCTGATGTAGAGAACATCATGCAGGATTGGACTGGTGATGTTTGGGTTAACTGAGGAGATGTAGCTTGAGATCTACAGGTTTTCTGTGTCAAGGCTTTGGGTGGTTTTTTCTGTGTGGGTACCTTAAGTGGTTCAGGGAAATCTTTTGGTTCTGACAAATCTATGAGGATGGGTGAAGAACAAGGGTGAGATTTATCAGGATCTGATGGAGGTATGGATTTGCAGGGTGTTTTGGCAAAGCAAGGCTTTTCTTTTTTCTTTCTTCTCCTGCGCATGATTTCAAAATCCTCGTCATCAGAATAATCGTCATCCCCGCATGGACAAGCTGGATCACATATACGGGAGTCAGTATCCCATATGAAATGACCATCGATCTTGTCTGTGCAGACTAGATAGCCTTCAGCATTAAATCCCCATATGGGAATTTTCTTTTCTTGCTTGGTTTTGACGGACTGGATCATCATCGTATAAGACAGCCTATGAGGTTCCGGGGTTTCATCCGGAGTTGGAGCTTGAAAGACTGTTTTGACAGTGCCATCATGACGCCGTTCGAAGGAGGCTTGGGTGGATTGAACTGGTTCACTGTTTTGATGGAATTTCTCATAGTTAGAAATCCATTCAAGAGGCATGAGTGGTTGCAGTTCATTTTTTGGCATCTGTCTGGGTATTTGGATTATTGTCGGCGTGGATTCTGTATCAGCTAAGATCATCAAAGCATCAGAGGATGCTTGGCAAATCTAACGCATGGTTTTGCAAGCGATAGACCAACTGATGGTGCAAAGTTGCGATCTTTGAAGTAGCTGACTGTTCTGCTCCTTGTATCTGGATCTGAACTTTGAGAGCAAGGGAAAAGTTGAAGTTTCGATAAAAGGTGAGTAGAACGCTTCCCGCGTTGAGAGTTGTGAGTTGTGAGAACTGTTCCGATCACTGCATGCGTACTGTTTGAAACGAGTTTCAAGCAAGGCAATTCTTGCAGTAACTGGAAGACCTTTTCGTCCATGTAAAGTGAGAATCATACGGATTCCTCCAAGATGAAAGTGAGAATATTCCTCTCTTTTCCACTGGGAGATTAGAGTATCTGGTATCTCTAAGGTTACATACTGTTCAGCAGAAGTTGACTGAAGTGAACACTGATCTAATCTAGAAGACTGTATGTACTCTTTTGGAATACTTCTACACCTAGAGATGATAGTTTTGACAGTACGAGTGATACCGGGATGTTTATACAACTGGTAAGGACTCATAAGAGGTAAACTAGACTCTTTTATTTGTGCAGACTCTGGTATATACGAATACTCAACAAGGTTTTCTATTTTTGACGCTAACTGTTTTTTACACGACTCTGGAAGACGAAGAGTAGATGATAACGAAACTGGAGGCAACTGGGATGTTGAACTAGAGGTTGAAGACATGTTTGATATGGTTTCTCTGGAAAATTGTTTCTTAGGTTTTCTCTCTTACTACCAATAATTCTTTGATATTGCTTCTTTGAGTGAAAGACAGACGCTCTGATACCACTGAGCATGGTAGGCAAAGCAAACTAATTGTTCTGATACCACTGGGGTGTCTACTAAAGACACAATCGCGGAATTGCAGGAACACTAGTGTGCTTACTCACTCTGTCACTCCTGACCCTAGATAGACAATTGGAGTCTGCTAACCCTCGGTAATCATCCTAACGAGGTTCTCACGACCCTCCTGGTCTTAACCTCTCTGGCGGAGGAACTATTGGGGTGCTCAGACCTTACTCGGTTTTCTTAGACCTTACTCGGTTTTCTAGGATTTGGACAGACTTTTAGCACTGAGATTCCAAACCTTTCTGATACACAGGATCCTCAGAGAGGCAAGTGTAGAGCATACTCGGTTTATAGGAAGAAGCAAACAATTCTCAGAACTATGGAGTAAAGAGATAAACCTTTGAGATAGGTTTGGTCCAATTGAGAAGAAATAGCAGTAACTTTGCTATTTGTTTTGTTGACCTGGGTCGAAACCCTTTCAATCTTTTGACCAATATCTTGCAAGGCAATGTTTTGAGCTGTGGCATTCTGTGTTTGCCAATTAAGGACTTGCTCATATTGCTTGAGAGGTTCAGCATGGCCTGATGAGGATATGGCAGGTTGGATGTATGGCTGGGACATCACTTTTGTTTGTGGGTCGGTATTTCTTTCCATGGGTGGAAAGCTTTCTTGGTAGCTTGGTGCAGATGTGGAAAACATCATACAGGACTGGACTGGTGATGTTTGGGTCAACTGAGGAGATGTAGCTTGAGATCTACAGGTTTTCTGTGTCAAGGCTTTGGGTGGTTTTTTCTGTGTGGGTACCTTAAGTGGTTCAGGGAAATCTTTTGGTTCTGACAAATCTATGAGGATGGGTGAAGAACAAGGGTGAGATTTATCAGGATCTGATGGAGGTATGGATTTGCAGGGTGTTTTGGCAAAGCAAGGCTTTTCTTTTTTCTTTCTTCTCCTGCGCATGATTTCAAAATCCTCGTCATCAGAATAATCGTCATCCCCGCATGGACAAGCTGGATCACATATACGGGAGTCAGTATCCCATATGAAATGACCATCTTGTCTGTAGACCGGATAGTTTTCAAAGATTAAACTCTATACGGGAAGTTTCTTGTCTTGTTTGGTTTTGACGGACTGGATCATCATCGTCTAAGACAGCCTATGAGGTTCCGTTTTTCATCCGGAGTTGGAGCTTGAAAGACTGTTTTTGACAAGGCCATCATGACGCCGTCAAGGAGGCTTGGGTGGATTGAATCGGTTCATCGCTTTGATGGAATTTCATAGTTAGAAATCCATTCAAGAGGCATGAGTGGTTGCAGCTCATTTTTGGCATCCGTCGGTATTTGGATTATTGTCGGGGTGGATTCTGTATCAGCTAAGATCATCAAAGCATCAGAGGATGCTTGGCAAATCTAACGCATGGTTTTGCAAGCGATAGACCAACTGATGGTGCAAAGTTGCGATCTTTGAAGTAGCCGGATCGCTCGCCTTGTATCCGGATCCGAACTTTGAGAGGAAAAGTTGAAGTTTCGATAAAGGTGAGTAACGCTCCGCTGAGAGTTGTGAGTTGTGAGAATCGCTCCGATCATCGCATATGCATCGCTTTGAAACGAGTTTCAAGCAAGGCAATTCTAAAGAATCAAGACCTTTTCGTCCATGTAAAGTTAGAATCATACGGATTCCTCCAAGATGAAGGTGAGAATATTCCTCTCTTTTCCACTGGGAGATTAGAGTATCTGGTATCTCTAAGGTTTCACACTGTTCAGCAGAGGTTGACTGAAGTGAACACTGATCTAATCTAGAAGATTGTATGTACTCTTTTGGAATACTTCTACGTCTAGAGATGAGTGTTTTGACAGTACGAGTAATACCGGGATGTTTATACAATTGGTAAGGACTCATTAGAGGTAAACTAGACTCTTTTATTTGTGCAGACTCTGGTATATACTCAACAAGGTTTTCTATTTTTGACGCTAACTATTTTTTACACGACTCTGGAAGACGAAGAGTAGATGATAACGAAACTGGAGACAGCTGGGATGTTGAACTAGAGGTTGAAGACATGTTTGATATGGTTTCTCTGGAAAATTATTTCTCAGGTTTTCTCTCTTACTACCAATAATTCTTTGATATTGCTTCTTTGAGTGAAAGACAGACGCTCTGATACCACTGAGAATGGTAGGCAAAGCAAACTAATTGCTCTGATACCACTGGGGTGTCTACTAAAGACACAATCGCGGAATTGCAGGAACACTAGTGTGCTTAAATGGAGCAAAGAAGAAAAGGTTGTTTCAAAGCCTAAGATTGAGCCATTCAAGGATCATAAAGAGGGAGGCAACCAAAGCAAAGGTCATATTGCATCTCAATGCCCAAATAAGAGAGCAATGATCTTGAGGGATGATGGTGATGTTGAAACCGAGAGTGAATCAAATGATGATCCTATGCCACCTATGGAGGATGCTAATGATGGTGTAGAGTATCCCGTTGATGGTAAATTGATGGTTGCTAGGCGTGCTCTCAACATGCAAGTAAAAGAGGATGCGGAGGTACAGCGTGATAACATATTTCATACTAGATGCCACATCAAAGATAAGGTATGTAGTATGATAATTGATGGCGGAAGTTGTACTAATGTAGCTAGCACTAGTTTAGTTGAAAAACTGAATTTGAAAACCTTGAAACATCCTAGGCCATATAAGTTACAATGGCTGAATGATTGTGGGGAGGTTAAAGTAAATAAACAAGTGCTGGTTTCATTCTCTATTGGGAGGTATAAGGATGAGGTTGTATGCGATGTAGTACCCATGCATGCTGGACACATTCTTTTGGGGCGACCTTGGCAATATGATAGGCGAGTGACACATGATGGTTATTTAAATAGATATTCTTTTGTAATTAATAAAAGGCAAATCACTCTTGTACCCTTAACACCTAGGCAAGTGTATGAGGATCAAATGACAATACAAAAAGATAGTGATACAAAAAAAGAAAATGAGAGCACAAAAGAAAGAGAGATTGAGAGAAAAGCAAGTGAAAAGATAGAAAAAAATATTGTTGAGAGAAAAGAGAGGCAACAAGTTCAGAGCGAGGTTAAGAGGGCTTTCTTTTCAAAACAGCCTATCATTGTACTTTTGTGCAAAGAGGCTTGTTTACATACTAATGAGCTTAACTCCTTTTTGCCTAGTGTTATTGTGACTCTTTTGCAGGACTTTGATGATGTATTTCCAAATGAAGTCCCTAATGGTTTGCCACCTATTAGGGGAATTGAGCATCAAATAGACTTCGTCCCTGGAGCTACCATCCTAATAGACCCGCTTATAGAAGTAACCCCGAGGAGACAAAGGAGCTTCAAAAGCAGGTTGAAGAACTCTTGGCAAAGGGATATGTGAGGGAGAGCATGAGTCCATGTGCGGTACCAGTTCTACTAGTGCCCAAAAAGGATGGAACATGGCGGATGTGTGTTGATTGTCGTGCAATTAATAAGATCATTGTAAAGTATCGACATCCTATTCCTAGACTTGATGACATGCTTGATGAATTGCATGGTTCTTGTGTGTTTAGCAAAATAGATCTTAAAAGTGGATATCATCAAATTAGGATTAGAGAGGGAGATGAGTGGAAAACCGCTTTTAAAACAAAATATGGTTTATATGAGTGGTTTGTGATGCCATTTGGGTTATCTAATGCACCCAGCACTTTTATGAGGTTAATGAACCATGTTTTGCGTGCTTTTATTGGTAAGTTTGTAGTTGTCTACTTTGATGATATTTTGATCTATAGCAAAAGTCTAGAAGAACACATTGAGCATTTGCAAAGTGTATTGATTGTTTTAAGGAAGGAAAAGTTGTATGCTAATTTGAAGAAGTGTGCTTTTTGTACAAATCAGATTGTTTTTCTTGGTTATGTTGTAAGTGCTAAAGGAATTGAGGTTGATGAAGAGAAGGTAAAGGCTATTAAAGAATGGCCTACACCTAAAAGCGTAAGTGAGGTAAGAAGTTTTCATGGTTTGGCTAGTTTTTATAGAAGATTTGTGAAAGATTTTAGCACCCTTGCTGCACCTTTAACTGAAATTGTTAAGAAACATGTGGGATTTAAGTGGGGTAGTGAACAAGAAAGAGCATTTAATCTAATCAAGGAGAAATTGGTTTCTGCACCACTACTTGCTTTACCCGATTTTGCTAAAACTTTTGAAATTGAGTGTGATGCCTCAGGTATAGGTATTGGAGCTGTTTTGATGCAAGAGGGGCGTCCAATTGCCTATTTTAGTGAGAAATTGAGTGGAGCAGCCCTAAACTATCCTACTTATGACAAGGAGATGTATGCATTGGTGAGAGCATTGGAAACTTGGCAACATTATCTTCTACCTAAAGAGTTTATCATACACACTGATCATGAGTCCTTGAAGCATTTGAAAGGGGTAAGTTGCAAAAGAGACATGCAAATAGAGATGAATTAATTGATCCATTTCATAAAGTGAACAAATAAAAACTAGGTAAGGAGAATGTGGTTGATGCATTATCGAGAAGGTATGCACTTATCTCTACATTAAATGCAAAGTTGTTAGGATTTGAGTACATTAAAGAATTATATGTTAATGATCCTGATTTTGCTAATGTGTTTAATGCTTGTGAGAAAGTTGCATTTGGAAAGTTCTATAGGCATGATGGGTTCTTATTTAGAGAGAATAAATTGTGTGTGCCATATAGTTCTTTGCGTGAATTGCTTGTGCGTGAAGCTCATGGGGGAGGTTTAATGGGACATTTTGGCATTGCAAAGACTTTAGATGTTTTAAAAGAACACTTCTTTTGGCCACATATGAAACGTGATGTTGAAAGAATATGTGAGAAGTGTATCACTTGTAAACATGCTAAGTCTAGAGTTTTACCCCATGGATTGTATAACCCTTTACCCATACCTAGCGAACCTTGGGTTGATATTTCTATGGACTTTGTTTTGGGTTTACCTAGGTCAAAAAGGGGAAAGGATGCTGTTTTCGTTATTGTTGATAGGTTTTCAAAGATGGCACATTTCATTCCATGTCACAAAACTAATGATGCAACAAACATTGCTAATTTGTTTTTCATGGAAATAGTCAGATTGCATGGAGTACCAAGAAGCATAGTTTCAGATCGAGATGCTAAGTTCTTGAGCCACTTTTGGAAAACTTTGTGGGGTAAGTTGGGTACTAAACTTTTGTTTTCTACTACTTGTCATCCACAAACTAAACTGAGGTTGAAAATATAATTTTGTCCACTATGTTGTGTGCCATTATTCAAAAGAATTTGAAAACTTGGGAAGAATGTTTGCCACATGTTGAATTTGCTTACAATAGAACTGTCCATTCAGCTACTAAATTTTCACCATTTAAGATTGTATATGGTTTTAATCCATTAACTCCTTTGGATTTATTGCCGTTACCTATTGATAAGCGTGTTAGTTTGGATGGTAAAAAGAAAGCTGAATTTGTTAAGCAATTGCATGAGAAAGTGCGGCACAACATAGAAAAGAGGACTGAACAATATGCTACTCAAGCCAACAAAGGACGTAAGCAAGTGGTTTTTCAGCCTGGAGATTGGGTTTGGGTGCATATGAGAAAGGAGAGATTCCCAGCACAAAGGCATTTAAAGTTGCTTCCAAGGGGAGATGGTCCATTTCAAGTGGTTCTAATCAATGACAATGCCTACAAATTGGACCTTCCTGGTGAGTATAATGTGAGTGCTACTTTTAATGTTTCTGATCTTTCTCCTTTTGATGTAGGTGAAGATTCGAGGACGAATCCTTTTGAGGAGAGGGGGAATGATGAGAACTATCAAGAGAATACCATTAAAGCTTCAAGTGACCCTTTGCACATTCATGAAGGCCCAATTACAAGAGCTAGAGCCAAAAAGATGCAAGCTGCTTTAAATGGATTAATTGAGAAAATATGGATTGAAACTGCAATTCAAGATGCAAGACATCATGAATTGGGCTTGAAGAGAAGTCAAGGCATTGTGGGCATTATTCAAGCTATTGGGCAGCCAAATACACAATTCGGATCACATGCAGAAAGGTCAATTTCGGAATAAAACTGGTATTGATTGAGCTGGAATTAATGTGCTTTATATACCGTTGGAAAGATAATTAAGTTAGCTTTCCAAAGAATTTTACAGAGTTAGATTTGGAGTTCTCTAGAAGGAGTTATGACCAATTCATTACAGCATGTTCAGACTTGGGATTTTCAACGACTCCTTTGTTTTTCAACTTCATTTGTTGTTTTGTTTCAAGTTTGTCAATGTGTAAGGTAAGTCTACCATCAATGATGGTGGGCTAACATTAAGTTTGTCAATGATAGCATTAATTATGGTAGGCTAGCATTAAGTTTGTCAATGATAGCATTAGTTATGGTGGGTTGGTGAAGACTTTTGAAGCATGCTTTGACAAACTTATACTTGGAGGGGTGTTCCAATGTTTTCATTTGTATTTTCGGATTTTGGGTCTCTATTGGTCTATTTAAACTCAGCAACCTTGCTATGTAAGACAATTAGAGATTAATGTTATTTGAATTTGAAAGAATTATTCTTTCTTTGGTTCTTTGAGAACTAGTGAACTTATCAAGAATTTACATTCTTGTGGTGTTCCAAATCTAGACTTATCACTCACCTTCTCATCTACATCTTGAGTGTGGCGTCAATATCATTCTCTATCATTCTCTATACCTTTGGTTCATGTTTTCTTAAGCATTGGGTCAAGGTTTTTGTTTCTCTTAAATCTGTTTAGAACTTTCTTGGGAAATTGAAACTTCAAATTAAGTGTGAGTTTCAAAGTTTCAATGTGGGATTCACATCATCCGGTTTGTCAACAAAGGGAGGTCTCCTTGGAGGAAGATCTTCTGTAGGAGTAGGAGGATTGTTTGATATGGATGGCTGAGCCATAAGTTGAGCAGGGATTTTCACATAGTTTTCTTTTGAATCTGTTGCTGAGTAGGAAGCAACTGATTCTGTTGGAGAAGAAGATTCTTCAGATGAGTCTTCTGGGCCAGATGGCGTATCATCTTCTGGAAGGATAAGACCAGAATAGAGCTAATGCATGGGCTCTTTTTCCTTTGATGGTTGAGATGGTTGAGAAGGAGGCTGAAGGTATTCAGGAATTTGCTGAGGAGAAGGAGTATGAATCATTTCAGCATAGGTAGGCGAAAGTTGAGGTTGAGGTTGTGGTTATGGCCTGGGTTGGGTGGGGCCTTGAAGATGAATGTTTAAGAGGAGATGGCCTTGTTCCTCTTTTGGGTAATGCAATTTGATATGCCAATGAACTGATGAGCTTCTCGGGTTCTTTGAGAAGGAGTAGTGGGAGGACTGTAGAAAGGCTGGTATGTGTTGAAATATGGTGAAGGCATGGGTATGGTTGTTTATTGACCAAACAAGGAAGGTTGTCTGCCTTGTCTTTCTGCATCAATTCTTTCAAGCTCAGCTTTAAGTTGTCTGATCTTTGCATCTTTTTGGCTGAACTTTGGTCCCTAATAATTCAGTTCAATCATGGTACGAAGGTATATGTCCAATTTAGCAATTCTTTGGTGAAGGCTTTGATGCAGCTGTTCCATCCGCGCTGTAATTGCATCAACCTTCTCATGTGTTGTTTGGACTTGTCCTTGAACATGATCCATCCTGGTATCAAGAGATTCCAGGACTGTATTTTGAACTCTGGCATTCTGGGTTTGCTAGTTAAGCACTTGTTCGTACTGCTTTGGTTCCTCAGTCTGTCCAATAGGAAGAACAAACATATGGTTTGGAAACTACTTTGGTTTGTGGATCTGTTTATTTTCCCAAGGAAGGGAACTGACTTTGGTATGAACTAATCCAAACATCATACAGACTTGTGGAGAGGATTGAGATAGAAGTGGGTTGTTGGCTTCTTATTATGGTGGGTTGGTGAAGACTTTTGAAGCATCCTTTGACAAACTTATACTTGGAGGGCTATTCCAATGTTTTCATTTGTATTTTTTGGATTTTGGGTCTCTATTAGTCTATTTAAACTCAGCGACCTTGCTATGTAAGACAATTAGAGATTAATGTTATTTGAATTTGAAAGAATTATTCTTTCTTTGGTTCTTTTAGAGAACTAGCGAACTTATCAAGAATTTGCATTCTTGTGGCGTTCCAAATCTAGACTTATCACTCACCTTCTCATCTAAATCTTGAGTGTGGCTTCAATATCATTCTCCATACCTTTGGTTCATGTTTTCTTAAGCATTGGGTCAAGGTTTTGTTTGTCTTAAATCTGTTTAGAACTTTCTTGGGAAGTTGAAACTTCAAATTAAGTGTGAGTTTCAAAGTTTCAATGTGGGATTCACATCATTTGGTATGAGAGCTAGTATTTGTATTTATTTTGATTATCAAAAAAAAAAGAGGAAAAAAAAACGTATAGCAAAAAAAATAAAAAAAAAAGATTGCAAAAGGATTCAAGTATTCCTACTTTCATCAAATTAAACTTTAGTTATTTATTGTCCTTGACATTGTTTACACACAATATCAATTGTGTTCCTTTCTTCAATTTCCTTTTTGTTCTTTGTGTCCTCTTAATTCCTTTTCTTTGTTAGTGTGCTGGAATATCATATTTGGTGTGCTACTTGTTTTGTTTTTTTTTATTTTGTTTATTTAGTTCAATAAAGAACCGAAAGAGAGAACTAAGTGTGGTAAAAGGCAATAGTTTGTGAGATCATTAGAACACGAGAGTTAAGTGAATCAAATTGAGTGAAACACGTGAGGGAGTGAGTGTTGTGAGGTATTTTTTCTAACATTCTTTTCAGATCACAAATATGTCAAAAGATCAAGAAGCTATAGACCAATCAATCATGCTCAAAGCCATGCAACAACAATTTGAGCACATGAATATGATGTTTGGAGAGATCCGTGACAAATTGGAAAGGCAAGACACTGCTATAGCAAATCTACAAAGGGGGCAACAACCAATAGCTCCTAATGTACGAGATAATCAAGGGCGTGCTGCCATGGGAGATCAAGAAGGTGATGACCTAGATAATTTTGATGACCCGACCACCGTTGACACGCGTGGAAGAGATGATAGAAGGGCAAGAAGCATAGATCGTGATTTGGGAAGTATCAAACTAAAAATTCCTTCTTTTCAAGGTAAAAATGATCCGAAAGCTTATTTGGAGTGGGAAAAATGCTAGTATTTGATTGCCATAACTACTCGGAGGAGAAAAAGGTAAAACTAGCTGCTGTTGAATTTACTGATTATGCTATTATTTGGTGCGATCAACTTCTTTTGAGTAAGAGAAGAAACCGTGAAAGGCCTATAAACACTTGGGAGGAGATGAAGGCCATCATGAGGAGGAGATTTGTTCCTAGTCATTATTTTAGGGAGCTGAACCAAATGATGAGAACTATCAAGAGAATACCATTAAAGCTTCAAGTGACCCTTTGCACATTCATGAAGGCCCAATTACAAGAGCTAGAGCCAAAAAGATGCAAGCTGCTTTAAATGGATTAATTGAGAAAATATGGATTGAAACTGCAATTCAAGATGCAAGACATCATGAATTGCGCTTGAAGAGAAGTCAAGGCATTGTGGGCATTATTCAAGCTATTGGGCAGCCAAATACACAATTCGGATCACATGCAAAAAGGTCAAATTCGGAATAAAACTGGTATTGATTGAGCTGGAATTAATGTGCAAGCTATATACCCTTGGAAAGATAATTAAGTTAGCTTTCCAAAGAATTTTACAGAGTTAGATTTGGAGTTCTCTAGAAGGAGTTATGACCAATTCATTACAGCATGTTCAGACTTGGGATTTTTAAACGACTCCTTTGTTTTTTTCAACTTCATTTGTTGTTTTTCAATGTGTAAGGTAAGTCTACCATCAATGATGGTGGGCTAGCATTAATTGTGGTAGGCTAGCATTAAGTTTGCCAATGATAGCATTAATTATGCTGGGTTGGTGAAGACTTTTGAAGCATGCTTTGACAAACTTATACTTGGAGGGTTGTTCCAATGTTTTCATTTGTATTTTTCGGATTTTGGGTCTCTATTGGTCTATTTAAAACTCAGCAACCTTGCTATGTAAGACAATTAGAGATTAATGTTCTTTAGAGAACTAGTGAACTTATCAAGAATTTGCATTCTTGTGGCGTTCCAAAACTAGACTTATCACTCACCTTCTCATCTAAATCTCGAATGTGGCGTCAATATCATTCTCCATACCTTTGGTTCATGTTTTCTTAAGCATTGGGTCAAGGTTTTGTTTGTCTTAAATCTGTTTAGAACTTTCTTGGGAAGTTGAAACTTCAAATTAAGTGTGAGTTTCAAAGTTTCAATGTGGGATTCACATCATTTGGTATCAGATCTAGTTTCTAATCAGGTTTGAATATCTTATTTATTTTGATTATCAAAAAAAAAAGAGAGGAAAAAAAAACGTACAGCAAAAAAAAAAAAAAAAGAGATTGCAAAGTTTTAAGTATTCCTACTTTCATCAAATTGAACTTTAGTTATTCATTGTCCTTGACATTGTTAATTGTTCTTTGTGTCCTCTTAATTTCTTTTCTTTGTTAGTGTGCTGGATTATCATATTTGGTGTGCCACCTGTTTGTTTTTCTTGATTTTGTTTATTGAGTTCAATAAAGAACTGAAAGAGAGAATTAAGTGTGGTAAAAGGCAATAGTTTGTGAGATCATTAGAGGGAAAAAGCCAATTTGTTTGTTAAACACGAGAGTTAAGTGAATCAAATTGAGTGAAACACGTGAGGGAGTGTTGTGAGGTCTTATATCACAAAATATGTCAAAAGAACAAGAAGCTATAGACCAATCAATCATGCTCAAAGCCATGCAGCAATAATTTGAGCGCATGAATCTGATGTTTGGAGAGATCCGTGACCAATTGGAAAGGCAAGACAATGCCATAGCCAATCTACAAAGGGGGCAACAACCAATAGCTCCTAATGCAAGAGATAATCAACGGCGTGCTGCCATGGGAGATCAAGATGGTGATGACCTAGATAATTTTGATGACCAGGCCACTGTTGACATGCGTGGAAGAGATGATAGAATGGCAAGACGTATAGATCGTGATTTGGGGAGTATCAAACTGAAAATTCCTTCTTTTCAAGGTAAAAATGATCCGGAAGCTTATTTGGAGTGGGAAAAAAAGGTGGAGCTAGTATTTGATTGCCATAACTACTCGGAGGAGAAAAAGGTAAAACTAGCTGCTGTTGAATTTACTGATTATGCTATTATTTGGTGGGATCAACTTGTTTTGAGTAGGAGAAGAAACCGTGAAAGGCCTATAAACACTTGGGAGGAGATGAAGGCCATCATGAGGAGGAGATTTGTTCCTAATCATTATTATAGGGAGCTGCACCAAAGGCTTCAAAGTCTTAGACAAGGTGATGTGAATCCCACATTGAAACTTTGAAACTCACACTTAATTTGAAGTTTCAACTTCCCAAGAAGGTTCTAAACAGATTTAAGACAAACAAAACCTTGACCCAATGCTTAAGAAAACATGAACCAAAGGTATGGAGAATGATATTGACGCCACACTCAAGATTTAGATGAGAAGGTGAGTGATAAGTCTAGTTTTGGAGCATACAAGAATGCAAATTCTTGATAAGTTCACTAGTTCTCTAAAGAACCAAAGAAAGAATAATTCTTTCAAATTGAAATAACATTAATCTCTAATTGTCTTACATAGCAAGGTTGCTGAGTTTAAATAGACCAATAGAGACCCAAAATCCGAAAATACAAATGAAAACATTGGAACACCCCTCCAAGTATAAGTTTGTCAAAGCATGCTTCAAAAGTCTTCACCAACCCACCATAACTAATGCTATCATTGACAAACTTAATGCTAGCCTACCATAATTAATGCTATCATTGACAAACTTAATGTTAGCCCACCATCATTGATGGTAGACTTACCTTACATTGACAAACTTGAAACAAAACGAACAAATAAAGTTGAAAAACAAAGGTCGTTGAAAATCCCAAGTCTGAACATGCTGTAATGAATTGGTCATAACTCCTTCTAGAGAACTCCAAATCTAACTCTGTAAAATTCTTTGGAAAGCTAACTTAATTATCTTTCCAACGGTATATAGCTTGCACATTAATTCCAGCTCAATCAATACCAGTTTTATTCCGAAATTGACCTTTCTGCATTTGATCCGAATTGTGTATTTGGCTGCCCAATAGCTTGAATAATGCCCACAATGCTTTGACTTCTCTTCAAGCCCAATTCATGATGTCTTGCATCTTGAATTGCAGTTTCAATCCATATTTTCTCAATTAATCCATTTAAAGCAGCTTGCATCTTTTTGGCTCTAGCTCTTGTAATTGGGCCTCCATGAATATGCAAAGGATCACTTGAAGCTTTAATGGTATTCTTTTGATAGTTCTCATCATTCCCCTTCTCCTTAAAAGGATTCGTACTCGAATCTTCACCTACATCAAAAGGAGAAAGATCAGAAACATTAAAAGTAGCACTCACATTATACTCACCACGAAGATCCAATTTGTAGGCATTGTCATTGATCCGTGCAACCACTTGAAATGGACCATCTCCCATTGGAAGCAACTTTGAATGCCTTTGTACTGGGAATCTCTCCTTTCTCATATGCACCCAAACCCAATCTCCAGGCTGAAAAACCACTTGTTTACGTCCTTTGTTGGCTTGAGTTGCATATTGTTCAGCCCTTTTTTCTATGTTGTGCTGCACTTTCTCATGCAATTGCTTAACAAATTCAGCTTTCTTTTTACAACTAGCACGCTCATTAATAGGTAACGGCAATAAATCCAAAGGAGTTAATGGATTAAAACCATATACAATCTCAAATGGTGAAAATTTAGTAGCTGAATGGACAGTTCTATTGGAAGCAAATTCAGCATGTGGCAAACATTCTTCCCAAGTTTTCAAATTCTTTTGGACAACCTCAGTTTGTCCATCAGTTTGTGGATGACAAGTAATAGAAAACAAAAGTTTAGTACCCAACTTACCCCACAATGTTTTCCAAAAGTGGCTCAAGAACTTAGCATCTCGATCTGAAACTATGCTCCTTGGTACTCCATGCAATCTGACTATTTCCTTAAAAAACAAATTAGCTATGTTTGTTGCATCAACAGTTTTGTGACATGGAATGAAATGTGCCATCTTTGAAAACCTATCAACAATAACAAAAACAGAATCCTTTCCCCTTTTTGACCTAGGTAAACACAAAACAAAGTCCATAGAAATATCGACCCAAGGTTCGCTAGGTATGGGTAAAGGGTTATACAATCAATGGGGTAAAACTCTAGACTTACCATGTTTACAAGTGATACACTTCTAACATATTCTTTCAACATCACGTTTCATATGTGGCCAAAAGAAGTGTTCTTTTAAAACATCTAAAGTCTTCGCAAGACCTCCACATGAGCTTCACGCACAAGCAATTCACTCAAAGAACTATATGGCACACACAATTTATTCTCTCTAAATAAGAACCCATCATGCCTATAGAGCTTTCCAAATGCAACTTTCTTACAAGCATTAAACACATTAGCAAAATCAGGATCATTAACATATAATTCTTTAATGTACTCAAATCCTAACAACTTTGCATTTAATGTAGAGATAAGTGCATACCTTCTCGATAATGCATCAGCCACCACATTCTCCTTACCTTGTTTGTATTTGATCACATAAGGAAATGGCTCAATAAATTCAACCCATTTGGCATGTCTCTTATGCAACTTACCTTGCCCTTTCAAATGCTTCAAGGACTCATGATCAGTGTGTGACAAACTCTTTAGGTAGAAGATAATGCTGCCAAGTTTCCAATGCTCTCACCAATGCATACATCTCCTTATCATAAGTAGGATAGTTTAGGGCTGCTCCACTCAATTTCTCACTAAAATAGGCAATTGGACGCCCCTCTTGCATCAAAACAGCTCCAATACCTATACCTGAAGCATCACACTCAATTTCAAAAGTTTTAGCAAAATCGGGTAAAGCAAGTAGTGGTGCAGAAACCAATTTCTCCTTGATTAGATTAAATGCCGTTTCTTGTTCACTACCCCACTTAAATCCCACATGTTTCTTAACAATTTCAGTTAAAGGTGCAGCAAGGGTGCTAAAATCTTTCACAAATCTTCTATAAAAACTAGCCAAACCATGAAAACTTCTTACCTCACTTACGCTTTTAGGTGTAGGCCATTCTTTAATAGCCTTTACCTTCTCTTCATCAACCTCAATTCCTTTAGCACTTACAACATAACCAAGAAAAACAATCTGATTTGTACAAAAAGCACACTTCTTCAAATTAGCATACAACTTTTCCTTCCTTAAAACAATCAATACACTTTGCAAATGCTCAATGTGTTCTTCTAGACTTTGCTATAGATCAAAATATCATCAAAGTAGACAACTACAAACTTACCAATAAAAGCACGCAAAACATGGTTCATTAACCTCATAAAAGTGCTGAGTGCATTAGATAACCTAAATGGCATCACTAACCACTCATATAAACCATATTTTGTTTTAAAAGCAGTTTTCCACTCATCTCCCTCTTTAATCCTAATTTGATGATATCCACTTTTAAGATCTATTTTACTAGACACACAAGAACTATGCAATTCATCAAGCATGTCATCAAGTCTAGGACTAGGATGTCAATACTTTACAGCGATTTTATTAATTGCACGACAATCAACACACATCCTCCATGTTCCATCTTTTTTGGGCACTAGTAAAACTGGTACTGCACATGGACTCATGCTCTCCCTCACATATCCCTTTGCCAAGAGTTCTTCAACCTACCTTTGAAGCTCCTTTGTCTCCTCGGGTTACTTCTATAAGCGGGTCTATTAGGAATGGTAGCTCCAGGGATGAAGTCTATTTGATGCTCAATTCCCTTAATAGGTGGCAAACCATTAGGGACTTCATTTGGAAACACATCATCAAAGTCCTGCAAAAGAGTCACAATAACACTAGGCAAAGAACAATTAAGCTCATTAGTATGTAAACAAGCCTCTTTGCACAAAAGTACAATGATAGGCTGTTTTGAAAAGAAAGCCCTCTTAACCTCGCTCTCTTTTGCAAATAAGTTCCACAATATTTTTTTCTATCTTTCCACTTGCTTTTCTCTCAATCTCTCTTTCTTTTATACTTTTATTTTCTTTTTATCTATCACTCTCTTTTTGTATTGTCATTTGATCCTCATACACTTGCCTAGGTGTTAAAGGCACAATAGTGATTTACCTTATACTCATTACAAAAGAATATCTATTTAAATAACCATCATGTGTCACTCGCCTATCATATTGCCAAGGTCGCCCCAAAAGAATGTGTCCAGCATGCATGGGTACTACATCGCATAAAACCTCATCCTTATACCTCCCAATAGAGAATGAAACCAGCACTTGTTTATTTACTTTAACCTCCCCACAATCATTCAGCCATTGTAACTTATATGGCCTAGGATGTTTCAAGGTTTTCAAATTCAGTTTTTCAACTAAACTAGTGCTAGCTACATTAGTACAACTTCCGCCATCAATTATCATACTACATACCTTATCTTTGATGTGGCATCTAGTATGAAATATGTTATCACGTTGTACCTCCGCATCCTCTTTTACTTGCATGTTGAGAGCACGCCTAGCAACCATCAATTTACCATCAACGGGATACTCTACACCATCATTAGCATCCTCCAAAGGTGGCATAGGATCATCATCTGATTCATTCTCGGTTTCAACATCACCATCATCCCTCAAGATCATTGCTCTCTTATTTGGGCATTGAGATGCAATATGACCTGTCCCCAAACATTTAAAACACTTAATATCTCTATTTCTAGAGTGTTGGAAATCAGATTTACCTTTGCTTTGGTTGCCTCCCTCTTTATGATCCTTGAACGGCTCAATCTTAGACTTTGAAACATCCTTTTTATCTTTGCTCCATTTTGACTTCCATGAGGAAGATGAACCTAAATTGGTTCAATTGGAACCTTTCTTTTTCAGTTGTCGTTCCACTTTCATGGCCATGTGAACCATGTCTTCCAATTCAACATAATGCTGCAAGTCAACCACTTTAGCAATATCTTGATTTAGACCATGTGGCTTCTCGTTCTTCTTCAATGTTGGCTTGAATCATGATTATTTCCATCTCCTTGTGGTAGTCTTCCACACTTCTGGAGCCTTGTGTAAGACTTTGAAGCCTTTTGTGCAGCTCCCTATAATAATGACTAGGAACAAATCTCCTCCTCATGATGGCCTTCATCTCCTCCCAAGTGTTTATAGGCCTTTTACGGTTTCTTCTCCTACTCAAAACAAGTTGATCCCACCAAATAATAGCATAATCAGTAAATTCAACAGCAGCTAGTTTTACCTTTTTCTCCTCAGAGTAGTTATGGCAATCAAATACTAGCTCCACCTTTTTTTCCCACTCCAAATAAGCTTCCGGATCATTTTTACCTTGAAAAGAAGGAATTTTCAGTTTGATACTCCCCAAATCATGATCTATACGTCTTGCCCTTCTATCATCTCTTCCACGCATGTCAACGGTGGCCTGGTCATCAAAATTACTTAGGTCATCACCATCTTGATCTCCCATGGCAGCACGCCCTTGATGATCTCTTACATTAGGAGCTATTGGTTGTTGCCCCCTTTGTAGATTGGCTATGGCAGTGTCTTGCCTTTCCAATTGGTCACGGATCTCTCCAAACATCAGATTCATGCGCTCAAATTGTTGCTGCATGGCTTTGAGCATGATTGATTGGTCTATAGCTTCTTGTTCTTTTGACATATTTTGTGATCTGAAAAGAATGTTAGCAAAAAGACCTCACAACACTCCCTCACGTGTTTCACTCAATTTGATTCACTTAACTCTCGTGTTTAACACACAAATTGGTTTTTTCTCCCTAATGATCTCACAAACTATTGGCTTTTACCACACTTAATTCTCTCTTTCAGTTCTTTATTGAACTAAATAAACAAAATCAAGAAAAACAAAACAAGTGGCACACCAAATATGATAATCCAGCACACTAACAAAGAAAAGAAATTAAGAGGACACAAAGAACAAAAAGGAAATTGAAGAAAGGAAAGCAAGCAAGCAAAGGAACACAATTGATATTGTGTGTAAACAATGTCAAGGACAATGAATAACTAAAGTTCAATTTGATGAAAGTAGGAATACTTGAATCCTTTTGTAATCTTTTTTTTTTTTTTTTTTTTTTTTTTTTTTTTTGATAATCAAAACAAATAAGACATTCAAACCTGATTAGAAACTAGCTCTGATACCAAATGATGTGAATCCCACATTGAAACTTTGAAACTCACACTTAATTTGAAGTTTCAACTTCCCAAGAAAGTTCTAAACAGATTTAAGACAAACAAAACCTGGACCCAATGCTTGAAAACATGAACCAAAGGTATGGAGAATGATATTGACGCCACACTCAAGATTTAGATGAGAAGGTGGTGATAAGTCTAGTTTTGGAGCATACAAGAATGCAAATTCTTGATAAGTTCACTAGTTCTCTAAAGAACCAAAGAAAGAATAATTCTTTCAAATTGAAATAACATTAATCTCTAATTGTCTTACATAGCAAGGTTGCTGAGTTTAAATAGACCAATAGAGACCCAAAATCCGAAAATACAAATGAAAACATTGGAACACCCCCAAGTATAAGTTTGTCAAAGCATGCTTCAAAAGTCTTCACCAACCCACCATAACTAATGCTATCATTGACAAACTTAATGCTAGCCTACCATAATTAATGCTATCATTGACAAACTTAATGTTAGCCCACCATCATTGATGGTAGACTTACCTTACATTGACAAACTTGAAACAAAACAACAAATGAAGTTGAAAAACAAAGAGTCGTTGAAAATCCCAAGTCTGAACATGCTGTAATGAATTGGTCATAACTCCTTCTAGAGAACTCCAAATCTAACTCTGTAAAATTCTTTGGAAAGCTAATTATCTTTCCAACGGTATATAGCTTGCACATTAATTCCAGCTCAATCAATACCAGTTTTATTCCGAAATTGACCTTTCTGCATTTGATCCGAATTGTGTATTTGGCTGCCCAATAGCTTGAATAATGCCCACAATGCTTTGACTTCTCTTCAAGCCCAATTCATGATGTCTTGCATCTTGAATTGCAGTTTCAATCCATATTTTCTCAATTAATCCATTTAAAGCAGCTTGCATCTTTTTGGCTCTAGCTCTTGTAATTGGGCCTTCATGAATGTGCAAAGGATCACTTGAAGCTTTAATGGTATTCTCTTGATAGTTCTCATCACAAGGTTCCAGAGGTGTGGAAGATTACCACAAGGAGATGGAAATAATCATGATTCGAGCCAACATTGAAGAAGAACGAGAGGCCACTATGGCCAGATTTTTACATGGTCTAAATCAAGATATTGCTAATGTGGTTGACTTGCAGCATTATGTTGAATTGGAAGACATGGTTCACATGGCCATGAAAGTGGAACGACAACTGAAAAGAAAGGTTCCACTAGAACCAAATTAGGTTCATCTTCCTCATGGAAGTCAAAATGGAGCAAAGATGAAAAGGCTGTTTCAAGGCCTAAGATTGAGCCATTCAAGGATCATAAAGAGGGAGGCAACCAAAGCAAAGGTAAATCTGATTCCCAACACTCTAGAAATGGAGATATTAAGTGTTTTAAATGTTTGGGGACAGGTCATATTGCAACTCAATGCCCAAATAAGAGAGCAATGATCTTGAGGGATGATGGTGATGTTGAAACCGAGAGTGAATCATATGATGATCCTATGCCACCTTTGGAGGATGCTAATGATGGCCTGTTGGTGGTAAATTGATGGTTGCTAGGCGTGCTCTCAACATGCAAGTAAAAGAGGATGCAGAGGTACAACGTGATACCATATTTCATACTAGATGCCACATCAAAGATAAGGTATGTAGTATGATAATTGATGGCGGAAGTTGTACTAATGTAGCTAGCACTAGTTTAGTTGAAAAACTGAATTTGAAAACTTTGAAACATCCTAGGCCATATAAGTTACAATGGCTGAATGATTGTGGGGAGGTTAAAGTAAATAAACAAGTGCTGGTTTCATTCTCTATTGGGAGATATAAGGATGAGGTTGTATGTGATGTAGTACCCATGCATGCTGGACACATTCTTTTGGGGCGACCTTGGCAATATGATAGGCGAGTGACACATGATGGTTATCTAAATAGATATTCTTTTGAAATGAATAAAAGGAAAATCACTCTTGTACCCTTAACACCTAGGCATGTGTATGAGGATCAAATGACAATACAAAAACAGAGTGATACAAAAAAAGAAAATGAGAGCACAAAAGAAAGAGAGATTTGGTGTGAGGGCACACCTTAACAAAAAAAACCAGTAGCACAAAAAATATTTTTGAGAGAAAAGAGAGGCAATAAGTGAACTTGTTTGCAAAAGAGAGAGAGGTTAAGAGGGCTTTCTTTTCAAAACAACCTATCATTGTACTTTTGTACAAAGAGGCTTGTTTACATACTAATGAGCTTAACTCTTTTGCAGGACTTTGATGATGTGTTTCCAAATGAAGTCCCTAATGGTTTGCCACCTATTAGGGGAATTGAGCATCAAATAGACTTTCTTCCTGAAGCTACCATTCCTAATAGACCCGCTTATAGAAGTAACTCCCAGGAGACAAAGGAGCTTCAAAGGCAGGTTGAAGAATTCTTGACAAAGGGATACCAGTTCTACTAGTGCCCAAAAAGGATGGAACATGGAGGATGTGTGTTGATTGTCATGCAATTAATAAAATCACTGTAAAGTATCAACATCCTATTCCTAGACTTGATGACATGCTTGATGAATTGCATGGTTCTTGTGTGTTTAGCAAAATAGATCTTAAAAGTGGATATCATCAAATTAAAATATGGTTTATATGAGTGGTTAGTAATGTCATTTGGGTTATCTAATGCACCCAGCACTTTTATGATGTTAATGAACCATGTTTTACGTGCTTTTATTGGTAAGTTTTTGGTTGTCTACTTTGATGATATTTTGATCTATAGCAAAAGCTAGAAGAACACATTGAACATTTGCAAAGTGTGTTGATTGTTTTAAAGAAGGAAAAGTTGTATGCTAATTTGAAGAAGTGTGCTTTTTGTACAAATCAGATTGTTTTTCTTGGTTATGTTGTAAGTGCTAAAGGAATTAGCATACAACTTTTAAGGAATGGCCTACCCCTAAAAGCATAAGTGAGGTAAGAAGTTTTCATGGTTTGGCTAGTTTTTATAGAAGATTTGTGAAAGATTTTAGCACCCTTGCTGCACCATTAACTGAAATTGTTAAGAAACATGTGGGATTTAAGTGGGGTAGTGAACAATAAAGGGCATTTAATCTAATCAAGGAAAAATTGGTTTCTGCACCACTACTTGCTTTACCCAATTTTGCTATAAAACTTTTGAAATTGAGTGTGATGCCTCAGGTATAGGTATTGGAGCTGTTTTGATGCAAGAGGGGCGTCCAATTGCCTATTTTAATGAGAAATTGTGTGGAGCAGCCCTAAACTATCCTACTTATGACAAGAAGATGTATGCATTGGTGAGAGCTTTGGAAACTTGGCAACATTATCTTCTACCTAAAGAGTTTGTAAGGTAAGTTGCATAAGAGACATGCCAAATGGGTTGAATTTATTGAGTCATTTCCTTATGTGATCAAATACAAACAAGGTAAGGAGAATGTGGTGGCTGATGCATTATCAAGAAGGTATGCGCTTATCTCTACATTAAATGCAAAGTTGTTAGGATTTGAGTACATTAAAGAATTATATGTTAATGATCCTGATTTTGCTAAAGTCATTAATGCTTGTGAGAAAGTTGCATTTGGAAAGTTCTATAAGCATGATGGGTTCTTATTTAGAGAGAATAAATTGCGTGTGCCTTATAGTTCTTTGCGTGAATTGCTTGTGTGTGAAGCTCATG
The DNA here is from genome assembly GCA_030449925.1 of Citropsis articulata. Lineage (NCBI taxonomy): Eukaryota > Viridiplantae > Streptophyta > Magnoliopsida > Sapindales > Rutaceae > Citropsis > Citropsis articulata. The sequence continues at coordinate 6,972,022 of JASUUH010000079.1, forward strand.
GGGGAGGTTTAATCAGACATTTTGGCATTGCCACATATGAAACGTGATGTTGAAAGAATATGTGAGAAGTGTATCGCTTGTAAGCATGCTAAGTCTAGAGTTTTACCCCATGGATTGTATAACCCTTTACCCATACCTAGCGAACCTTGGGTTGATATTTCTATGGACTTTGTTTTGGGTTTACCTAGGTCAAAAAGGGGAAAAGATTCGGTTTTTGTTATTGTTGATAGGTTTTCAAAGATGGCACATTTCATTCCATGTCACAAAACTGATGATGCAACAAACATAGCTAATTTGTTTTTCAAGGAAATAGTTAGATTGCATGGAGTACCCAGGAGCATAGTTTCAGATCGAGATGCTAAGTTCTTGAGCCACTTTTGGAAAACTTTGTGGGGTAAGTTGGGTACTAAACTTTTGTTTTCTACTACTTGTCATCCACAAACTTATGGACAAACTGAGGTTGTAAATAGAACTTTGTCCACTATGTTGCGTGCCATTATTCAAAAGAATTTGAAAACTTGGGAAGAATGTTTACCACATGTTGAATTTGCTTACAATAGAACTGTCCATTCAGCTACTAAATTTTCACCATTTGAGATTGTATATGGTTTTAATCCATTAACTCCTTTGGATTTATTGCCGTTACCTATTGATGAGCATGCTAGTTTGGATGGTAAAAAGAAAGCTGAATTTGTTAAGCAATTGCATGAGAAAGTGCGGCACAACATAGAAAAGAGGACTGAACAATATGCTACTCAAGCCAACAAAGGACGTAAGCAAGTGGTTTTTCAGCCTGGAGATTGGGTTTGGGTGCATATGAGAAAGGAGAGATTCCCAGCACAAAGGCGTTCAAAGTTGCTTCCAAGGGGAGATGGTCCATTTCAAGTGGTTGCACGGATCAATGACAATGCCTACAAATTGGATCTTCCTGGTGAGTATAATGTGAGTGCTACTTTTAATGTTTCTTATCTTTCTCCTTTTGATGTAGGTGAAGATTCAAGGACGAATCCTTTTGAGGAGAGGGGGAATGATGAGAACTATCAAGAGAATACCATTAAAGCTTGAAGTGACCCTTTGCACTTTCATGAAGGCCCAATTACAAGAGCTAGAGCCAAAAAAATCCAAGCTGCTTTAAATGGATTAATTGAGAAAATATTGATTGAAACTGCAATTCAAGATGCAAGACATCATGAATTGCGCTTGAAGAGAAGTCAAGGCATTGTGGGCATTATTCAAGCTATTGGGCAGCCAAATACACAATTCGGATCAAATGCAGAAAGGTCAAATTCGGAATAAAACTGGTATTGATTGAGCTAGAATTAATGTGCAAGCTATATACCGTTGGAAAGATAATTAAGTTAGCTTTTCCAAAGAATTTTACAGAGTTAGATTTGGAGTTCTCTAGAAGGCGTTATGACCAATTCATTACAGCATGTTCAGACTTGGGATTTTCAACGACTTCTTTGTTTTTCAACTTCATTTGTTGTTTTGTTTCAAGTTTGTCAATGTGTAAGGTAAGTCTACCATCAATGATGGTGGGCTAACATTAAGTTTGTCAATGATAGCATTAATTACGGGAGGCTAGCATTTAGTTTGTCAATGATAGAATTAATTATGGTGGGTTGGTGAAGACTTTTGAAGCATCCTTTGACAAACTTATACTTGGAGGGCTGTTCCAATGTTTTCATTTGTATTTTTCGGATTTTGGGTCTCTATTAGTCTATTTAAACTCAACGACCTTGCTATGTAAGACAATTAGAGATTAATGTTATTTGAATTTGAAAGAATTATTCTTTCTTTGGTTCTTTTAGAGAACTAGTGAACTTATGAAGAATTTTCATTCTTGTGGCGTTCCAAATCTAGACTATCACTCACCTTCTCATCTAAATCTTGAGTGTGGCGTCAATATCATTCTCCATACGTTTGGTTCATGTTTTCTTAAGCATTGGGTCAAGGTTTTGTTTGTCTTAAATCTGTTTAGAACTTTCTTGGGAAGTTGAAACTTCAAATTAAGTGTGAGTTTCAAAGTTTCAATGTGGGATTCACATCAACGAATTTGATCGAGCAACCTTAATAGCTTCTTTGAATTTCTTTGCTCGAGCTCTTGTAATAAGTCCGACGGAAACTTGAATAGGATCTGAATATACCTTATCCCACGTACTTATGACAGTCTTATTCTTAATCTCATCACTATGCCTTGGCTAGGTATACTTATGACTGTCAAATTAATCTCTAGTTGTTGCTACAAAGCTGACTTGTGTAGAAACATGATAACTTTTAGGCAGACAATTGCCATGTATAATAGATGAAACAACTCATAAGATCTGAACGCTGGTCCACATTTCATCATTAGATCAATAGCTTGTTCTTCATAACCTGTTCATCCTTTGAAGATTCTCCTGAATCAGCTAGTAATGCTTGTTCAGGATTATCAAACCATGTGTAGTATTCATCATGGAAGTTTGGATCTTCAATCATTTGTAAGAGTTTTGTAGGAACTCTTTTCTTGATTTGCACTACTCTACATAATGTCTTTTCTTGCCACAAAACATCTTCTTAATTTCTTTGGAAACTTTTTTTTTTCACAAAACAACGTTTAATGCCTTTGTATTACAGGTTTCCATGATTTTTTCTTGTGAAGTTTTCTTCTGAAACGAACACGAATGGCTACAATCATGGCAGCCAAATTTGTTGGGTTTCTTCTTACAGTATTTTGATAGAGAAGTCTTTTCTATCTATTTCATATGCTTTTTTATCTCTTGATTCCTATAATGATTTTTGATTAATTCTGTTGCCATTTGATACAATTAGGCCAAGCTGAAATTTGACGAATCTGTTGGTCCTTTAGCTTCAAATTTTACTTCAAGCATTTCGGGTAGTAGGCCAAGCATATTGAAGACAACCATCCTTTGAACAGATAAAAGAGACATTCTTGTTCAAGATAATGTTCCTTAAACTATTTGACATCACTATATTTATTTTGGAGGAATTGCATTTTTGCTCTCTCAATTTATGGTGTTCTTGTGCCCATGAAGTCTAGAGTCTAATTATCTACAATAATGGCAAATGGATCTTCTTCGCTTAACATATATTCCTTTTAAGCCTTACTCAAGGTATTTGAGCACCTTTTTCTTAACGATCCAATGAAGCCTGCTACAAGTCTTAGCATGGTAGCTAGCCTTATGAAAACTTATCTTTAGGCATGATGTTGTTCCAAAACATTTTCCTTATCGAAACATGAGGAGTTTGTACCTATCCATTCCATTCTTATCCTTACTCATTTTCTAGATTTTACTGCATAGATTCATCATGGGTTCTTGTTGTTGTTGAGGCTATGGGAACTAACTGATATAGCCACTTAAAATTGACTATGGAAATATCTTCCTTATTTTCTATCTTGTTGATTGCGTAGATTCAGAAGAATTGATTGAATCTCTAATTAATAGGCCATGGAGTCATTTCCAAAATAACTTTTTTCCTAGACATGTGCTAGTTTGGAAGGATTTTCCTTCTAAGAAATTTGTTTTTGAGTTTTCTTGAAAGCTCTCAAGTAGCATTCCAAAGTTCTTCTCTCTTCATCATTGTCTACTCTCGTTCTTCCCAGAATTATCAATTTCCTTGGTAGTTCATGCAATTCGAATAATTGTTTGGTTGTTATTTGCTCGATTTTTTATGATTTCTTTATATTTGTCCAACAAGTTGATGCCGTTGAGCAATAATTTCTTTGAATGCTTTATTTGTTCCAAAACATTTATATTTCTCTAACTAATGGCCTTTTCTATGGGTCGAAATTCTATAGGATATGTTTTCTGAATTATCCATTTAACTACAACATAATCATCAGATATTCTTCTAAAGGACTCCTCCCCAATTTCTGGAGTATTGATTATGCTACAAGATTTTCATGGCATATGTGAACATCTTTCACATGGACACATTGGCCTTGGTTTTTTTTTAAGAAACATCTCACAATCTATCTACTTTTGGGACATAGGATGAGGCATATTCAGAACTTGAATCAGACTCGTTACAAGAGCTTGAGTAAAGAAATTCAAAGAAGTGCTTAATGGATTAATTCAAGCAACTTGGGCATAATAAATGCATGATTCAAGCCCTTGAAGTTTCCAAATAATCACTCCATGAAATAGGGAGTTGGCTTAATATATTAGTTATTTAGGAAACAAATTAGTTATTTCTATTTTAATCGCCTAGTTTCCATTTAATTGATGTAAGGCATTCAAGCCAATTAGGATCTTGATTTAATTTAGATTCTTTCCTATTTACTTAGATTAAGATTTTGATTTGGTTTAAATTCTTTTCTATTTACTTAGATTAGGATTCTGATTTGGTTTAGATTCTTTTCTATTAAGGAATATTTAGATTCTGATTTGATTTTTTGTTTAGAATTTATTTCCAAAAATTCTTGTAACCAACCCTATATATATGTACTTATATCCAATAAACAAAGAGAAGTTTTTGATGTAATTGGGTGAGAGAGTTAATTCTCTTTGTTTCTTTACAAACTCTTTAAACTTATCGAATTTCCGTGGTGTTCAAAATTTTGACTTATCAATCAGACCATCCATAGCTGATTGTGGCATCTTCACATACCAAGGTTGGTGCTTTCATTAAGCATTGGGTCGAGGTTCCATTCAATTCCTGGTTTAAATTCGATCTTGGGGACTAAATTGATTAGGGTCACGTCGATTCTTACACCCCAAGTTTTTGTAATCTAATAAGATAATTTACGTAAAATGTCTCGGTTCTAAAATGAGCTTTTTATAAAAGTATAAAACTTTAAAACTCCTCAATTCTAAAATAAATTTTTTATAAAAGTACAACATAAAACTTTGTTACACGAAAACTTCGTTACAAAGTTTATGCCAAAAGACTTCGTAGTTACAAAATAAAATATGGATATTTATGTTCGAAAAGACATTTAGTTGAGCCCATCATAAATCCTAAGGTCTGCGAAGCCCATATGCACTTTGCCCCGGTTAGGACTTGGCATCTTAGCTGGGGGTCTCAAACTCAAAACCCGACAACCCGTATGATTGGAGTCTAACCCGACCCTCGATAATCTTCCTAACCACGGTCCTCTCTGACCTTTCAAACGGAAGAACTGTTGGGGTACTCTCAGACCTTACTCTCTCGGGTTTTTCGAGTTTGGCTGGATCTTTCTCTACTTTTCTGTTATACAGGATCCTCATAGAGGCAAGTGTAGAGCATACTCAGTAATGAAAGAAAGTAAACTGGGTTAGTTTTACTACTATGATTTCCCTCTGAGACTAACCAGAAAGTAAATTACTTAGAGAAAATTTTGTAGAGAATTATTCATTTCTCTTATTTCTTTTTTCTCCTCCCCGAACAAAGAGGTCGAGGCTTCCTCTTATAGGATCCTAAAGAGATCAAAACGAATCTCCTTTTCTAAAAGCCAAAATAAAAGCAAGATTATAAAATCTAAAAAGTAAGATAAGACAGGACCCTTATCTTCTTTTTTACAAAGTGATAAAGAAAAAGCACGATAAAGCAAAAAGCCTTAAATTACAGAGATAAGACTAAGGAGTTGATGGAAAGCGGGATGGAGACATGCTTTTGTTGATTTGTTCTTCTTGTCTGTTGATCCGCTTTATTCTCCTTTTTAACATTCTATCTTCGTAGTTATCTACACTGAGTGGTGAGTTGTCACTGCTGTTGGATGATGGGGCCGAAGAGTCGTAGTCATCTTTAAAATACTTTTGCTTTCCTTTTGAAGATGTGGATGCGAGCTCTTTCTGCTTTTTTGTGGGTTGCTTTGGTGACAGGTGGATTGGAGACATCTGAGTGACAGAGTCTTGTGGTTGGTAAACTTGAGGAGGTCGTGGTTCTGTGATCATGTTGCAGTCATATTGGGTTGATACCTGGTTAACTAATGACATGAATTCTTCCCATGGATCTTGAGAATCTTGGAAGAGGACATTAGTGTAGTCAGGACGTTCTTCTTTGACAAGAATACCCTTTGCATGTGGATCGTGGTGTATGTCTGGATAATGGTGTGGGAGGAACTCTACTGAGTGTTTTGGACCGATGGAGGTATTGGATATGTCTTTTGGGAGTGGTTGGACATTGTTTAGTTCAAAGAGGAATTCTTTGATTCTGTTGTCATGGATTGGGTCATGAAGGATTTGGTAAGGATGTGGGAGTGTGAGGAACTCATAGGCTTGGTCCTGTGTCCAATAATCCTTAGTGTATGGATGTTGGAAATCTGATGCATGGATTATAAAAGGCGAGTAAACATATGCCTTGAAGCAGGAAGCTTATGAAATTTTGAAATTCGAAATGTTCTGCAAGGTTTTTCTCCACTAGGGAAGAGGGCTGTACCATTCTAGGAAAGTCCATAGAAGGGAACAGGTATTTTCAGGGTTGGTTATATTTCTCAAGATTGGTTGGACAGGAATGATAAGTTTTGTGGAGTATAGTAGTGTGAGACACCACATATACCATAACTCATCTTCAGTGAGGTCTCTGGTTATATCGACATATAAACCAGTGAGAAACATATACTCTGGGTGGAAAACAGGGATTGCAAGTGGATGTTCATAGTAGAATTTTATGAACCATCTGAAGAGGTATTGCCTTGCATATTCTTGGATTTGAAAAACAGAGGTGAAAGAAATTCCAGGAGGGAAATATCTTTTGGTCGTAGCAGTGTTTGGAAGAGATTTTGAAGAGGAAGATGAAGCCATTGCTACCAAAGAAGTGTTGTGTTTAGAGATAAAGAGAACGGAGCTTTTTATAGGTGGTCTGGACAGGAGATCAGGGACGAGGTTGTCTTTTCCCTTTATGTGAACAACTGTAAAATCATACTTGGTGAACCAAGATTTTAAGCTTAAAAGTTGTTTGTCAGGAAGCATCTTGTTTTTGAAATTCAAGATCTTAGGGAAAGAGGAGTTGTCAAGTCTTACCACAAAGTGATACGGTAACAGGTGGAATTCGAACTTTTTGATACCATACTTTACCGCCATTATCTCTTTGTATATGATGTGGTAATTCTTTTCTGAGTTGGTGAACTGGCCACTGGCATGAAGACAATAGGACTCCTTTCCATCTTTGTCTTTTTCTAAAAGAATGGCCGCCCAATGAGTGTCGCTTGCGTCTGTTTGAAGGATGCGCTCTCCTTGTGATGGAATCTTTAAAGGAAGAGGTGACTGGGCATCTTTCTTTAATTGTCTGACAGCCGCAGTTTGGATGGGACTCCAAGGTGGAGCGTTCTTTTTCAATAATGAAGACAACTGGCTTGTATGAACAGCTACCTTTGGGAGAAAATCACGGATGTAATTGATAATCCCAAGAAACTGTTGAAGTTGGAGTCTGGAAAATTCAGGAGTTCTTGTGCAATGTGGGGCTCAGGAACATAAGTGCCATCTGTGATGTTCATTCCAAGGAAGTTAATGGAAGTCTGAGCAATAAAGCTTTTCTTTTCTGAAAGCATTATCCCGTATTTTTGCACGACATCAAAGAACTGTTGAAGGACCTTCTGGTGTTCTGCATGATCTGTAGAAAATAATAAAATATCATCAATGTAAATCAATGCAGTATGCAATATGGGCTGAAATATGGTGGTCATGGCTTTTTGGAATATGGATGAAATTTGTTTGAGGCCGAAGGCATATTTATCCTTTGGAAGTGGGCATTTGGAATGCAAAATGCTGTTTTGGGCCGATCATCTGGATGGATTCCAAGTTGCCAAAATCCTGACTTTAAATCAAATTTGGAAAATATTTGGGCCTGGCTTATGTGGACAAACAGTGTTTGGATTTTTGGAAGGGGGAACTTGTCATCAGAGAGGAAGGCATTTAAGGGCTGATAGTCTATCACGAGACGTTTCTTTCCTCTGGCAAGTTCTGATCTTTTCTCAACATAAAAGGCTTGGCAAGCCCATTGAGATTTTGTTGGTTCAATTAGGCCTTGGCTTAACAGTTGGAAACATTCTTGTTTGGCTAAGGCTAAGTCTGAGGGTGTCATCCCTGGATGTGAGGCCTTTGTGGGATTGGTATCTTCATTGAGTTTGAAAGTCAGTCGGAACTCACACAGAGATCCAGCAGCGGAGTACGGGGCATTGTTATACCAGAGCAATGACGAACAAATCGTCCTTAGGGCCAATAGCCCGCATGCTCGGGTTTCCAGCCAATATACTCAACACCACGGAGGAAATCATACATACCAACCCTTTTCTTAGCCACTCCGGGCATCTCTTGGAATTGAGCAGTGTGTCTTCGGCTCTCTCGGTGTTTAGTATAGGCGAAAGCAATGGTATAATAAGTATACCACTCGGTAAAAGCAGGCATAAGACTTTACGATACACAAGATCCTACTGAGGCGAGTGTAGAGCATACTTGTCACCGACGGATAGAAAATGAAGTATTCAAGTCGATCTGTGATCCTTATTGAAAGAATAGAAAGAAGAAGATATTTAGCCACTCATATTTGGAAATCTTCAAATGATTCTCGATTAAGTTCTAACAGGTTCTCTATTGAGGATGATTTACAATGAAGAGGAGCTCGCCATTTATAGACGGAACTCTTAAACTAAAGTGGGACAGGACCCCCACTATTACAACCACTAGATTAGGACACGTTACCTAACCTTGACAAAGTAAAGCAATAATGCAAACTAATAATACAACATGATAATGACATGACAAAGACACTTAACCACTACTTTGAAAAAGTAAAGATAAGGACACAAAAGTCAAGCCTTGGATAAGGGCAAAGACTTTTACACAAGACTTTAATATATAAAGACAAACTACTTTAAGACTTTTATGGCATATAAGACAATTGCCATTATTAAAGTGAAATAGTCTCGTAAGAAGAGACTGTTGTGTCTGAGTCTGATGAAAGAACGGGCTGAGGCCATTGATAGTCAGTCCAGTCTGTCCGTTGTCTGTCAGATCTGCCATGTCTGGTGAGATAATTATCATATGTTTGTTGTAGGACTATGGCCTGGTCTCCTTCAGAGTGGAGACGATGATTCCTGATTTCTTCTTTGAAGTGAAGATCTGGAGTTGTTTGAACATCAGGAGATAAAGGACTGTGAGTATTGTAGGAGGGTGGAACGCCATATTCTTCAGCTAGAGCTTTTCTAGCTGTGAGACAGTTTGTCCACATGGAATGGAAGGATTCACAGTCATGATGGTGAATGATGGGATTCTGAGAGGTTCGATCTGGCGACCCAGGAGGTCGGGTGAGTTTTACTATCACAATGGTAGGATGCAAGATGTGATAGCCGGTTGTGAGTTCGAGTCGAAGGATCCACAAAATAGGGCGAACGATACGTGAACCATCGCCCTTTCTATATGTCTGCGGTGGTATGGATCGAGTTGGGATCAAGCAGTGAAACCCTTTGGGTATAGGTTTACAAATACCGAGAAAACATAATAAGCTGAGGGGTGATGTCACGAATGACATGATGTCCCCGACTCAGTGTTCATCCACTCTTGGATAGAAAGTAGTGTGAAGCTTGAAAACAAGTGGTCATGAGTGCGGATTAGGATGTGGAAGCAAATGGCTCTTGACATAACTCATTACGGGTTGGCTGAATTCTTGTATGGCCATTAAAGACCATAAGCGCCATGTCGAGATGGTTGTTTGAACTTGTGGAACCATGCTTGTGGTCGATAACCTTACGGAAGATTAAATCTTGAAGGCGATCTGGAAGCCAAAGATGAAAGCCATGAGGCCGAAAAGGAAGAGTGCGCTTCTTTGGTTCTGGGACTCATTTTGAGGAGGAGGAATATGGTGAGCGCCAAATGAGAAATTGGTTTTACGAGGTGAGTGCGATCTTTGAAAATTATGCACGAACTCAGTTATAGGCATGGAATGCCACATGCGCTTTGGATTCTTTGGGAAGCAGTGTTTGCCAATAATGGTGATTCGATCTGCGAGAGAACATGGCAATCCTTTGGATGGAAGCCTCGTGATAATGGATCTTTGAGTCCACTTGAATTTCTTTGGTCGGTGTTGTATGAGGACCCCATGGTGGGGCTGCTTTCTTTAGCATCGTTGACAACTTCGAGGTGTGGACCGCAATGTGAGGAAAAAAGTCTCGGAGATAGTTGACAATCCCGAGGAATTGTTGAATTTGCTTGCGGTTTAGATAAGTATCTGGGAAATGCATCAATTCTTGTGCGATGTGGGGTCCAGGAAGATAATTTCCATCTTGGATTATCATGCCAAGAAATTCAATGGATGTCTGGCCCACCTGTGACTTTTTCTCAGATATCATGACTCCATGTGATTCCACTAGTGGAGATGGATGAACAAGGACTGAATTTTTGGCAAAGGGAACTTATCATCTTTGAGAAAACCATTGAGGGGTTGATAGTCAATGACTAGTCTTTTCTTACCCCGGACAATTTCAGAACGTTTCTCAACATAGAATGCTTGACAAGCCCATTCAGAATGTGTGGGCTCGATTAAACTGCTGCGCCGTGGTTGGCATTCGACTTGTGCAAGTTTGAATCTGAGGCGTCATGCGGATGTGTAACCTTTGTAGGGTTCACATCTTCGTTAAACTGAGGCGGAAGCTTAACAGGCGAGGTTTTCGCGAAGGAAAGGGTGAAAGAGCTAGATGATTTTCGGGACGAGCAGCGAACTTTGTTTGAAAGACTCGTAGGGTGAGAAACATCGAAATTGAGTATATCCTCGAGGTGTCGGATTATAAGGTGAAATTGTTGCTTGCACGATACGCTTTGGTGGAACATTCAATTTGTGGATAAGTTGTAGAACATCAAAACCTATGAGGAGGTCCTTATCGTTGAGGAAGAACTATGACATTAATCGAGAACACAATCTGGAAAGAGCTGGATACCAGCGGGTTTCTTGGTAAGCAGTGCATATTAAAATATTCACCGTTAAGCGACTTTGAAGAAATTTGGGTATGGTGTTCAAAACTTCGGGAGGGAGTATGGACGGATTAAGCATAGTGTGTTACGAACGGTATCAATGAATCCTAGCGGTGATAGGTTTGGCATATTTGGTAGGAAGGATCTTGATTTGTATGGATGGTAGAGACCGTTGCTTGGGAGGAACATGTCGACATGCTTTCGATGTGATGGATTGTTCTGGCGTCTTGGTCGAGCAGTCGAGATCGAGAAGACTCTGCATTTACATTCTTGACCAACATGAAATTTGTTTCTTCATAAGCATCACTGTTGAATCTGAGGATTGATATCATCATCCTCGGAGGAGGAGACTCTATTGACATCTGCGATGGTCTGGCTGATTTTCTTTGGATTGTTAGGGCAAGATCTAGCAAAGTGCCACTTTCTTTTTGCGGATGAAACACAGGAATCTTTCTTTACATTTAGGGTGTTGTGAGTTTCTTCTGAAAACCGGTAGGTTGGTTTAGGCTTTGAGGGACGGTGTCTGGAAGAGTGTTTAGGTTTAGGGAACTTATGGAAATGGGATTTTTTCTTGGTAGAACAAGTGCAGGTTCTTTCATCGCATTTGATTGCAAGATGAGGTGTTTTGCATGCACTCTTGAAGGTTCCTTCTTTTCATAAAGTGTTTGAAAAACTTTCTGCTCACAAAGTTTCTCGAGACAAGAGGCAATGATCGATAGATCTTGCAAGTAAGATCATCGAGTTTATCTGGTAGGAGTTAGGGTGTCTCACAGAATATCGTAAAATCTACTGTGGGAAGAGGCGCACAAAAACATGCTTGAGGGGTGATCATTAAAACCATTTGCTTTGTAGTACAAGGCTGTCATCCTTTGTAGTGCTTATCAAGATCTACGATGCGTAATGAAACCACTTCATCGATGAAAATCTCGTCTAGCGATTCTGTGCTAGGTTTGGTTCTCCAAAAGCGGTTGTACACAATCTAAGACTTGTGGGCAGTTGCACCGGAATAGCTGGGTACACTGTATTCAAGCGGAGAGATCCACAGAATCTTGGCAGTCTTTAATAACATGATGCTTATCGGCTCAAGGGTTTTGCCATCGAAAGATCGAAGCCAATGAGTTCTTATTTGGCTTTAGGAACATCATCAAATGTAAACCATGGTCCATTAGATGGTTTGGAACTTGGATTAAATTTGTCTTTGTAAGTATCGTGAGCTGGCGGCATCTTGCATCTCTTGAGCTCATCTTCGTGAGGGTTCATTTGGGATGAGAATCCTCGAGGAATTGGAGGATCTTGGATGTGGATGGTTGTGCCATATAAACATTAGAAACTTCACGTAATTTTCCTCGGAATACATTGCGGAAGATACAAGCGATTACATTGGAGAAGAAGACTCGAAAAGATGGATTAATCGAATCGAGGATCAACATCTTGAGGAACTATAAGACGAGTAGAGGTGATGCATGGGCTCTTTATCTTTGGGTGGTCACGATAGGTTCGAGGATAAATTTCTTGAAAGTAATCGGTGTTCTTGAGGAGAAGGGTAAGCTGTCTCGGTAAATTTGGTGTGTGTTGTTTAGTAGGTTGGTGTTTGTGGTGGTGGAGGTGGTTGCCTGAGGCTGGTTGAAGTCTAGGCATGGAGTGCAGCCTCGTGGGAGAGAGGGCACTTGAAGGAGTAGGTTGAACATCGACCTTGAGGTGTTTGTACATGTTTGGAGAAACACCAGGAATCGGTGTAACTCTTGGGTCTTTTGAGAGGAGGTACATTGATAATATGGTGGTAGGTGTCAAAGTATGGTGTAGGAGCAGTAAAGGTTTGGTTTGACCACCGAACAAGGACGGTTGATGACCTTGTTTCTCGAACTGATTCTTTCAAGCTCTGCTTGGGTATGCGATCTCGAACTTCCTTTTGGGTGAACTTTGGACCCAAATAATTGCGATCAATCATGATGCAGACTCTATGTCCGATCTAGCAATTACATCATGAAGGTCGTGGTATAAGCGATCCGTTCTTGCGAAATGGCAACCTTCTTGTGGGTTGTATGCGGACTTGTGCTTGGACATTTTCCATCACGGTGTCGAGATTCGAGGATTACATTACAGCTCTGGCATTCTGGGTTTGCAAGTTAAGCACTTGCTCGTACTGCTTTGGTTCCTCAATCTGTCCAGAGGAGAGAGCAGGGGATTGTACATATGGTTTGGAAACCACTTTAGATTGTGGATCTGTTTGTTTTCCCGAGGAAGGGCCGACTTTGGTAGAACTAGATCGATCATATAACGAGTTGGAGCAGAGGTTTGAGGCAGTTGGTTGTTGACTTCTTTGTCTCTGCGGGTTTGAGTATTGAGACTTGAGAGGACAGGACAACAGGGGTTGTGGTCTCAGCTGGAGTAAAATCTGGTTCATCATCTGATGAAGGATCAGGTGGAGGTCTGCAAGAACCTCGCCTTGTAATCTTCTTTTTACTCCTGCGGCTTCTGTGGACGACTTGGTAGTCGTCGTCATCAGAATTATCATCATCCTGGCATGGACAGCCGGGATCACACATGTGAGCACCTGGAACATCCCATATGAAGTTCGGCTTTTTGGATCTGTTTGGGGATTTGGACAATGGTTGGTATGGTTTCATTGTCGGCTAAGATCATGAGGGTATCTGTGGAGGTGTGAGGAGTTGGAAGATCAAGAGCATGGTTTTGAAGTCTATAAACCAGCTGGTGATGTAAAGTAGCCATTTTTGAGGTGACCACTTGCTCAGCACCTTGGATCTGGATTTGGACTTTCAAGGTTTTTGAAAGGTTCGGATCTTCAAGGGATAGGTTGAAGTTTGGGTAAAAGGTTAGAAGTACACTGCCTGCATGTAGGGTTGTAAGAACAGTACCAATAACAGCATGTTGGTACTCTTTGAATCTAGTATCCATAAGAGCCATTCTCGCCTTGTGGAGGTTTGCAAGAACCTCGCCTTGTTATCTTCTTTTTACTCCTGCGGCTTCTGTGGACGACTAGATAGTCGTCGTCATCAGATTCATCATCCTGGCATGGACAGCCGGGATCACACATGTGAGCACCTGGAACATCCCATATGAAATGGCCTTGCACCTTGCTCGGGTACACAGGTATGGCTCTGATACCAACTGAGATATCAGTTGGTATCAGAGCCATATTAATTTGTGAAGTTTTGATACCAACCTCAGTTGGTATCAGAGCCTAACGATTTGTTCGATTGGCTTACAGCGAGTTACCTGCCCCTCTTGAAGAGAGTGGTATATGATAGAAGATTTGTGATCTGAAGAAGAAGAATAGAAAGATACTTTTACACTCATGGATTCGAGTTCAAGCTCTCAAGCTTTAGAGACTTCGGTCTCCATATCCTCACCTTTATCCCTACCAAGGTCTTGTACAAAACACCTATCCAATAAACTAGAAAACCTTGTTGAATATTCCTATGTTCCAGACTCTGTACAAATTTCTGAGTCTTCCTTACCTCTTATTAGTCCTTACCAACTCTACCACCGATCTAATTCTGTAATTAGATCTATCCGTTCCCTTGTTACTACTAGACGTCCTTCTCCTAAAGAGTATGTACAGTCTTCCAAACTAGACCAGTGTGCTTTGAATGCAACCCAAGCAGAGCAGTATGTAACCCTTGAAATTTCAGAAGAGTTAATCACCAATTGGAAACGTGAAGGTTATACTCACCTCCACCTCGGAGGAGTACGTATGATCTTAACGCTTCATGGTCGTAAAGGCTTGCGATTCACGAGAATGGCTCTTATGGATACTAGATTCAAAGAGTACCAACATTCTGTTATTGGTACTGTTCTTACAACCCTACATGCAGGCAGTGTACTTCTAACCTTTTACCCAAACTTCAACCTATCCCTTGAAGATCCGAACCTTTCAAAAACTTTGAAAGTCCAAATCCAGATCCAAGGTGCTGAGCAAGTGGTCACCTCAAAAAATGGCTACTTTACATCACCAGCTGGTTTATAGACTTCAAAACCATGCTCTTGATCTTCCAACTCCTCACACCTCCACAGATACCCTCATGATCTTAGCCGACAATGAAACCATACCAACCATTGTCCAAATCCCCAAACAGATCCAAAAAGCCGAACTTCATATGGGATGTTCCAGGTGCTCACATGTGTGATCCCGGCTGTCCATGCCAGGATGATGATGATTCTGATGACGACGACTACCAAGTCGTCCACAGAAGCCGCAGGAGTAAAAAGAAGATTACAAGGCGAGGTTCTTGCAGACCTCCACCTGATCCTTCATCAGATGATGAACCAGATTTTACTCCAGCTGAGACCACAACCCCTGTTGTCCTGTCCTCTCAAGTCTCAATACCTCAAACCTGTAGACAGCAAGTCAACAACCAACTTCTGTCTCAAACCTCTGTTCCAACCTGTTATATGATTGGATCTAGTTCTTACCAAAGTCAGTTCCCTTCCTTGGGAAAACAAACAGATCCACAATCTAAAGTGGTTTCCAAACCATATGTCCAATCCCCTGTTCTCTCCTCTGGACAGTTTGAGGAACCAAAGCAGTACGAGCAAGTGCTTAACTGGCAAACCCAGAATGCCAGAGCCCAGAATGTAATCCTGGAATCTCTTGACACCAGGATGGAAAATGTCCAAGCACAAGTCCAGACAACCCACAAGAAGGTTGATGCCATTTCTGCAAGAATGGATCAGTTATACCACGACCTTCATGACAGAATTGCTAGACTGGACATAGAGCTCCGTACCATGATTGACTGCAATTATTTGGGTCCAAAGTTCACCCAAAAGGAAGCTGAGATCAGACAGCTTAAGGCAGAGCTTGAAAGAATTGAAGCTGAGAAACAAGGTCATCAACCGTCCTTGTTTGGTGGTCAAACTAAACCTTTACCTGTTCCTACACCATACTTTGACACCTACCAGCCATATTATCAACAGCCTCCTCTCGATCAAAAGACCCGAAAGTTACAGATTCCTTGGTGTTTCTCGAACATGTACAAACACTCGCCGAGTCGTATGTTGACCTACTCGTGAGGCCCTCTCCTCGAGGGCTGTGCCCGTACTAGACCTCGGCCGGTTCTGAGCAACGACCTCCGCCAACACCAACCTATCTTTGAAGCGGTCCACACACTGCCTATCTTTGAGGCAGTTTCTACTCAGCCTCGGCGTATACGAATACTTTCGGACCTATCCTGAACTATCGGACCACCCAGATAAAGAGCCCGTGCATCGGCTCTACGGTCTTATAGTTCGAAGAAGATGTTGATCCTCAGTTGATTTGAATCCATCCTTTGAGTCTTCTTCTCCAGAATCGGTTGTATCTTACCGCAGTTAGGGAAAATTATGTGGAAGTTTCTAATGTTTATATGGCACTGACCATCCACGTCAATGATCCTCGATTCACGAGGATTTTCATCGGTGAACCCTTGATGAAGATGAGCACGAAGAGATCGCGCATGATTCGTGATGATCTTTCTGTGACTAATCAGTTCAAATCTAATGGACCATGGTTTACATTTGATGATGTTCTAAAGCGAATGGTTCCATAGATTCAAGAACTTCTTGGCTTGATCTTGATGGCGAAACACAGGCCGATGGTTATCATGTTATTAAAGAATTACGCTCGAGATTCTTAGGATCTCTCGTGATTGGTTCTTAAGTATCGGTGAATCTGAGCAACTCCAGGTTATTCCGAACCAGCTGTACCGAGTCTTAGAGATTGTGTACAACCGGTTTTGGGAGAACCAAACCTAACGAGAATCTGCTGGGCGAGATTTTCATCGGATGAAGTCTTTGTTCATTCTGAGATCGAGAGATCTTGATAAGCCTTCTGAAAGGATGGCCTTGTATCTACGGCTAAATGGTTTTAATGATCACTCCCTCAAGCATGTTTTTGTGCGGTCTCTTCCTACTGGAGATTTTGCGGATATTGAGAGACACGCGAACTCACCGGATAACACTGGATGATCTTACTCTTGGTAAGATCTGTCGGTCTTGTCTCTTGTCTTGAGAAACTTTGTGAGCGAGAAAGTTTTCAAACACTTTATGGAAAGAAGGAACCCTTGAGTGCATGCAAAACACCTCATCTTGCAATCAAATGCAAGGATGAAAGAACACTGTTCTACCGAGAAAAATCCCATTTCCATAAGTTCCTAAACCACAAACACTCTTGGACAGTCCTCAGCTAAACCAACCTACCGGTTTTCGGGAAGAAAGCATCAACACCGTGACAGAAAGATTCCGGTGTTTCATACGCAAAAGAAAGGGCACTTTGCTAGATCTTGCCTAACAATCCAGGCAAAATCAGCCCGGACTCTGCGGCGTATGTCAATAGAGTCTCTCGCCTGCGAGGATGATGATATTGAATCCACAGATTACGAGCAGGATGCTTATGATGAAAGCAGTCTTCATGTTGGTGAAGAGCGAAGAGTCTTGATTACGACTGCAGCTCGACTACGAAGGCGTTGCAGCGATCCATCGCGTCGAGCATGTCGGACATGTTCCTCTGTGCAGTCTACACCATCCGTCGGTATCCTTCACCCAAATATGCCAAACCTATCAGCATCGTAGGATTCGTTGATCTTTGGTTGAGCACACTATGCTTAATCCGTCCATACTCCTCACGAGTTTTGGAAACACCGTACCCTCTTGAAAATGCTAATGGTGAATATTTTATCTGAGACACCTTGCAAGAAACCCGTTGGTATCGATTCTTTCAGTTGTGTTCTCTGGATTAATGTCATAGGTTCTTCCTCGATGATAAGGACCTCCTCATGGGTTTTGATGTTCTACAACTTATCCACAAATTGAATGTCTCATGAAGGTATCGGTACAGCAACAATTTCTACCTTATCTTGACACCGAGGATATACTCGATTTCGATGTTTCCTCACTATGAGTCTTTGAAACAAAGTTCTTGCCGTTACGTCACGAAAATCGCCGGTTCTTTCACCCTTTCGCTTTGTGGAAAAACCCTCGATTCTTTGTTAAGCTTCCTTTCGAAACAATGAAGATGTGAACCTACAAAGGCTACACATCCGGGCATGGCCCTCGGATCTGAAACTTGCAGGAATGCCAGCTCATGGCGCGAGGTTTAATCGAGCCCACATTACGAATGGGCTTGTCAAGCATTCTATGTTGAAAGCGTTCTGAAATTGTCAGGGGTGAAAAGACTAGTCATTGACTATCACCTCGATGGTTTTCTCAAGATGATAAGTTCCTTTGCGAAAATTCAGTCCTTGTTCATCCATCTCGAGGTGCAAAGGTGTTCTCAAAGTTTGATTTGAAGTCGGGATTTTGGCGGATTGGTATTCATCACGATGATCGACCCAACATACGTATTCCAAATGCCTTATCGGTGGGCGGTGATGCCACTGGCTTGAAAGTGGCACCATCACTTTTCAAAAGGCTATGGTCAAGATTCTCCAACCTATCCTTGGCATACTCTACATTGATGATATTTTGTTGTTTTCAAGGATCATGATTCCACGAGAGACTCCTCGATCGATTCACTGTCAATAGTGGAATCACATGGAGTCGTGATATCGAGAAAAAGTCACGGTGGGCGGGCGTCCATTGAATTTCTTGGCATGATAATCCAAGATGGTAATTATCGTCTGGACCCCGCACAAAATTGATGCATTTCAGATACTTATCTAAACGCAAGCAAATTCAACAATTCCTCGGGATTGTCAATTATCTCGAGACTTTTTCCACATTGCGGTCCACACTCGAAGTTGTCAAGGATGCTAAAGAAAGCGGCCCATGGGGTCTGAGCAGACAACGGTGTCCGTGACTCGAGCAAGTGACTCGGCCCCTGAGAATCCGATCCGCAGGACAACGCGTCTCTGAGACGGATGCGGTGGCAGTCTTGGGGCGGTGCTCTTAGAACAGATTGATGGAAAAGATTTCTATTGTGTTCATTCCAGTGGTCAATTCAAGGAAGCTGAGAAGCATTACCACGTGATCTACAAAGAAATCTTGGCAGTCAAGTATGGCATCCAGAAGTTTGAATTCCATCTTATCAGATACAATTTTATTGTCATAATGGACAACTCATCTTTTCCGAAGATTATGGAATTTAAAAATAAGATGCTACCAGACAAGCATCTTCTTCGCCTTAAAACCTGGTTTTCCAGGTATGATTTTTCAGTTCAACATATCACGTGATAAAATCTCATCCGGACCTCCTCGACCCTACAAAGCGGTTTCCTTTATCCACACTTTGGGTCATATTCCTTTCGTTGCCATGGTCTCGTCCTTTGAACCATGCTCTCTCAAAGTCATTTCCCTCGATATGACTTTTACTTATCTCCACCAGATTCGGGACTTTGCTAGAAAATTCCTTTTTAGGTTTTTATGAATGTATCTGACAAAAGCCCGAGCTATGCTTCTTAGCATGCATCCACGATCATCTTTCCTCGCGGGATTAGTTATTCTCCTGGCAGATGTTCTAGAAGATGAACTTTGGTACATTTGGTGTCTGATCCTCTATGCCCACAAAGTTGGTTTTCCTGTCCTTCCTCTTGACGGACTCAATCCAACCTACTCAACAAGTCTCACTTGGACCTGCTCGATGGTTTCACCACTTCGGTGGTAGAAAATTACATCAAATTGCTCAACTCGTCATCTCGGGGAACTCCACGATCGAGAAGGCAAGCAGTGGACCTCGGTCTTCATTATACATCGCCCATATTTCCGGCATCCTCGGACCCAAT
The DNA here is from genome assembly GCA_030449925.1 of Citropsis articulata. Classification (NCBI taxonomy): domain Eukaryota; kingdom Viridiplantae; phylum Streptophyta; class Magnoliopsida; order Sapindales; family Rutaceae; genus Citropsis; species Citropsis articulata. Next base: position 6,991,625 of record JASUUH010000079.1, read on the forward strand.
GACTTTTGGACTCGGGACCGAGCCTATGAATATGGCTGTTCCTCATTTTGCACCTTGAGCAGACTTCCATACAAGACCTCCACGAAGAATTTCCTCATGGAGCAACCATGTTCCTCTCCAGCAATTCTCCACATCCCTTGGACCCAAAGCATGATATGTTCATGGTTCCTACTCCATCCTCACACTCTCAACCAATCGGTGGGGCATCATTCTCAAAGAAGAAAAACTAATCATCTGATTTCCTCTTCCAGATGCTCGAGATCCTTATGAAGATTTCACTCCCATATCTTCCCAGTATGAACCTGGATCTTCCTACTCCTTATCCATGAGAACCATATCCTCCAGATTACGTACTCGTGACCGTCCTCCATCACCACCCATACACTGGAACTTGATTGCGCTTTGGGATTGTGTCCCCGGTTGCACCCATCCACGTGTCTTGGCTTGAAAATATCAGGCCAAGACCACGATGAGACGGATGACTCGACACCTCGAGACTATTTCACTTTAATAATGGCATTTGTCTTATATGCCATAAAAGTCTTAAAGTAGTTTGTCTTTATATATTAAAGTCTTGTGTAAAAGTCTTTGCCCTGTCCTTGTCTTTACTTTTTCAAAGTAGTGGTTAAGTGTCTTTGTCATGTCATTATCATGTTGTATTATTAGTTTGCATTATTGCTTTACTTTGTCAAGGTTAGGTAACGTGTCCTAATCTAGTGGTTGTAATAGTGGGGGTCCTGTCCCACTTTAGTTTAAGAGTTCCGTCTATAAATGGCGAGCTCCTCTTCATTGTAAATCATCCTTTGAATAGAGAACTCGTTTAGAACTTAATCGAGAATCATTTTAAGATTTCCAAATATGAGTGGCTAAATATCTTCTTCTTTCTATTCTTTCAATAAGGATCACAGATCGACTTGAATACTTCATTTTCTATCTGGCTTGGTGACAAGTATGCTCTACACTCGCCTCTTGTAGGATCTTGTGTATCAGAAAGTCTTATACTGTTGTGCAGTGGTATACTTCTTATACCATTCTTTGTTTCCTTTATCTTAAACACACAGAGGCGTCGAGAGACCTGTTCACAGAAGAGATGCGGGGTGGCTAAGAAAAAGGGTTGGTATGTGTGCTATGATTTCCTCCGTGGTGTTGGGTATATTGGTGGAAACAGCATCGGGCTATTGGCCCTAAGACGATTTGTTCGTCATTGCTGCAGTATAACAATGCCCGTACTCCATTCTTTGGATCTCATGTGAGTTCAGTGACTTTCTATGAGTTAGTGGATCCTGGCTTGGTATCAGTATGTTATGGGTGTTCCATGGAGATTTGAACCTATGACCTTCTTCTATATGACACAGTTTGGAAAAAACTGTATTCCAATTGGGTACTTGGTTCGGATTGTAGTACTGAAAACTTCTCCATTTGCCGTTCTGAAATCCTCAGAATATGGCTCCCATATATGGTGAGGAAGCACACAAGGATTTATCATAGTCTTATCAGCACCTGTATCAACAAAGCCAACGACTGAAATTGGTTTAGAATACTTGTCTGTAAGGACAGATATCTTTACCAAAGGAATCTGGTTTTGTGGCTGTGAGTGCTGGATGGTGAAGACTTGGGAAGTTGGTTGTTCATCAGAATCATCATCTGGGCTAGATTCAGCAAGGATAAAAGCTGTTTCTGAATCTTGTTCATCTTGTTCTGAGAACATGAGCTCTATCTCATCATCTCTGGATACTAGATCATTTGTCTGCAAATGCTGTAGAAGTCTGGTTGACTTAGCATACTTTGTTGGACAACTTCTAGCAAAATGACCTTTCTTCTTACAAAGGAAACACCGGGTATTTTTTGTGTTGGACTTGTGTTTTCTGGTTGGAGGGTCACGTTTTCTAAAGAAACGATAATGTTTTCTGGACTTTTTTCTTGGGTGAGGGAAGTGTTTGTGAAAGTGTTTTTTCTTCTTAGAAGGACAAGTGCACTTATGTTTATCTTTGCAAAGGATTTCAAGGTGAGGAGATTTTTTGCAAGCTTTTGCATAAGTGGCTTTTTCTTCTATGAGATCTTTGAAGAAGCGCTTTTGATCACACTTTCTTTCTAGACACTAGAGAGCAACTTGATATATCTTTCCAAGGGAAACTCCTTCAATTGTGATATTATTCTGGGTGAAGAATCTCTGAATATCTTGATGGAGTTCTTCTGGAAGGGAAGCTACAAAAACATGCTTGAGAGATGGGTTGTTAAACCCATTGAGTTTGTAGAATAACATGCTCATTCTTTTGTAGTGAATATCCAAGTGCTTTTTGCTCAAGAGAACAGCATCTCATCTGGTGGTATTCATTCCTAGCTGCGTCAACTACAGCTCTAGGATCACCAATGAATTGCTCATAAATTGCTACCAAATTTGCTCAGGAGGACTGGATAAATTGTAGCTGCCTGTAATCTCCAAGGCTTTCATACCATTCTCTCAAAGATCCGGTGAATCTAGAATTGAATTCTTTCAAGACTTGTTGAGAGTCAGCATCTGGAATGGACATCTGCAAGTCTATCCATGCTGCAAACTCGTGGAATCTTTCCGTCCACTTGGTTCTGGAAATATCATCAAAAGTGAACCAATGGAATGGAGAGGATGGAGTTTTGGTACCTTTTGTAGCATTTACACCAGGTTGTTCTGTCTGGGTTGGTGCTGGATGAGTAGTGCTGCTTTGAGGAATTGTCTCATCTTCACTGGATTCAACTTCTTCTGTCATGGGAGTATTTCTTTTTGTGGATGTTTCAGCATGGGTTGTTGCTGGTTGAACCATCAATTGTTCTTGAAGTTCCACAAAAGAATGCATTGACGATCCGTGAAATATACGAGATGTCAGGAGTAGAATCTCCTTCTTCTTCAGAATCATATTTATCAAAGACAGGATCTGAATCACTGTCAATGATAGTTTCAGTTTCTTCTGAAGGCTCAGAGAAAATACTCTGGGAAGATATCTGCATGGCCTGCTTTTCCTTTGGGATTACTTCCGGAGTGAACTTTGGAGAATAAGTAGGCTCTGTGATATGAACAATAGGAGTGGGTTCATGCATTATAGGCGGAGTTGAGAAATGAGCTTTCGCTTTAGCTTGTTTTGCTGCTTTCTTTGAAGCTTCTTTCTCAGCTTTCTGCTGTTGTCTTTGTTCATAAAGTCTGGTCGTATGTGAAAGACCAAAGAATTTTGTTGGGTCTATCTGTGTGGTAGATGGCTGATAAAAAGGTTGATAAGTTGAGAACATTGGAGGTTGGATAGAAATTGGAGGGGACTGAGTAAACAGTGATGGCTGAGCTTGCTGAGCTCTCTCCATTACGTAGTCTTGTAACCTTTTGATCTGCATCTTTGAAGTCAATTCGGGACCCCAGCGATTACGTGATATCATCTTTCTTAGATCGTGATCTAACACGACAATCTTGTCTTTCGAGTTACAGTAGATTTGATCTAATTGATACGAGATGGAATTGATCTTTTGATCTGTTGTCGTGTCACGAAACAGATATTTGTTCCATCTTGGTTTCAAGATTGTTTATGGATTGGTTACGGGCTCGATTGGGACAATTGAGAACTTGCTCAAACGGTTTTGGTGGTTCTAAATGGCCTGAGGGTAAAACTGCTGATTGTATGTATGGTTGGGAAACCACTTTGCTTTGGGAATCAGTTGTTTTTTCTAAGGGTGGAAATGAATCATGGTATGTTTGAGGCGAACTTGTAAACATCATACAAGATCGTATTTGAGGCTTATGATTCACTGAAAAGGCTGGTTTTTGTGGATGGTCATCTGGGTGGTAGGGAGGATTTTGCCAGCATGGTGTTTTAGGGAGCTTAGGTTTTTTCACCTTTTTCTTTCGATGGATCCGAAGCCATTCATCATCATCATCATCTGTGTCATCCCAGATACAAGGACAATCTGGATCACACATTTGTGCTTGAGGAACATCCCATATGAAGTGGCCATCAATCTTGTCAGTATACACTGGGTAACCATCTCTATTAAAACCCCAGATAGGGATCTTCTTTTCTTGCAGGGTTTGTACTGACTGGAGCATCATGGTGTAGGACAACTGTGGTACTTGATCTGGCTTTTGTGATTGTGGAGCTTGAAACGTTGTTCGAACTGTTCCATCAGGTTGTCTTTGGAAAGAGGCAGTGGTTGTTTGCAAAGGCTCAGTATTTTCATGGAATTTTTCATAATTAGAAATCCATTCAAGAGGCATGAGTTGCAAAAGCTCTTCTTTTGGAATTTGTCTTGGGATTTGGATTATAGTGGGCGAGATTTCTGTATCAGCTAAAATCATCAAAGCATCAGAGGATGCTTGTGGGGCTGGGAGATCCAGCGCATGATTTTGTAGACGATAAACAAGCTGATGATGTAACGTTGCAATTTTAGAGGTGGATGTTTGTTCAGCTCCTTGAATCTGAACTTGGACTTTTAAAGATTTGGATAGATTTGGGTCATCCAGTGAGAAATTGAAATTGGGGTAAAAGGTCAAAAGAACACTACCAGCATTTAGTGTTGTAAGAACCGTTCCAATTACTGCGTGTTGATATTCTTTGAATCTGGTATCTAGCAAGGCTAAACGAGCAGTAACCGGTAGACCTTTTCTTCCATGTAGAGTAAGAATCATTCTTATTCCTCCAAGATGAAGGTGAGAATATTCTTCTCTTTTCCACTGGGAAATCAGCTCATCAGGAATGTTGAGTGTGACATATTGTTCTGCTGATGTGGAAACTAAGGAACACTGATCAAGGGAAGAGGATTGTATGTACTCTTTTGGCATATTTCTACGCCGAGAAATTATGGACCTAATATTTCTGGTTATTCCAGGCTGTTTGTACAACTGATAAGGACTCATTAAAGGTAGGCTGGACTCTTTTATTTGAGCTGCATCAGGAATATAGGAATATTCTACAAGGTTTTCTATTTTAGAAGACAGATGTTTTTTACAAGACTTAGGAATACTCAAAACAGAAGATATTGACACTGGACTATTATTATCTTTTGGAGAGGAAGAAGACGAACTGGATGCCATTTATGTTTTTCTCTCTAGTTAATCTCTCAGGAAATCTTAGGAAAACTACCCTTCACTTTCATGGAATGGAAAGGCTCTGATACCATGGAGAGAAGCTGGGGGTCTCAAACTCAAAACCCGACAACCCGTATGATTGGAGTCTAACCCGACCCTCGGTAATCTTCCTAACCACGGTCCTCTCTGACCTTTCAAACGGAAGAACAAATTCCTTTTATATTCAGATTTAGTTGTTAAATCCCTTCTCTTATGTAGCATTGTTATTATTTATCCTTGTGAGGTTTAGTTATTGGTTATTATGGTCGCATATGCCACCTATGTGATGATATTGCTTTACTTATCTTTATATGGTCGGTTATGCCTCCTATGTGATAATATTCCTTGATTTACTCTTATATGGTCGGCTATGCCGCCTAATCGTGATGTTCTTATTTAATCATGCCATGGTTGGCTTTGCCGTCTATATTGCGATATGTTCTTAGTTATTTCTTGCATGGTCGGCATTACCGCCTATGATGTGAATCTCACATTGAAACTTTGAAACTCACACTTAATTTAAAGTTTCAACTTCCCAAGAAAGTTCTAAACAGATTTAAGAGAAACAAAACCTTGACCCAATACTTAAGAAAACATGATATTGACACCACACTCAAGATGTAGATGAGAAGGTGAGTGATAAGTCTAGATTTGAAACACCACAAGAATGCAAATTCTTGATAAGTTCACTAGTTCTCAAAAGAACTAAAGAAAGAATAATTCTTTCAAATTCAAATAACATTAATCTCAATTGTCTTCCATAGCAAGGTTGCTGAGTTTAAATAGACCAATAGAGACCTAAAATCTGAAAAATACAAATGAAAACATTGGAACAACCCTCCAAGTCAAAGCATGCTTTAAAAGTCTTCACCAACCCACAAACTTAATGCTAGCCTACCATAATTAGTGCTATCATTGACAAACGTAATGTTAGCTCACCATCATTGATGGTAGACTTACCTTACACATTGACAAACTTGAAACAAAACAACAAATGAAGTTGAAAAACAAAGGAGTCGTTGAAAATCCCAAGTCTGAACATGCTGTAATGAATTGGTCCTAACTCCTTCTACAGAGCTCCAAATCTAACTCTGTAAAATTCTTTGGAAAGCTAACTTAATTATCTTTCCAATGGTATATAGCTTGCACATTAATTCCAGTTCAATCAATACCAGTTTTATTCCGAATTTGACCTTTCTGCATTTGATCCGAATTGTGTATTTGGCTGCCCAATAGCTTGAATAATGCCCACAATGCCTTGACTTCTCTTCAAGCGCAATTCATGATGTCTTGCATCTTGAATTGCAGTTTCAATCCATATTTTCTCAATTAATCCATTTAAAGCAACTTGCATCTTTTTTGCTCTAGCTCTTGTAATTGGCCCTTCATGAATGTGCAAAGGGTCACTTGAAGCTTTAACGGTATTCTCTTGATAGTTCTCATCATTCCCCCACTCCTCAAAAGGATTCGTCCTCGAATCTTCACCTACATCAAAAGGAGAAAGATCAGAAACATTAAAAGTCGCACTCACATTATACTCACCAGGAAGGTCCAATTTGTAGGCATTGTCATTGATTCGTGCAACCACTTGAAATGGACCATCTCCCCTTGGAAGCAACTTTGAACGCCTTTGTGCTGGGAATCTCTCCTTTCTCATATGCACCCAAACCCAATCTCCAGGCTGAAAAACCACTTGCTTACGTCCTTTGTTGGCTGGAGTAGCATATTGTTCAGTTTTCTTTTCTATGTTGTGCCGTACTTTCTCATGCAATTGCTTAACAAATTCAGCTTTCTTTTGACCATCCAAACTAGTACGCTCATCAATAGGTAACGGCAATAAATCCAAAGGAGTTAATGGATCTCAAATGGTGAAAATTTAGTAGCAAATTCAACATGGGGATAAGGAGTAGAGGAAGATGGTTGAGCTCCTGCAAACCTCATACTGAGAAGATGGTTTGCAGGAATATTGCTCTGACGGATAAGGAGTAGAGGAAGATCCAGGGTCATACTGAGAAGGTATGGGAGTGAAATCTTCATAAGGATCTTGGGCATCTTGGAAGAGGAAATCTGTATGATCAGGTTTTTCTTCTTTGAGAATGATACCTCTACTGATTGGTTGGGAGTGTGAGGATGGAGTAGGAACCATGAACATATCATGCTTTGGTCCAAGGGATGTGTGGAGAATTGTGGGTTGGTCTGGAGGAACATGGTTGAGCTCCATGAGGAAATTCTTTAGAGAGGCCTTGGTATGGAAATCTTGCTCAAGGTAGGCGAAATGAGGAACAGTTTGCCATTCATAAGCCTGATCCTGAGTCCAAAAATCATTGTGCGAGGATCTTTGGAAATATGGACGATGAATAATGAAGACTGAGGTCCATTGTTTGCCTTCTTGATCAGGGAGATCCCTGAGGTGATGAGTTTGAGCAATTTGATGTAATTTTCTGCGCCACCAAGGAAGTGGTGAAAACCACTGGAACAGGGTCCAAGTGAGACTTTATGAAAATATTCACCATTAGCAGCTTTAAAGAGCTGGGTATGGTGCTTCCAAAACTCAGGAGGGAGTATGGACGGATTAAGCATAGTGTGTTCTGAACCAGTATCAATGAATCCTATGACAGTGATAGGTTTGGCATATTTGGTAGGAAGGATACTGATTTGTATGGATGATAGAGACCGTTGCTTAGGAGGAACATGTCTGACATGCTTGATATGGTGGATTGTAGCAACGTCCTCAAGAACAGAATCAGAATCAAAGTCAGAATCAGAAGACTTGCAGAACACCTCATCTTGCAATCAATTGCAAGGATGAAAGAACCTGCACTTGTTCTACCAAGAAAAAATCGCATTTCCATAAAATCCCTAAACCTAAACACTCTTGGGACAGTCCTTGGCTAAACCAACACTCTGGGTTTTCGGGAAGAAAAGCATCAACACCCGACAACGAAAGATTCGGTGTTTTATACTGCAAAAGAAAGGGCACTTTGCTAGATCTTGCCTATGATCCGGTAATCAGCGGACTACTCTGACGTGTCAATAGAGTCTCTGCTCTCTCTGAGGATGATGATAGAACATCCATAAGGAACTGATACCAAGCCAGGATCCACTAACTCATAGAAAGTCAGTCGGACTTACGGAGATCGGCCCAGATGCAGGCGTTGTTATACGAGCGATAGCGAACAAATCGTCCTTAGGGCGATAGCCGCATGCTCGGGTTTCGGCCAATATACCCAACACCACGGAAGAAATCATAGCACACATACCACCGTTTCTCTTCGCCACTCCGGGCATTTCTTGAATTGAGCAGTGTGTCTTCATTCTATCTCAGGTGTTTAGTATAGGCGAAACAGCAATGGTATAAGAAGCATACCACTCTGGTACAACAGGCATAAGACTTTCTGATACACAAGATCCTACAAGAGGCGAGTGTAGAGCATACTTGTCACCAAGCCAGATAGAAAATGAAGTATTCAAGTCGATCTGTGATCCTTATTGGAAGAATAGAAAGAAGAAGTGTTTAGCCACTCATATTTGGAAAATAAAACTCTTATTGATTAAGCTTTCAATTATCGAAATCTGATTTACAATGAAGAGGAGCTCGCCATTTATAGACGAAACTCTTAAACTAAAGTGGGACAGGACCCCCACTATTACAACCACTTGATTAGGACACATCACCTAATCTTGACAAAGTAAAGCAATAATGCAAACTAAAAATACAACATGACAAAGACACTTAACCACTACTTTGAAAAAGTATAGACAGGGACACAAAAGTCAAGCCATGGATAAGGGCAAAGACTTTAACACATAAAAACAAACTACTTTAAGACTTTTATGGCATATAAGACAAATGCCATTATTAAAGTGAAATAGTGCCTTCTAAGGTGTCAGAGTCATCTGTCTTATCAGGGTCTTGGCCTGGATATTTGGGCTGTTTCTTGAAGACACGTGGTGGATGGGTGCAACCAGGGACACAATCCCAAAGGCAGTCTGCAGTTCCCGAGTGTATGGGTGGTGATGGAGGAGGGTCTGGCTGAGTACAGAACGAAGGATATTGCTCTGACGGATAAGAAGTAGAGGAAGATCCAGGGTCATACTGAGAAGGTATGGGAGTGAAATCTTCATAAGGATCTTGGGCATATTGGAAGAGGAAATCTGTATGATCAGGTTTTTCTTCTTTGAGAATGATACCTCTACTGATTGGTTGGGAGTGTGAGGATGGAGTAGGAACCATGAACATATCATGCTTTGGTCCAAGGGATGTGTGGAGGTGTGGGTTGATGCGGAGGAACATGGTTGAGCTCCAGTGAGGAAATTCTTTAGAGGCCTTGGTATGGAAATCTTGCTCAAGGTGGGCGAAATGAGAGCAGTTTGCCATTCGCCAAGCGATCTGAGTCCAAAAATCATTGGTCTAAGGATGCTGGAAATATGGATGATGAATAATGAAGACTGAGGTCCATTGTTTGCCTTCTTGATCAGGGAGATCCCTGAGGTGATGAGTTTGAGCAATTTGATGTAATTTTCTGCGCCACCAAGGAAGTGGTGAAAACCACTGGAATAGGGTCCAAGTGAGACTTGTTGAGTAGGTTGGATGGTTGAGTCTGTCAAGGAGAGGGAGGACAGGGAAAACTAGCTTTGTGGCATAGAGGACTGTAAGACACCAAATGTACCAAAGCTCATCTTCGGTAACATCTCGGTTTGGGAGAATAACTAATCCTGTAAGAAAAAGGTGATCAGGATGCATGCTGGGAAGAAGCATAGGTTCTGGACTTTTTGTATAGACATTTATAAAAAACCTAAAATGGAATTTTCTAGCAAAGTCCTGAATCTGGTGGAGAGAAGTGAAAGTCATATTGAGGGGAAATGACTTTTGAGTGAGAGCATGGTTTGGTAAGGACGAGACCATGGCTATGAAAGGAATATGACCCAAAGTGTGGATAAAGGAAACTGTTTTAGAGGGTCGAGAAAGGAGATCTGGGATGAGATTTTTATCGCCTGTGATGTGTTGAACTGAAAAATCATACCTGGAGAACCAGGTTTTAAGGCGAAGAAGATGCTTGTCTAGTAGCATCTTATTTTTAAATTCCATAATCTTCGGAAAAGATGAGTTATCCATTCTGACAATAAAGTTATATCCGATAAGAGGGAATTGAACTTACGGATGCCATACTTGTTGCCGAGATTTCTTTGTAGATCACGTGGTAATGTTTTTCTGCTTCTTTGAATTGACCACTGGAGTGAACACAATAGAAATCTTTTCCATCAATATGTTCTAAGAACCTTTGCTCCCGGTACTCATCAACGGCATCATGCGAAGGATCGTTGTCCTATGGACGGAATTCTCGTGATGAGAAATGAGTCACTACTTAATTTCTTTGGGCATTCTTTGTATGCTCAGGACCCCATGGTGGGGCTGCTTTCTTTAGCATCCTTGACAACTTCGAGGTGTGGACAGCAATGTGTGGAAAAAAGTCTCGGAGATAGTTGACAATCCCGAGGAATTGTTGAATTTGCTTGTGGTTTAGATAAGTATCTGGAAAATGCATCAATTCTTGTGCGATGTGGGGTCCAGGACGATAATTACCATCTTGGATTATCATGCCAAGAAATTCAATGGATGTCTGGCCCACCTGTGACTTTTTCTCAGATATCATGACTCTATGTGATTCCACTATTGACAGGAACTGATCGAGGAGTCTCTGGTGTGAATCATGATCCTTGGAAAATAACAAAATATCATCAATGTAGATAAGGACGTCTTCAAGGATAGGTTGGAAAATCTTGACCATAGCCTTTTGAAAAAGTGATGTTGCACTTTTAAGCCAAAGGGCATCACTGTCCACTGATAGTGGGCATTTGGAATACAGAAGGCTGTTTTGGGTCGATCATCAGGATGAATACCAATCTGCCAAAATCCTGACTTCAAATCAAACTTAAAGAACACCTTTGCACCTTGGAAAAGGGAACTTATCATCTTTGAGAAAACCATTGAGGGGTTGGTAGTGAATGACTAGTCTTTTCTTTCCCCGGACAATTTCAGAACGTTTCTCAACATAGAATGCTTGAAAAGCCCAATCAGAATGTGTGGGCTCGATTAAGCCTTGCGCCATGAGCTGTTGGCATTGACATGTGCAAGATTTCGGATCTGAGGTCATGCGGGATGTGTAACCTGTAGGGTTCACATCTTCGTTAAACTTGAAGGAAGCTTAACGAAATGAGGTTTTCCACGAAGGAAAGGGTGAAAGAGCTGGGTGATTTTCGGGACAAAGCAGCGGGAACTTTGTTTTGAAAGACTCGTAGGGTGAGAAACATCGAAATTAAGTATATCCTCAAGGTGTCGATTATAAGGTAGGAATTGTTGTTTGTACGATACCTTTGCGGAGACATTCAATTTGTGGATAAGTTGTAGAACATCAAAACCTATGAGGAGGTCCTTGTCGTTGAGGAAGAACTATGACATTTATCCGAGAACACAATCTGGAAAGAGCGGCTACCGCGGGTTTCTTGATAGCGACTCTGTATGAAAATATTCACCATTAAGCGACTTTAAAATTTGGGTATGGTGCTTCCAAAACTCAGGAGGGAGTATGGACGGATTAAGCATAGTGTGTTCTGAACCAGTATCAATGAATCCTATGACAGTGATAGGTTTGGCATATTTGGTAGGAAGGATTTGTATGGATGGTAGAGACCGTTGCTTAGGAGGAACATGTCTGACATGCTTGATATGGTGGATTGTTGCGGTCTCGAGCAGAATCGAGAATCAGTCGGAAGACTCTGCATTTCTTGACCGACGTGAAGGCATTTCTTTATCATAAGCATCACTGTTGAATCTGATTGATATCATCGTCCTCGAGAGAGGAGACTACATTGACATGCGTAGTAGTGGCTGATTTTCTTTGGATTGTTAGGGCAAGATCTAGCAAAGTGCCACTTTCTTTTCGGATAAACACACGGAATCTTTACATTGCGGGTGTTGTGATTTCTTCCTGAAAAATCGGTAGGTTGGTTTAGGCTTTGAAGGACGTTGTCTGGAAGAGTGTTTAGGTTTAGGGATTTTATGGAAATGAGATTTTTTCTTGGTAGAACAAGTGAAGGTTCTTTCATCCTTGCATTTGATTGCAAGATGAGGTGTTCTGCATGGACTCTTGAAGGGTTCCTTCTTTTCCATAAAGTGCTTGAAAAACTTTCTCTCATGAAGTTTCTCGAGACGAGGCAATCGATAGATCTTACCAAGGTAAGATCATCAAGTTATCTGGTAGGAGTTCGGATATCTACGAATATCGGCAAAATCTACTGTGGGAAGAGGCGCAAAACATGCTTGAGGGGTGATCATTAAAACCATTCGATCTATAGTATAAAATTGTCATCCTTTGTAGTGCTTATCAAGATCTACGATGCTGTAATGAACAACATCGATCTGCAAATCTCGTCTAGATTCTGTCTTAGGTTTGGTTCTCAGCGATTGTACACAATCTCTAAGACTTGTGATACGATTGCACAGAACTAACTTGCACTGTATTCACCGATACTTAGGAACCAATCACGGAGAGATCACAGAATCTTGGCGAATTCTTTAATAACATGATAACTATTGGCTCCAGGCTTTGCCATCTGAAGATCAAGTCAAGCAGCAAGTTCTTGGAATCTATGAAACCATTTGGCTTTAGGAACATCATCAAAAGTAAACCATGGTCCATTAGATCGTTTGGAACTTGGATTAGGCTGTGCTGCGCCTAGAGCATCATGAACCGGTGGCATGCGCATTTCTTCAGGCTCATCTTCATCAAGAGGTTCACTGGGATAAAAATCCTCAGGAGTTGGAGGATCATTGGATGTGGATGGTTATGCCATATAAACATTAGAAACTTCCACATAATTTTCCTCGGAATCTGTTGCAGAAGATACAATTGATTACATTGGAGAAGACTCGAAAGATGGATTGAATCTGAATCGAGGATCAACGTCTTCTTACAGAACTATAAGACCAGAGTAGAGCTGATGCATGGGCTCTTTGACCTTAGATGGTCTGATAGGTTGAGGATAAATTTCTTGAAAGTATTGGTGTTCTTTGAGGAGAAGGAGTATAATTTGTCTCGGTAAGTGTATGTATGTTCGTAGGTTGGTGTTTGTGGTGGTGGAGGTCGTTGCTAAGGCTGGTTGAGGTCTGAGCATGAAGTCTGAGCCTTGTGGGAGAGGGCATGAGGCGTAGGTTGAACATCTGACCTTAAGAGTGTTTGTACATGTTTGGAGAAACACGAGGAATCGGTGTAACTCTTGGGTTTTTGGTAGGAGGGCGAGGCATTGATAATATGGTGATAGGTGTCAAAATGCGGTGTAGGAGCAGGTAAAGGTTTGGTTTGACCACGAACAAGGGACGATTGTTGACCTTGTTTCTCGAACTAATTCTTTGAAGTTACTGCATGGCATACGATCTCGAACTTCCTTTTGGGTGAACTTTGGACCCGAATAATTACGATCGATCATGATGCAGACTCTATGTCGATCTGTGATTACATCATGAAGGTTGTGGTATAGGTGATCCATTCTTGCGAAATGGCATCAACCTTCTTATGAGTTATGCGGACTTGTGCTTGGACATTTTCCATCACGGTGTCGAGATTCGAGGATTACATTACAGGCTCACGGCATTACGGGTTTGCCAGTTAAGCACTTGCTCGTACTGCTTTGGTTCCTCAAACTGTCCAGAGGAGAGAACAGTGGATTGGACATATGGTTTGGAAACCACGTTAGATTGTGGATCTGTTTGTTTTCCCAAGGAAGGGAACTGACTTTGGTAAGAACTAGATCCAATCATGAAGCAGGTTGGAACAGGGGTTTGAGACAGAAGTTGGTTGTTAACTTGCTGCCTACAAGTTTGAGGTATTGACACTTGGGAGGATAGAACAACAGGGGTTGTAGTCTCAGCTGGAGTAAAATTTGGTTCATCATCTGATGAAGGATCAGGTGGAGGTTTGCAGGAACCTCGCTTTGCAATCTTCTTTTTACTCCTGCGGCTTTTGTGGACGACTTCGTAGTCGTCGTCATCAGATTCATCATCATCCTGGCATGGACAGCCGGGATCACACATGTGAGAACCTGGAACATCCCATATGAAATGGCCTTGCACCTTGCTAGGGTACACAGGATAGCCATTAGCAGTGAAACTGTGGATGGGAAGCTTTTCTTGAGCTGTGTTAACAGCAGATATCATAGCTGTGTATGAAAAGGAAGTTCTGTGAGGTTGACTTTCAGGGGGTTGAAATGTCATCCGGACAGTACCGTCTGGCCTTTTTTCATATTGGGCTTCTGAAGTCTGGATTGGTTGGGAATTCTGATGGAATTTCTCATAGTTGGAGAGCCATTCTAGGGGCATCAACTTGAGAAGTTCGGCTTTTTGGATCTGTTTGGGGATTTGGACAATGGTTGGTATGGTTTCATTGTCGGCTAAGATCATGAGGCTATCTCTGGAGGTGTGCGGAGTTGGAAGATCAAGAGCATGGTTTTGAAGTCTATAAACCAGCTGGTGATGTAAAGTAGCCATTTTTGAAGTGACCACTTGCTTAGCACATTGGATCTGGATTTGGACTTTCAAGGTTTTTGAAAGGTTCGGATCTTCAAGGGATAGGTTGAAGTTTGGGTAAAAGGTGAAAGTACCTTTGCACATGAAGGGTTGTAAGGCAGTGCAATAATATGACATGTTGGTACTCTTTGAATCTAGTATCCATAAACCCATTCTACATAGTGGCAAGCCTTTCTGACCGTAGGCGTTAAGATCATCGTACTCCCAGGGTGGAGGTGAGTATAACGCCCGGCGTTCCAATTGATTAGCTCATCTGGAATTTCGAGGGTTCGTCTTGCTTGGGTTACATACAATTGTATCTCACACAGTATCGAACTAACTTGATTTGTTAAGTATGGTGACGGTGATCCTGTTGCCCTCACGAAGAGAGTGGTATATGATGAAGATTTGTGATCAGAAGAAGAATGAAAGATACTTTTACACTCGTGGCTTGAGTTCGAACTCTCGAGCTTCGAGGACCAAAGTCTCCATGGTCTCGTATCCTACTTTATCCTTGCAGGGTCTTGTCAAACACCTATCAAATAAAATAGAAAACCTTGTTGAATACTCCTATGTTCCAGACTCTGTACAAATTTCTGAGTCTTCCCTACCTCTTATTAGTCCTTACAAACTCTATCACCGTTCTAGCTTAACAAAGAACTAAGAGTTTTTCCACAGAGGACGAGGATGGGAAAACAGAAGGTGACTCTCAGGCTAAAATTGATGGAACTTGGATTTTAGAGACTCATAGGAAGAAGGTGCACCAGATTCTGTACAAATCTCTCCCTCTTCTTTTACTCTCATAAACCCATATAAATTGTACAATCGTCCTAACTCTGTAACTAGAACCATCCGATCTATCATCTCTACCAGACGTCCTATTCCAAAAGAATATATTCAGTCTTCCCGACTAGATCAGTGTGTGTTGCAAGCAACTCAAGCAGAGCAGTATGTAACACGTACAGTGGAGCACCCACTTCGAGAGTCAGCGGAGTAGGGGGCTTTGTTATACCAGAGCAATGACATCCATAACGCACTGATACCAAGCCAGGATCCACTAACTCATAGAAGTCAGTCGGAACTCACACAGAGATCCAGCAGCGGAGTATGGGGCATTGTTATACCAGAGCAATGACGAACAAATAGTCCTTAGGGCCATCCTCTGGACAGTTTGAGGAACCAAAGCAGTACGAGCAAGTGCTTAACTGGCAAACCCAGAATGCCAGAGCCCAGAATGTAATCCTGGAATCACTTGACACCAGGATGGAAAATGTTCAAGCACAAGTCCAGACGACTCATAAGAAGGTTGATGCCATTTCTGCAAGAATGGACTAGCTATACCACAACCGTGATTGCTAGGCGGACATAGAGCTCCGTACCATGATTGTTGTATCTCAAGTTGATGCCGCTAGAATGGCTCCATGAGAAATTCCAATCTAACGATCCGGACTTGAAGCCCGATATGAAAAAGGCGACGGATGCTTGTCGGGATGACCTTTCAAACCTCTAAAAGTCAACCTCCGGAACTTCCTTTTCATACCTTTGCTATGATATCTGCATTTGTTCGCTCGAAAAACTTCCGTCCAGCGGTTTCACTACTAATGGCTATCCTGTGTACCCTAGCAAGGTGCAAGGCCATTTCATATGGGATGTTCCAGGTTCTCACATGTGTGATCCCGGTTGTCCATGCAAGGATGATGATGAATCTGATGATGACGACTACAAAGTCGTCCACAAAAGCCGCAGGAGTAAAAAGAAGAATAATACAAAGTAAGGTTCTTGCAAACCTCCACCTGATCCTTCATCAGATGATGAACGTTTTACTCGGTGAGACTACAACTCGCATTGTTGTTCCTCCAAGTCTCGATACCTCGAACTGTAGGCGTGAGTTAACAACCAACATCTCAGACCCTGTTCGACTGTTTTGATTGGATCTAGTTCTTTACCAAAGCTAGTTCCTTCCTTGGGAAAACAAACGGATCCCATCTAAAGTGGTTTCAAACCATATGTCCAATCCATGTTCTCTCCTGCGGGCGGTTTGAGGAAAAGCGATGCGAGCAAGTGCTTGAGCCAAAATACGAGCCGAATGTAATCACGGAATCTCTTGACACGGGATGGAAAATGTTCAAACCTGAGTCGGACAAACTTATAAGAAGGTTGATGCCATTTCTGCGAGAATGGATCACTATACCACAACCTTCATGTGATTGCTAAATTTGGACAGAGCTCGTACCATGATTGACTGATTATTTGGGTCAAAGTTCACCCAAAGGCGAGATCAGACGACAAGAAGCGAGCTTGAAGAATTGAAGGCGAGAAACAAGGTCAACAATCCTTGTTTGGTGGTCAACTAAACCTTTACTGTTCTATACCATACTTTGACACTGTCCATATTATCAATAGCCTCCTCTCTCGGTCAAAGACCCGAGTTACAGGATTCCTTGGTGTTTCTCCAAACATGTACAAACACTCCTCAAGGCCATACACTTTCATGAGGCCTCTCCTTGAGGCCTCTACTGTACATGCCTAGTCTCAACCGGTTCTGAGCGACCTCCCACCAACAACCCTTGCTAAAAGCAGTTTACATATCTTTGAGGCAGTTTCTACCTTTTCTCCTCGTGAATACACGAATACTTTGACCTATCCACGAACCTACGGACCACTAAAGATAAAGAGCCAATGCATCGCCTACTCAGGTCTTATAGTTCGGAAGAAGATGTTGACCTCACGTTCAGTTGAATCCATCCTCTCTTATTCTCCAGAATCAATTGTATCTTATGACAGTTAGGAAAATTATGTGGAAGTTTAATGTTTCTATGGCACAACCATCCACGTCAATGATCCTCCGACTCACGAGGATTTTATCGATGAACCCGATGAAGATGAGCACGAAGAGATCGCATGCATGGGTTCGATGCTCTAGCGCGGCTAATCAGTTCAAACGATCTAATGGACCATGGTTTTACTTTTGATGATGTTCACAAAGCCAAATGGTTTCATAGATTCCAGAACTTCTTTGACTTGATCTTGGATGGCAAAGCACGGGCGATAGTTATCGTATGTTATTAAAGTGCTCAAGATTCTTAGGATCTCTCCGTGATTGGTTCTAGTATCGGTGAATCTGACTGACTCTAGTTAGTTCAGCTGTACAAGTCTTAGAGATTGTGTACAATGGGTTTTGGGAGAACCAAACCTAGCACGAGAATCGCTGGGCGAGATTTTCATCGGATGAAGTCTTTGTTCATTCTGGATCGAGAGATCTTGATAAGCCTTCTGAAAGGATGATCTTATACTACTGGTGAATGGTTTTAATGATCACTCCCTCAGCATGTTTTTGTGCGATCTCTTCCTACGGAGATTTTGCGGATATTCGAGACATCGAACTCCTGCAGATAAACTTGATGATCTTACTCTTGGTAAGATCTATCGGTCTTGTCTCTTGTCTTGAGAAACTTTGTGAGCGAAAAAGTTTTTGAACACTTTATGGAAAAGAAGGAACCACTTGAGTGCATGCAAAACACCTCGTCTTGCAATCAAATGCAAGGATGAAAGAACTGCACTTGTTCTACCAGAAAAATCCCATTTCCATAAATTCCTAAACACAAACACTCTTGGGACATTCTTCAAAGCTTAAACTGGGTTTTCGAAGAAAATTATCAACACCCGGCAACAGAATGATTCCAGGTGTTTCATTTGTAAAAGGAAAGGGCACTTTGGTAGATCTTGCCCTAACAATCCAGCAAAATCAGCCAGACTACTGCAGCATGTCAATAGAGTCTCTCCTCTCTCTGAGGATGATGATATTGAATCTCTGTATTCTAAACAAGATGCTTATGATGAAAGCGGTCTTGTCTTGGTGAAAAGCGATCTTCGTGAAAAGTCTTGATTCGACTCGATCTTGATTACATTCTTGAGGGCGTTGCAATCCACCACATCAGCATGTATCGGACATGTTCCTCCTGGCGGTCTCTACCATCCATACAAATCGGTATCCTTGCGAATATGCCAAACTATCATCGTAGGATTCGTTGATCTGGTTGAAAACACTATGTAATCCGTCCATACTCCCTCACGAGTTTTGGAAGCTTTACCCGACTCTTTAAAGGCTAATGGTGAATATTTTCATCTGGACACCTTGCGAAACCCGTTGGTATCAGGTTCTTTCAGTTGTGTTCTGGATAAATGTCATGGTTCTTCCTCGATGATAAGGACCTCCTCATGGTTTGATGTTCTACAACTTATCCACAAATTGAATATCTCATGCCAAAGGTATCGGTACAAGCAACAATTCACCTCTTGACACGCAGGATATACTCGATTTCGATGTTCCTCGCTTTATGAGTCTTTCGAAACAAAGTTCTGCCGTTTTGTCACGAAAATCATCGGGTTCTTTCACCCCTTTGTAGAAAACCCTCGGTTCTTTGTTAAGCTTCCTTCAAGCTTAATGAAGATGTGAACCCTGAAAAGGCTACACATCCATGGCTCGGATCTGAAACTTGCTGGTGAATGCCAACAACTCATGGCGCAAGGCTTAATCGAGCCCACACATTCTGATTGGGCTTGTCAAGCATTCTATGTTGAGAAACGTTTTGAAATTGTCCCGGGTAAGAAAACACACGGTTCACCCGAAGAGATGCCCGGGAGTGGCGAAGAGAAAAGGGTGGTATGTGTGCTATGATTTCTTCCGTGGTGTTGGGTATATTGACTGGAAACCCGAGCATGCGGGCTATTGGCCCTAAGGGTGATTTGTTCGTCATTGCTCTGGTATAACAATGCCCCGTACTCCGCTGCTGGATCTCTGTGTGAGTTCCGACTGACTTTCTATGAGTTAGTGGATCCTGGCTTGGTATCAGTGCGTTATGGATGTTCCGTGATGCTTGATATCTTACCTGGTATGCCCAACACCAGGGAAGAAACCATAGCACATACCACCCTTTGACTAGCGCCACTCTTAGGCATAACATCCTTGGTGAACAGTGTTTCTGATAACTGTTCCTGATTTTTTGGCATAGGCGAAACAGCAATGGTATAAGAATATATCACTCTGGTACAATAGGATAAGACTTTCTGATACACATGATCCTACAAGAGGCAAGTGTAGAGCATACTCGTCACCAAGCCAGATAAAAAGTGAACTATTTAAGCTGATCTGTGATCTTTATTAGAAGAATAGAAAGAGAAGAGTTTAGCCACTCATGTTTAGGAGAAATTTAGAATTTTTATTAAAGGATAATTCTCTGATAATTTGAAGAACTGAAGATATCTTACAAAGAGGAGAAGGTCACCTTTTAAAGACGAGAGCTTCACCTAATGTGTGGGACAAGACCCCCACTATTACAACCACTTGATTAGTACAAGTCATCTAATCTTGATAAGAGCAAGGAAAAAGCAAACCATTATTACAACAAGACAACGACACTTTAACCACTAACTTTGAAAAAGTAAATAACACAAAGTCAAGCCATTATTAGAAAATGACAAAGACTTTTAAACATAAAAGACAAACCACTTTATGACTTTTATGACACTAAAGATAAACTCCATTATTAAAGTGAAATAGTGCCTTCTAAGGTGTCGGCATCAGGGTCTTGATCCCAATTTTTGAATGCATCTGCCCAAGAGCGCGATGTCAGAGGAAACCTCATCTGTGTTGGAGGATCCGGTTGAGAATAGAAAGGAGGATAAGGATCTGCGAGTTTCTGAGTAGAGGAAGATCCTGGATCATATTGAAAAGATATATGAGTGAAATCTTCATATGGATCTTGAGAGTCTTGGAAGAGAAAGTCAGTGTGGTATGGCTTTTCTTCTTTGATGATTATTCCCCTACTGAGAGGTTGAGAATGTGAGGATGGAGTGGGAACCATAAACATGTCATGTTTTGGTCCAAGGGATGTATGGAGGATAGTGGGTTGGTCTGGAGGAACATGGTTAAGTTCCATGAGAAAATTTTTTAAAGAGGCCTTGGTATGGAAGTCTTGTTCAAGGCAGGCAAAGTGAGGAACAGTCTTCCATTCATAAGTCTGATCCTGAGTCCAAAATGCATTAGTCTGAGGATGCTGGAAATATGGACGGTGAATGATAAAGACAGAGGTGAACTGTTTTCCTTCTTGATGAGGGAGTTCCCTGAGGTGATGAGTTTGAGCAATCTGTTGGAGCTTTCTGCGCCACCAAGGAAGTGGTGAAAACCACTGAAATAGAGTCCAAGTGAGACTTGTTGAGTAGGTAGCCTGTCCAGAAGAGGGAGGACAGGAAAAACCAATTTTGTGGCATACAGGACTGTAAGACACCAAATGTACCAAAGTTCATCTTCGGTGACATCTCTGTTGGGGAGGATGACTAATCCTGTAAGGAAAAGATGATCAGGGTGCATGCTAGGAAGGAGCATGGGTTCTAGACTTTTTGTGTAGACATTCATGAAAAACCTAAAAAGAAATTTACGAGCAAAGTCTTGGATTTGGTGGAGAGAGGTAAAAGTCATATTGAGTGGGAATGACTTTTGAGTGAGAGCATGGTTGGGTAAGGAGTTAACCATGGCTATAACAGGAATAGAACCAAAGGTATGTATGAGAGAAACCTTTTTGGATAGTCGAGAAAGAAGATCAGGGATAAGGTTCTTGTCGTCTTTGATGTGTTGAACAGAGAAATCATACTTGGAGAACCAGGTTTTAAGGCGAAAAAGATGCTTGTCTGGTAGCACCTTATTTTTAAATTCCATAATTTTCGGGAAAGATGAGTTGTCCAATTTGACAATAAAGTTGTGCCCGATGAGATGGAATTCAAACTTCTGAATGCCATACTTGACTGCCAGGATTTCTTTTAGATCACATGATAATGCTTCTCAGCCTCTTTGAATTGACCACTGGCATGAACACAATAGAAATCTTTTCCTTCAATGTGTTCCAGGAGTACTCTTGCCCGATGCTAAATCAGCATCTGTCATGAATCTGATGTCACGTGGACGGGATTCTCGATGGTAGCTTGTTGAGTCATCTGGCAGGCTCTTTGGACAATTGTTATGCCTTTCGAGTCCCGTGGTGGGGTGATTCTTTTGACAACTTCGAGGTGTGGACCGCAATGTGTGGAAAAAAGTCTCGGAGATAGTTGACAATCTCGAGGAATTGTTGAATTTGCTTGCGGGTTAGATGAGTATCTGGAAAATTTATCAATTCTTGTGCGATGTGGGGTCTAGGACGATAATGACCGTCTTGAATTATCATGCCAAGAAATTCAATGGATGTCTGGCCCACCTGTGACTTTTTCTCAGATAACATGACTCCATGTGAATCAATTATTGACAGGAACTGTTCCATCCGCACTGAGTAGTTTGGATTTATGCTTGAACATTATTGATCCTGTTATCAAGAGATTCCAGGACTGTATTCTGAACTCTGGCATTCTGGGTTTGTCAGTTAAGCACTTGTTCGTACTGCTTTGGTTCCTCAGTCTGTCCAGTAGGGAGAACAGGAGGCTGGACATATAGTTTGGAAACCACTTTGGTTTGTGGATCTGTTTGTTTTCCCAGAGAGGGAAACTAACTTTGGTAAGAACTAGATCCAAACATCATACAGGCTTGTGGAGAGGATTGAGACAGAAGTGTGTTGTTGACTTCTTGTCTACAGGATGTGGGGATTGATGTTTGAGGTGTAAAACAACAGGAGGTGTTGTTTCAACTGGGCTTGGAGTGTATTCGGGTTCAACTCACCATGGAGTATAGTCTGGTTCATCACCGGAAATCAAAACCGGTGGAGATTCAGGTTGGTCATCTGGTGGAGGTTCAGATGGAGGTTTACAACTACTTCTTTGTGCACTTTTCTTCGTCATGCGCCTTTAGACGACTTCTCAGTTGTCGTCAGACTCATCATCATCCTGGCATGGACAGCCTGGATCACACATGTGAGAGCCTGGAACATCCCAAATGAAATGTCAATCTACCTTGTCTGGGCAGACAGGATAACCTTTGGAAGAGAAATTGTGAATTGGTAGATCTTCTCGAGTTGTGTTGACAGCTGTGATCATAGCAATGTATGAGAAAGAGGTTCCAGAAAGTCGAAAGGTCATCCGGACAGTACCGTTTAGCCTTTTTTCATATTGGGCTTTAGAACTATGAACTGGATGGGATTTCTCATGGAACGTTTCATAGTTGGAGAGCCATTCCAATGGTATCAACTTGAGAAGTTCGGCTTTTTGGATTTGTTTGGGGATTTGGACAATGGTTGGTATGGTTTCATTGTCGGCTAGGATCATAAGGGTATCTGTGGAGGTTTGAGGTGTAGGAAGATCAAGAGCATGGTTTTGAAATCTATAAACCAACTGGTGATGTAAAGTAGCCATTTTTGAGGTGACCACTTGTTCAGCACCTTGGATCTAGATTTGGACTTTCAAAGTAGTTGAAAGATTGAGATCTGTAAGGGATAGGTTGAAGTTTGGGTAAAAGGTGAGAAGAGCACTACCCGCATGTTGAGTAGTGAGAACAGTACCAATGACAGCATGTTGGTACTCAGTAAATTTGGTGTCCATAAGAGCCATTCTTGCTGTGACCGGCAAGCCTTTTCTGCCATGAAGAGTAAGGATTATACGTACTCCCCCTAAATGGAGGTGAGTATAACCTTCTCGTTTCCAGTTTGTAATGAGCTCTGTTGGAATCTCTAGAGTAATATACTGCTCTGCTTAAGTTGCATGTAAAGCACATTGATCCAGTCTAGAAGACTGAATATATTCTTTTGGAGCAGGACGTCTGGTAGAGATTAAGGTTCTAAGGGTTCTAGTTACAGAGTTGGGACGATTGTACATTTTATATTGGATTATAAGGGTAAAAGAAGACTCAAAACTTTATACAGAAAGGAACATAATGTTTTTCCAGTGGCGAAAAACCATCTTGAAAAGAGGCTGAAGAAGATGAGAACTCATGCAAGCCTAGGGAAGAAGAGTAGGGGCAAAAAGAGGTAAATGGCTTAGCTAGCCATCTTAATCCTTTGTTATAGATAGGGAGTGGAGTTTAAGAATCTGGGTCGTCAGGTGGAAGAAAAGGGAAAGAGTGATAGGGTTCTTTGGGGAAAATAACCTTTTTACGACACCTACGACGTCGTGGTTGGTCATCTTCTAAATCGTAGTCATCAAAACAGGGACAATCATGCTCACAATTCCTTGAACCTGAGACATCCCATAAACAATGACCATCTAATTTGGTAGGATAAATTAGATAATCATCTGAAGCAAAAGCTGTAATGGGTAGTTTTTCTTGGGGAGTCTTTATTGAAGTGATCATGGAAGAATAAATGAAAGAGATTCTGGCTAGTTGGGTTCCTGGTGGTTGAAACTTGAGAACAATAGTTCCATCATATTGTTTTTCAAACTGGGCTTCAGTTGTCTGTATGGGCTAAAGGCATGAGTTACAAGAGCTCAGCCTTTTGGATCTGTCTTAGGATCTAGACAATGGTTGGAATAGAATCATGGTCTGTTAAAATCATGAGAGCTTCAGCAGAGGTTTGAGGAGTGTAGGCAGATCGAGGGCATGATTTCGTAATCGATACGCCAGTTGATGGTGTAGGGTTGCAATCTTAGAAGTGAGTAGACACCTTGAAGCTGGATTTGGATTTTCAAGGCCATGGGCAAGTTAGGTTTTGAAGAGAAAAGTTGAAGTTTGGATAAAAGGTAAAAAAAGCACTACCAGCATGTAAGGTAGTGAGAACTATGCCTATGACGGCATGTTGGTATTCTTTAAATCTTGAGTCAAAGAGAGCAAGTCTGGCCATAACAGAAAGACCTTAGAATGAGGATAAGGCGAACACCTCCTAGATGTAGGTAAGTGTAACCTTCTTTTTGCCAAGAGGAGATTAATTCAGAAGAGATCTCAAGCATGGCATACTGTTCTACTGGAGTTGCTTGTAAGGAACACTGGTCCAGTCTGGACGACTGAACATATTCCTTTGGAGTCGGACGCTTAGTACAGATGAGGGTTTTTATACTACGAGTAAGAGAGTTTCCTCTCTTATACAACTGATAAGGACTGATTAAAGGCATAGAAGACTCATTAATCTGAGCTGACTCAGGAATATAGGAATATTCTACAAGATTTTCTATTTTAGAAGTTACATGCTTAGAACATGATCTTAGAAGAGACAAAGTGGATGAAAGTGAAACAAGATTGGAATCAGAAGTCGCAGAAGAAGAAGCCATAGAGAAGAGTAGCACCTTTAACTTCAAGAAATCCTAAAAACCTTACTTTTATACCACCTCTAGAATTGACAGGGCTCTGATATCACTCGGGGTACTGACAATTTTGAACAAAACCAAACTGGTTGACATAATATAGTTAGGTTTGGCTCAAAATGAAAAGAATTGAATGCCCACCCCTAAGCTCTAGTGATACCTTTTATTATTAGTTAATATGAGACACAACTCAACACTTATTAGATCTTAGTGTGCAAAATAATTTTTTACTCGGTTTTTAAAAATTCATAATAAATAGAGTTAATATTTATATCATTAGGCGTTATCCTAATTGAGAGTTAGTCGTAGACAGTATCTTATAAGTGTTATTATTATTATAAGTGTCATCATGGCATTTGATGTAATTTAACCAATTCGATTACTTAGTACAATTTGCAACTTTTCAGGAAAAAAAATTTTGTACCAAAAAGAACTAACCGGTTAGATTGATAAGATTTGAAACTTTGGAGTTTGGCTTAGCCATGTATTTTTTCGCATTATATTTCAGTTGGTCATTATATTATTGGCTTTTCTTTCGCATTATTGCGGCACAAAGCATCTCTATTGACATTTAAAAATCAAATCTCGTTTGATTGGCAGAAACGAGACAATAATCTTTGTCTCTAATCATTATCCCTATTCATAACTTAAACGATTAAATACTTGTAAGAAAAACTAATGATTCTTCATACACGGGTAAGTGTTCAATCAATGGCTCATGTGATCATATATATTGTTTGAGAAATTTTAAGGCGCTCCTCAAAATAAACCGCACAATTTGGTGATTAATTTTTTTGTTGATGCTTTTGTTGTATATTTTATTTTTCCAATATATTCCTGTGTGTATTTATATTTATAACACATAACTAATAAAATCTAACAAATAAAATAATATACATAAAAAATATTCAAGACTTTTCAAATGAGTTGCAAGATTCCCAACATAATCATGTCCTTGAGTGAGTGATTACTGTGAGTAATTATTGAGAATTGTTCCACTTACATTTTACATTTCTCTTCACAACATCACCTCTCATGAAGCGCCCCAATACTTCATGGCAGCTCAAACACATTGTTAAAAGGAAAAAAGAAAAAAGAATCAAGAAATGCTTTTACTTTATTTAAACATGACAAGCTTATCAAAAAAAAAAAAACATGACAAGAGAAAACACAAGCAACATGGCCCATATCCTTCTCTTTTTTGTGGCCTTTGGCTGCATTCATCACTTTTGTTTTCCTTCTCTCGTTAATTCATTGCTCCTCCCCACTCATAGTTTGTATTATTTTTCTACCTATTTTTGTAAAATAAGAGAAGCATTACAAAAATAAAATTCAACCAATCTCTCAACTCACAACAAACCTCTTTAGGAAAACAAAAATACAAACAGAGAAGTAAGCCACAAGTGAACTTAAGTAAACATTTTTTTTTTCGGTGCCATGGAAACGAAGTAATGACTTCAATAACATTCAGGTGTTAGGAAGTGGTCTCTCTTGCGATCCCTGCAATAGTCATAGACCAAATGATGGCTTTGAACCCATCTCATTGCCCAGTATTGTTGCCGGCTTAGCCCTCCGGAGTGAAACGGAGAGACGGAGACTGGGCGGCACCAAGCTGGCGCATAGGCTGTGCAACCACTTGCTTTGAAATCGGTATATCTTGCAACAAATGGCTGGTATCTATAATCAGCTTTGTACTTTCCATCTTCAGTAGCCCAAGATGAGGCATCCCATATTGAACCATATACCCACATTGGCCTTAGGGGAAATGTTGCTGCACTCTTCCTAGGATACCTCCTTATGGGCACATCATCAACCAAGAATCTGTAGTAACATCATTAAATTAATTAAATTCAGTCATAAAATTTACCTACCAAAACGAAAATAAATATTTTATTTGCATCTTTTTATATTATAAAAATTTGTCGCTTCATGCATGTGATCTATATTCTTTATATTATTTATCAATATCAGATAATTTGTCCATTTTTTAGTATTCACTGAAGGACTGTACATTGCTATCTACAAGTCATGGTCATATGCATAACCATTGAAGCTAAAAAAGCAGCCATAATATTGTTTAGCCAAAGAAAAAGAAACGACCCCGAAAAGAAAAATCTAAGCACAATGATGTTATTCAAGCATTATTTATCCTTTTTCTTTTCCTTTTTTGTTTGATGTCTTAAGGCCAAGGATAGCAAGCAGTACTTGTTATGACTTTAAAAGCTAATAAGGTTCACTACCATCTGGAAGATATGTTCTATTTCTTCATAGATCCAAAAAAGAAAAATAATTTTATTTTTAATAAAATTTACAAAACACAAAAATTATTTCTTCAAAAAAAATTACACTTAGACTGACATACATTTTGAATCATAAAGAATTGTATTGAAATTTTAAGTAAAAAATTTCGGTTAAAACCGTCCTACCATTATATAAAAAATACTTTAATCAACACATAATTTTGTCTCTTTTATCTTAAAATACTGTTCTCAAAATAGACAGCTACATAATTACATGGTAGTTTGAGTTATATTTTATCCATTTTAAAATTAAAGATATAACTTACATGAGCTCTTTAGGACTCCATAGAATAGCATAATGGTGAAAATCTTTTGTGGGATCAAACCATAAATGAAATTTCATCTCTCTCCCAATAACTTTCCTATCACCACTTCCTCTAATGTAAACATTAGTCTGCAAAGTATAAGTCTTTCCGAATGTTGTTCCGAGAAACTCAATGTCAACTTCATCATGCTGACCTGGATGAGCTTCATTGTTGGATAGCTATAAAATAAAATGAAACCAATATTAAGTATAACTCATAAATCACATTTTTATTTTAAGAAATTATGTTATCAGAAAAGAAAAGAATAAAAAAATGTTTAAAAATTAATTAGCTAGTTCAAGTTCTCACATAAAAAGCTGTTATGACTCCAGCAGTGTAACCAGGTTGAAGTTTAATGGATGCTCCAAAATAGCCAGACCTGAAAGGCTTCACTGACTTGAACCCACTTCCTGTTGTCAGGAATCAATCAGAAGCCCCAATATTTCAGAATTAACAAAAGAAAAAAAAAAAGGGATAAATGTATGAATAGAAACCTGAGGTACTATCAAGCCAGATTGTTAATGCATTTTGTTCATCTCTTTGATGCTGAGGACCCCAGAGATTTCTGAATCCTTTGTAGAAACTCATAGACCTGAACTTGGAACTTGGCCAGTAGCCAGGTGAAGGTGGCCAATAAGCAAAGCTTGAAGGGAAAATGAGGCTGCTGAGAACAAGTAACAGGAAGAGAGCCATGTTGAAAATTAAAAAAAGAAAAAGAAAAAAAGAAACTATATTGAGAGGAAGAATGATTGAGTGATTATAAATGCAGGGTGAGAGCAGAGGGCAATATGCCTATGAGGAAATAAGAGCATGGCAGTACAGTTGTTATTAATAAGAAGATTAGTGGGTCCCTTTCAAAATGGTAAAGAAGAAGGATGCAAATTGATTGAATTAGAGGTACATACAATCGTTAGTCACAGATCATAGAGAATAGTTACATAGTATCCAGTCCCTTCATTCTTTTCCGGAACCAAAGTTCTTGGTCTCATCTATCAAGTTTTTTGTTTTTGACCTACAATTTATGATAAATTATGTGTCAAAATATTTGAGGGTATAATTTAAAATTTAGAATTTTGTTTTCAATCAAAGAATTGATTCGGCAATATGCCTGAAAACCACTGTATTGTAGACACATCCTATGGCATAAGGCCATGTAATAAGTAGAAATTGCTTTATATATATATATATATATTTTTTTTTTTTATTTTTATTTTTTTGCCGTCATCAGCAATTCACTATAACAACTTCCGTTCTCTAAATTTATGAGCAAAACCTATTAACTTTGCAAGTTGACTGATATTTTCTATGCATTATTCATTTGTTAGGACTGTGACTTCTTTCCTCATTGAAAGCTACATGCAAATCTGTCGTGAGTCTTTAAAGCTTCATTATTTAATTACCCTAGCTTGTAGCTTTTTTTTTTTTTTTGGGTTTTTTAAAGGTTTTTGTCTTTTGATTTTTTTTCCCCTTTTCGTGGTTGGTGGACAATTTCCAGGAGAATCAAAGTGGTCAAATTCTAATAGAGTCAATTCTATGAGAAATTTTAAATACATAGAGGTATTATATTAGTTATAAAATAAGTAGATGTTGTTATAATATATGTGTATTAGTAATTATATTAAATTTAATTACACATGTTATACATATATTAATTAGTTATATTACATCTAATGTATAGAATTTTTTCAATTTTATCGATAAAAAAAAATATTAGAAATGAGTGTGTTTGATATCTAAGCTTCACAAGCAAAATGGGCCATCAAAAAAATCCCATTTGGGGCACCAGTGTTTGATTTCATCAAAATGGATACTAGTCGTCCTAAACATGATATGTTTTGATGTTTAAGTATGTGATTAGAGCTTTTTCAATACCATATAATGCCTATTCATTTGATTGATTAAATAATAATAATAATAATTCACCAAATAATAATAATTGCACAAACTAAATAATAATAATTCACAAAAGAAATTGATTAATCATTTACACCATTTATTAGGTGAAAAGTTAATTAATTGGGAGTCTTGATGCACTATTAGTCTTGACTTATTAGATTCTATCAAAGTTAATACAATTTTTGACTAAATACAAAGAAATTTAGAAAAAAAATTATAATTACTCATTTTTATATTCTAACAACTTTAAATCCCACATACTGACGATAGGGCTATAATGATATTAATCACTATCTTAAATCTCATATGGGCTAAAAATAAATATATGTTCTGTTCTCAAATGTCATAAAATAAAATAAGTAAATAAAAGAAAAATCTAGATACTCTTTGACTATAGTAAGTTATGTTAAAGGTAAATATTTTAGGATTAGAGTTCAAAAAGATTATTTAGTTATTGGGGGTAAATTATTACATTTTTAAAGTTATAGGGTCAAAATTGAAAAATTAGTATTTTAAATGTTGAAATTTATAAATTTCCTAAATAAGTTTATAAACTTTTTAGGCCTACGCCCATATAGCCGTAATAAAAATAATTTCAAAATTAAATAAGCTCAGCAATAAACTTATTTTGCAGCTTGAATTAATATAAAAATATAGTATTGCTATTTTTACTCCATAAATCATTCTATTATACCTAACTAATAAAATGTGTAATATATATTTATCATAACCAAAGCCCTTCCATATTTACTGGCTAAATTAGTTACTAAAATTATTTATTTATTAAGTAATTAATTTTTTATTAAATTTTAGAAAATAATACTATCCATCTTTTTTTGTTTTAAAATAATGATAAATCTTCTTTAATTAATCGTTACAAGTTACAAGTATTTTGTGATTTACTTGTATAACTTTTTTTTGTTTTTGTTTTGACTGCTATAGTATTACATGATTGATTGGATGAATGACTTATAATATTTTATCAATTTGATAATTCATCAAAATAAATAATAACCTTTGTCTTTAAATTATAAAAATTTAATAGATTATTGAGGAGCTTAGGTTAAGATGGATAGTATAGCTTGAACTTTAGAGTTAAGACATTCAAATTTAATTAGACCATTCTGACAGGTTGAGTATCAAAAGATCAAATTGACAACAATTCCTATGTTCGAAGATGGAAAAATAAATAAATAAATAAACTGACATCGATTTTCACCTATTCAAAGGACTCAATTTTTCTGCAAATATGTGGAAGAGATAGCGGAATATGGACAAAATTATAAAATAAAGCGCTATTATTGTGTCGGCCGAAGAGAGAGAGCATACCTGAGGTCGCATTGGAAATATTGGGCGGTCCATTTTAGCCGACAAATTTAGGAGGTTTTAGGTAAAATAAAATAAAGCATTACCATAAAATAAAGCACTATTATTTACACCAAAATGAAATTCAATTCGCATTAAGTAGAAGAAAATGCCTTGAATCAATCATTCAAAAATGACGATGATGATAATAATAATAATGATGATAATAATAATAATAATAATAATAATAATAATAATAATAATAATAATAATAATAATAATAATAAATAATTTAGTTTAAAACATTAAATCCTAAATCACACATATATAGCACTTATTCAATCGATAATTATTGGCTAAAAAGACTCACATTAACAAGTCACCTTATTGACAATGTTAAAGGCATGTAGATTAAATGTACGGACAAAACATGCATTAGAATTAACGTTAAGCATACATTGATACTAAACACCCTAGATTAGGGAATCGAAATATGGAATCAGAATTATCGACAGCGTTTACTTCACAAAATAGAGTTGGAAATCAGAATTGTGGGATCCACCACAATTTGTGAATGAGGAATGGGAGACTTATCCCAATATGAGTCTCCCATTCTCAAGATTGACTATTTTGCCCTCCCCTAAAATTTAAAAGGCCCATATTGACTATTTTGCCCTCCCCATATTGTCCTCATCTATAATTAATTAATATAATATAATTAATTAATGAATTAATATATTATTAAAAATAATTACTAATAATTTTAATTTTAATATATTTTTATTATAATTAATTAATTAATATAATATTATAATAATTATTAATATAATTATTTTAACTAATTCATATAAATTATTATAATTAATTAGTTAATATACTATTATAATAATTATCAATATAATAATTACTATTAATTAATATATTAATATATTGTTGACAATAATTATTATTAATAATAATTTTCAAATAAATAATCATTATAATTAAAATATTACATTTTAGTAATTTGTTATAATTTAACTCATTCTGATTCCGATTCCAAGATAATAAGCACATCAATCGAATTCTAGTCCATTCTGATTATGATTCTGTAGGTCAAATAAACTACTTACTAATTCTCATTCCTCATTCATATTTCAGCTCTTTCCAATTCCAACCCATTCTGATTACTGACAAGTAAATACAATATTAATGTAAAAGTAAGCATTATAATTAATGTGAAGCATGCATTGATATTTAACATAAAAGCATGGACTATTAGAATTAATGTCCTGCATGTATTGATATTTAACCTAAAAGTGATATTTAACATTCTAATTAATGTTAAGCATATAGTGATATTTGATGTAAAAGCATGCATTAAAATTAATTTTAAAAATTCATTGATATTTAATGTAAAAGCATGTATTATAATTAATGTTAAGCATACAAGGGTATTTTAATGTAAAGCGTGTATTGATCTTTAATGTAAAAGCGTTAAGCATGTATTGATATTAATGCAAAAAAAATTAATGTATTAGAATTAATAAAAATGAATAAATAGCTAGTTTCACCATTCATTCAAGCACCCATCATTTTAGTTAAGAAAATCCAAGAGAGGATTAACTCAATACCAATTTTTCTTTAATAACCATTTTTAAATTCAATCAAAAAACATTAAAAAAGTTCTAAAGAAAACATGTTCAACATTCTCTTAAAAATAATTATTGAGAAAACATTTTCTGTTACACCCCACATTTTGTAAGATAATTTACTTAAGACAAAAAAAACCTCAGTTTTAAAATAAGCTTTTTATAGCAGTATAACATAAAACTTTGTTACACAGAAACTTCATTACAAAGTTCAAAGTTTTTTTACTATATATGAATATTTATATTTGGAAAGATGCATAGTTGAGCCCATCGTTAATCCCAAGGTCTGTGATGCCCATATGCATTTCTCCTTGGTTGGCACTTGGCATCTTCTAACCCTACTCGATGTCGCCTGCAATATAAGGACTACGTGAGCTAATGCCCAGTAAGATAACACTTGGATGCATGTAAGGATTTTTATGCACATGATGTTGTTAAGTTGTTAAAAATAACTATAAAACAACTCTATTAGGGCTCTCATCATGCCCTTGGGCTTTTGGCCATTACGTATC
This sequence comes from Citropsis articulata, assembly GCA_030449925.1. NCBI lineage: Eukaryota > Viridiplantae > Streptophyta > Magnoliopsida > Sapindales > Rutaceae > Citropsis > Citropsis articulata. Next base: position 7,024,425 of record JASUUH010000079.1, read on the forward strand.
GCCGTCCCCAAAAGATTACCTTTTTCTTAGCTTAGAAGGCTTACCCTCCTTAGAAAACTTTGCCACCTAGTAGTACAATAACCCATTTTTCAAAACGCAAAATATCTTATTTATAAAATAAATGACGGAATGCTTCTAAATGTACAATAACTTACTTCCTAGCACATAAAGCTTCTAAAAGTATAATAGGGCCAACACACAAGCTACCCCAAAGACAACAACCTTTAATATAGGCGGCAGTGCCGACCATGCGTGAAATAACCAAGAACATATTGCAATATAGGCGACAGAGCTGACCATAGCATGATTAAATAAGAACATCACGATTAGGTGACCATATAAGAGTAAATCAAGGAATATTATCACGTAGGCGGCATTATGAAGATAAGTAAAGTAATATCATCATGTAAGCGGCATAACCGACCATATAAAGATAAGTAAAGTAATATCATCACATAGGTGGCATAGCCGACCATATAAGGATAACCAATAACTAAACCACATAAGGATAAATAATAACAATGCCATATAAGAAAAGATAATAAATAATCACGTCCGAGTAATTATCATAAGACTAAGTATTTATAAAGGAATTTGTCCTTACATTGTAGTTGGAGTGTTACTTACCTTGAAATTTTGAATTCTCTAATCTTCTTAATTTGATGACTTTCTCTACTCTTGAATGTTTTGGTTTAGAATGGAGGACGATTGTATTTCTAGGATTAGATTAAAAATGGAAGGGCTAGGGGGTATTTATAGGTTTTCCTAAAGCTAATGGATGGCTAGGATTTTGCCACCACAATTCTCGATCAATGGTTAGGATTTATTCTCTCATAAATATCTTAGTAACTTCTAGACTTCTTAATATCTCTACAATTATCTCTTATTACCTCATCACTTATGTCATTGCTTATGTCATCATTTCTCTAGAATTAAATATTATTATTGTTGTTGTTGTTGTTGTTTTATTTCAATATTTCAATACCACTCAACCTTCTTGTGAGTCGTCTGGACTTGTGCTTGAACATTCTCCAACCTGGTATCAGAGCCTAACGATTTGTTCGATTGGCTATTAGCGGCGTTACCTGCCCCTCTTGAAGAGAGTGGTAAATGATAGAAGATTTGTGATCTGAAGAAGAAGAATAGAAAGATACTTTTACACTCATGGCTTCGAGTTCAAACTCTCAAGCTTTAGAGACTGGGGTCTCCACAGTCTCCATATCCTCACCTTTATCCTTACCTAGGTCTTGTACAAAACACCTATCCAATAAAATAGAAAACCTTGTTGAATATTCCTATGTTCCAGACTCTGTACAAATTTCTGAGTCTTCCCTACCTCTTATTAGTCCCTACAGACTCTACCATCGTTCTAATTCTATAATTAGATCTATCCGTTCTATTGTCTCTACTAGACGTCCTTCTCACCAAGAGTATATACGATCTTCCAAACTAGGCGTGCTTTGCAAGCAACTCAGCGGAGCGATGTAACCCTTGAAATTCCGGAAAGAGCTAATCACCTGGAAGCGTGAAGGTTATACTCACCTCACCTCGGGGAGTCGTATGATCTTAGCAACGTGGTCGTAAAGGCTTGCAGGTCAGTGAGAATGGCTCTTATGGATACTAGATTCAAAGTACCAACATGCATCATTGATGCTGTTCTTCTGACCCGCCCGTGCAGGCGATTGTACTTCTTTTACCCGAACTTGACTATCCTTGAAGATCCGAACCTTTCAAAAACCTTGAAAGTCCAAATCCAGATCCAAGGTACTGAGCAAGTGGTCACCTCAAAAATGGCTACTTTACATCACCAGCTGGTTTACAAACTTCAAAACCATGCTCTTGATCTTCCAACTCCTCACACCTCCACAGATACCTTAATGATCTTAGCTGACAATGAAACCATATCAACCATTGTCCAAATCCCTAAACAGATCCAAAAACCTGAACTTCTCAAGTTGATGCCGCTGGAATGGCTCTCCAACTATGAGAAATTCCACCAGAATTCCCAACCAATCCAGACTTCAGAAGCCCAATATGAAAAAGGCTGACGGTAATCTTGTCAGGATGACCTTCCAACCCCCAAGTCAACCTCCTAACTTCCTTTTCATACATCGCTATGATATCTCATTCGCTGACTCGAAAACTTCCCATCCATAGTTTCACTACTAATGGCTATCCTGTGTACCCTAGCAAGGTGCAAGGCCATTTCATATGGGATGTTCCAGGTTCTCACATGTGTGATCCCGGCTGTCCATGCCAGGATGATGATGATTCGGCGGCGACCACTGAGTCGTCAGTCGCCCAGCGGTCAGCGGGGTAAAAAAAGAAGATTACAAAGCGAGGTTCTGCACCTCCACCTGATCCTTCATCAGATGATGAACCAGATTTTACTCCAGCTGAGACTACAACCCCTGTTGTCCTATCCTCCCAAGTCTCAATACCTCAAACCTGTAGGCAACAAGTTAACAACCAACTTCTGTCTCAAACCCCTATTCCAACCTGTTACATGATTGGATCTAGTTCTTACCAAAGTCAGTTCCCTTCCTTGGGAAAACAAACAGATCCACAATCTAAAGTGGTTTCCAAACCATATGTCCAATCTGCTCTTCCTCCGATGCTTCGAGGAACCAAAGCAGACGAGCAAGTGCTTAACTGGCAAACCCGTAATGCCAGAGCCTCAGAACGTAATCCGAATCTCGACACCGTGATGGAGAATGTTCCAAGCACAAGTCCGACGACCACAAGAAGGTTGATGCCATTTCGCAAGAATGGATCGCCTATACCACGACCTTCATGATGTAATCATAGATCGACATAAAGTCTGCATCATGATTGATCGCAATTATTCGGGGTCCAAAGTTCACCCAAAAGGAAGTTCGAGATCGACAATGCGCAGAGCTTGAAAGAATCAGTTCGAGAAACAAGGTCAACAACCGTCCCTTGTTTGGTGGTCAAACTAAACCTCACTGCTCATACACCATATTTTGACACCTATCACCATATTACCACCTCCTCCTCTCACCAAAGACCCAAGAGTTACACTGATTCCTCGGTGTTTCTCCAAACATGTATAAACACTCTCAAGGTCGTATGCTCAACCTACTCCTTCAAGTGTCCTCTCCACGAGGTTTGTACTCCATGCTCAGACCTCAACCAGCCTTGTGCAACCACCTCCACCACCACAAACATCAACTACTACCTTCCTCTCAAGAATTGGACATTTTTTAAATTATCTTATCCTCGAACCTATCGTATCACCAAAAGATAAAGAGCCAATGCATCGCCTCTACTCGGTCTTATAGTTCCGTAAGATGTTGATCCTCATATTTGATTGAATCCATCCTTTGAGTCTTCTTCTCCAACAGAATCAGTTGTATCTTCTGCAACAGATTCGGAGGAAAATTATGTGGAAGTTTCTAATATTTATATGGCACAACCATCCACATCTAATGATCCTTCAATTCCTGAGGATTTTCATCCCAGTGAACCCTCACGAAGATGAGCCTAAAGAGACGCGATGCCGCTCATACGATGCTACCCAACATAATCCAAGTTCCAAACCATCTAATGGACTATGGTTTACTTTTGATGTTTCTAAAGCCAAATGGTTCCATAGATTCCAAGAACTCACGCTTGGCTCGATCTTCGATGGCAAACCCTGAGCCGATAGTTATCATGTTATTAAAGAATTTCGCCAAGATTCTTGTGATCTCTCCGTGATCGGGTTCCCAAGATTTGAATACGCAGTACCCAGCTTATTCCAGTGCAACCGTACTACAAGTCTTAGAGATTGTGTACAACCGCTTTTGGGAGAACCAAACCTAGCATGTGAATCGCTTAGACGAGATTTTCATCAGATGAAGTGCTGTTCATTACAGATCAGAGATCTTGATAAGCACTACAAAAGGATGACAGTCTTATACTACAGACTGAATGGTTTTAATGATCACTCCCTCAAGCATGTTTTTGTGCAGTCTCTTCCTACAGAGATTTTGCCAGATATTCAGAGACATCTGAACTCCTACCAGATAAACTTGGATGATCTTACTCTTGGTAAGATCTATCAGATTGCTGTCTCTTGTCTTGAGAAACTTTGTGAGCAGAAAAAGTTTTTCAAACACTTTATGGAAAAGAAGGAACCCTTCAAGAGTGCATGCAAAACACCTCATCTTGCAATCAAATGCAAGGATGAAAGAACCTGCACTTGTTCTACCAAGAAAAAATCCCATTTCCATAAATTCCCTAAACCTAAACACTCTTCCAGACACCGTCCCTCAAAGCCTAAACCAACCTACCGGTTTTTCAGGAAGAAAACTGTCAACACCCGGCAACAGAAAGATTCCAGGTGTTTCATCTGCAAAAAGAAAGGGCACTTTGCTAGATCTTGCCCTAACAATCCAGCAAAATCAGCCAGACTCATCGCAAAGATGTCAATAGAGTCTCCTCTCTCTGAGGATGATGATATCAACTCAGATTCTGAACAGGATGCTTATGATGAAGAAACATGCCTTCATGCCGGTCAAGAATGTAAACAGAGAGAGTCTTCGATTCTCGACTGCTCGACCAAGACGTTGCAACAATCCATCACATCGAGCATGTCAGACATGTTCCTCCTAAGCAATCTGCCTCTACCATCCATACAACCGCATCCTTCCTACCAAATATGCCAAACCTATCGTCATAGATTCATCGACACTGTCTGTAACACACTACGCTTAATCGGTCCATACTCCCTCCTGAGCTGGAAGACCATACCCACCTTCAAAGTCGCTAACGGTGAATATTTTCATACAGACACTGCTTACCAAGAAACCCGCTTGGTATCCGCTCTTTCCGATCAGGTTCTCTGGATTAATGTCATAGTTCTTCCTCAATGATAAGGACCTCCTCATAGGTTTCGATGTTCATAACTTATCCACAAATCAATGTCTCGCCAAAGGTATCGTGTACAAGCAACAATTCCTACCTTATAATCGACACCTCGAGGATATACTCAATTTCCGATGTTTCCTCACCCTACGAGTCTTTCAAAACAAAGTTCCCGCCGCTTTGTCCCAAAATCACTCAGCTCTTTCACCCCTTCCTTTGTGGAAAACCTCGCCTTTGTTAAGCTTCCTTCGTTTAATGAAGATGCGAACCCTACAAAGGTTACACATCCGCATGACGCCTCAGATCCGAAACTTGCACAAGTCGAATGCCAACCATGGCGCATATTTAATCGAGCCCACACATTCGATTGGGCTTGTCAAGCATTCTACGCCGAGAAACGCTCAAATTATCCGGTAAGAAAAGACTAGTCATTGACTACCAACCCTCAATGGTTTTCTCAAAGATGATAAGTTCCTTTGCCAAAGATTCACCCTTGTTCATTCATCTCCGCGCGCAGCGTGTTCTCTAAGTTCGATCAAGTCGATTTTGCATTGGTATTCATCCCGATGATCGACCCAAAACAACCTTCAGATTCCAAATGCCCACTAGGATGCCTTTGGTTTAAAAGTGGCACCATCACTTTTTCAAAAGGCTATGGTCAAGATTTTCCAACCTATCCTCGAAAACGCCTTTATCTACATTGATGATATTTTGTTGTTTTCCAAGGATCATGATTCACACGAGACTCTCGATCGCCTCCTCAATAGTGGAATCACATGGAGTCATGATATCTGAGAAAAAGTCACAGGTGGGCCAGACATCCATTGAATTTCTTGGCATGATAATCCAAGATGGTAATTATCGTCCTGGACCCCATATCGCACAAGAATTGATGCATTTTCCAGATACTTATCTGAACCGCAAGCAAGTTCAACAATTTCTCGGGATTGTCAACTATCTCCGAGACTTTTTTCCTCACATTGCGGTCCACACCTCGAAGTTGTCAAGGATGCTAAAGAAAGCAATTTCCACCACGGGGACCGAAAGGCACAAATTCAAACTCAAACAGTGACTCAAAGATCCATCATCACGAGACTTCCATCCAGTGATTGCTATGTTCTCTCTGCAGATCAGAATCACCATTATTGGCAAACACTATTCCCTAAAGAATCCAAAGCGCACAGGGCAATCCATGCCTATAAATATGAGTTCGTGCACAACCTTCATCATCAGCACTCACACTCAGAAAATCAATTTCTCATTTGGCGCTTCACCATATTCCTCCTTCTCAAAATGAGTCCAAGGAACCAGCAAGCAGACTCTTCCTTTGTCAGTCTCATGGCTTTCATCTTTTGGCTTCCAGATGGCCTTCAAGATTTAATCTTCCAGAAGGTTATCGATCACAAGCATGGTTCCACAGTTCGCATACCCATCTCTTAACATGGCGTTATGGTCTTTAATGGCCATACAAGAATTCAAAGCCAACCTGTAATGAGTTATGTCAAGAGCCATTTGTTCCACATCCTAATCCGCACTAGATGCACCAAATTTGTTTTCAAGCTTCAGACTACTTTCATCCAAAGAGTCGATCAACACTCCAGTTGGGGACATCATGTCATTCGTGACATCACCCTCGTGCTTATTATGTTTTCTCGGTATTTGCAAACCTATACCCAGGGTTTCACTGCTTGATCCCAACTTGATTCATACCACCGCAGACATAAGTAAAGTATGGTTCGGCTGTAATGTTCGCTCCTATTTTTGTGATCCTTGACTCTTCAACTTATAATCGGCTACCACATTCGCATCCCACTGCCAGGATAGTAAAGCTCACCGACCTCCTGGGTCGCCAGATCAATCTCAGAACTCCCATCATTCACCATCATGACTGTGAATCCTTCCATTCCATGTGGACAACCGCTCACGCCTAGAAAGCTCTACCAAGAATATGCTCCACCCTCCTACAATACTCACAGTCCTTTATCTCCTGATGTTCAATCAACTCCATATCTTTACATCAAAGAAGAAATCAGGAATCACCGTCTCCACTCTGAAGGAGATCAGGCCCTAATCCTACAGCAGAGATATGACAATTATCTCATCAGAAATGGCAGATCTACCAGACAGCGGACAAACTGGACTGACTATCCATGGCCTCAACCCACTTTTTCATCAGATTCAGATACATCAGTCTCAGACTCAGACACATCAGTCTCTTCTTACGAGACTATTTCACTTTAATAATGGCATTTGTCTTATATATGCCATAAAAGTCTTAAAGTAGTTTGTCTTTGTATATTAAAGTCTTGTGTAAAAGTCTTTGCCCTTATCCACGGTTTGACTTTTGTGTCCTTGTCTTTACTTTTTCAAAGTAGTGGTTAAGTGTCTTTGTCATGTCATTATCATGTGGTATTATTAGTTTGCATTATTGCTTTACTTTGTCAAGGTTAGGTAACGTGTCCTAATCTAGTGGTTGTAATAGTGGGGGTCCTGTCCCACTTTACTTTATAGCTTCGTCTATAAATGGCGAGCTTCTCCTCATTGTAATATCATCTCAAGTTTTATCAAAAACCTTTATGAAAAGCTTGTTATCAAATATGAGTGGCTAAATATCTTCTTCTTTCTATTCTTTCAATAAGGATCACAGATCGACTTGAATACTTCATTTTCTATCTGGCTTGGTGACAAGTATGCTCTACACTCAGTAGATCTCAGTATATCGAAAGTCTTATGCCCGTTGTACCAGAGTGGTATACTTTATACTATCATTGTCACTATACTAAACACCGAGATAGCCGAAGACACACTGCTCAATTCAAGAGATTCTGGAGTGGCGTAAGAAAAAGCGGTATGTGCTATGATTTCTTCCGTGGTGTTGGGTATATTGGAAACCCGAGTACGCGGCTATTGGCCCTAAGACGATTTGTTCGTGCTCGGTATAACAATGCCCTGATTCGCCGGATCTCAGTATGAGTTCCGACCGACTTTCTATGAGTTAGTGGATCCCGCTTGTATCGTGCATGGATGTTCCGTGATGCTTGATATCTCACCGGTATATATGGTTTGAAACCACTTTGGTTTTGGATCATCGCTTTCCTGCCAAGGAACCGACTTTGCAGTGAGCTAGATCCAAACATCACGATGGATTTTGAGAGGATCGAGATAGGTGGTTGTTGACTTTGTCTATGTCAGAGATATGGTCTTTTGTGGTATGAGAACAACAGGAGATATTGTCTCAACTGGGCTTGAAGTGTATTCAGGTTCAACAGACTATGGGTTGTTTTTTTGTTCATCACCGAAAATTAGAACCGGTGAAGATTCAGGTTGGTCATCTGGTGGAAGATCAGATGGAGGTTTACAACTGCTTTGTTTTGTACTTTTCTTCTTCCTGCGCCTTCTGCGCCTGTGGACGACTTTCCAGTCGTCGTTAGACTCATCATCATCCTGGCATGGACAGCCTGGAACATCCCATATGAAATGTCCGTTTACTTTGTCCTGCAGACAGTGATAGCCTTCAAGAGAAACCGTGATTGGTATATCTTCCGAGCCGTGTTAAGCACACCGTGATCATAGCAAAAGAAAGAAAGAGGTTCTGGGAGGTTGACTTTCTGGAGGTTTAAAGGTCATCCGGACAGTACCGTCTGGCCTTTTTTCATATTGGGCTTCAGAAGTCTGAACTGGTTGGGAGTTCTGATGGAACTTTTCATAGTTGGAAAGCCATTCTAACGGCATCAACTTGAGAAGTTTGGCTTTTTGGATTTGTTTGGGGATTTGGACAATGGTTGGTATGGTTTTATCGTCGGCTAGAATCATGAGGGTGTCTGTGGAGGTTTGAGGTGTAGGAAGATCAAGAGTATGGTTTTGAAGTCTATAAACCAACTGGTGATGTAAAGTAGCCATTTTTGAGGTGACCACTTACTCAGCACCTTGGATTTGGATTTGGACTTTCAAAGTTGTTGAAAGATTAGGATCTTCAAGAGATAGGTTGAAGTTTGGGTAAAAGGTGAGGAGAGCACTACCCGCATGTAGAGTAGTGAGAACAGTACCAATAACAGCATGTTGGTACTCAGTGAATCTAGTGTCCAAAAAGCCATTCTTGCCGTAACCGGCAAGCCTTTTCTGTCATGAATAGTTAAGATCATACGTACCCTTCCGAGGTGGAAGTGTGTATAACCTTCTCGTTTCCAATTGGCGATAAGCTGGTCTGGAATTTTCAAGGTAACATACTGCTCTGCTTGAGTTGCTTGTAAAGCACACTGATCCAGTCTAGAAGACTGATTATATTCTTTTGGAGTAGGACGTCTGGTAGAGATTAGACCAGATGCACCAACTGATCTTTTAAGCTCCAGACTACTTTCCATCACGTAGTCGATGAACACACTAGTTGGGGACATTATGTCATTCGTGACATCACCTCTCAAGCTTACTACATCTTTTGATACTGGTTAAATCTATACCCAGTGGCTCTACTATTTGATCCTAATCTAATCCACACTAGCCGCAGATATGGCAAAGGAAGATGGTGCGACAGAATGTTCGCTCCCATCTTCAGGGATCCTTTAACCCTTGAACTCACTACTGGTTTTCAGATCAGACATCCAACCACAGTGATTGTCAAGCTCACTGACATCTGGGGTCGATACACTGAACCCATTATCAAGGCCATAGAACACCATTATAACTGTGAATCTTTTCATTCCATGTGGACAGAATGTCTTACAGCCAGACAAGCTCTAGCAGAATAGTATGGCATTACTCCCACATACATCACCCACAGTCCTCTATCTCCTGATGTTCAAACCACTCCAGACCTCTTTTTCAGAGAAGAAATCAGGAATCATCGTCTCCACTTTGAAGGAGATAAAGCTTTACAACATAGGTATGACAGATACCTCAGACAGCATGGCAGATCCCAACGCCCGTGGCCAGAAGAAACCAGTTGGACTAATTACCACTAATGGCCTCAACCTAGTCTGGCTCTCCACCGAGCAACGCATGACAGAACTCCGCCTGACTCGCATACATCTTTCATACAAAGACTATTTCACTTTAATAATGTTCTTTGTCTTTAGTGCCTCAAAAGTCATAAAGTAGTTTGTCTTTATGTTCAAAAGTCTTTGTCATTTTCAATAATGGCTTGACTTTTGTGTCATTTATTTTTTCAAAGTTAATGGTTAAAGTGTCTTTGTCTTGCTGTAATAATGGTTTGCTTTTTCTTTATTCTTATCAAGATAAGGTGACTTGTCCTAATCGAGTGGTTGTAATAGTGGGGGTCCTGTCCCACTTTAGGTGAAGCTCTCTTCTATAAAAGGCGAACTTCTCTTCCTTGTAAAACACACTTCCTTGGCAGCTTAATCTAAGTTTTAAGTTTTCTTAAACATGAGTGGCTAAACACTTCTCTTTCTATTCTTCTAAAAAAGATCACAGATCGGCTTAAATAGTTCACTTTCTATCTGGCTTGGTGACGAGTATGCTCTACACTTGCCTCTTGTAGGATCCTGTGTATCAGAAAGCCTTAATCATGTTGTACCAGAGTGGTATAATTCTTATACCATTGCTGTTTTGCCTATACCAGACACCTGAGACAGTCATCAAAAACACTATTCACCAAGGACGTTAAGCCTAGGAGTGGCGCCGAGTCAAAGGGTGGTATGTGCAATGATTTCTTCCGTGGTGTTGGGTATATCGGCTGGAAACCAGAGCATGCGGGATATTGGCCCTAAGGACGATTTGTTCGTCATTGCTCTGGTATAACAATGCCTCGTACTCCACTACACCAAATTGGTGTTCCGTTTGATCCTGTTGGTATCAGTGCGTTATGGGTGTTCCATAATTCCCTGGTATCTCCCTCTACAGATACCCTTATGATTCTAGCCGACAATGAAACCATACCAACCATTGTCCAAATCCCCAAATAAATCCAAAAAGCCGAACTTCTCAAGTTGATGCCGTTAGAATGGCTTTCCAACTATGAAAAGTTCCATCAGAACTCCCAACCAGTTCAGACTTCTGAAGCCCAATATGAAAAAAGGCCAGATGGTACTGTTCGGATGACCTTTAAACCTCCAGAAAGTCAACCTCCCAGAACCTCTTTCTCTTACACTGCTATGATCACGGCTGTTAACACAACTTGAGAAGATCTACCAATCCACAGTTTCTCTTCCAAAGGCTATCTTGTCTACCCAGAGAAAGTAAACGGACATTTCATATGGGATGTTCCAGGCTCTCACATATGTGATCCAGGCTGTCCATGCCAGGATGATGATGAGTCTGACGACGACTGGGAAGTCGTCCACATGAGGAAGAAGAAAAGTGCAAAATGAAGCAGTTGTAAACCTCCATCTGATCTTCCACCAGATGACCATTCTGAATCTTCAGGTGATGAACCAGAAAACAACCCATGGTCTGTTGAACCTGAATACACTTCAAGCCCAATTGAGACAACATCTCATGTTGTTCTCACACCACAAAAGACCATTCCCACAGCCTGCAGACAAGAAGTCAACAACCCACTCCTGTTTCAATCCTCTCCAAAATCCATCATGATGTTTGGATATAGCTCTTACTAAAGTCAGTTCCCTTCCTTGGGAAAACAGACAGATCCACAAACCAAAGTGGTTTTCAAACCATATGTCCAGCCTAATGTTCTCCCTACTGGACAGATTGAGGAACCAAAGCAGTACGAACAAGTGCTTAACTAGCAGACCCAGAATGCCAAGAGTTCAGAATACAGTCTTGGAATCCCTTGTTACCAGGATGGATCATGTTCAAGCACAAGTCCAAACAACAAATAGAAATGTTGAGGCAATTACAGCTAGGATGGAACAGCTGTACCAAGGCCTTCACCAACGAATTGCAAAGTTGAAGCTCTAATATAATATGTTCTTTGTTATTTCTCGCATGGTTAGTACTGCCGCCTATATTAAAAGATTGTTGACTTTGGGATAGCTTGAGTATTAGCTCTATTGTACATTTAGAAGCTTTACGTGCTAGGAAGTAAGTTGCATTGGACATATGCATTCCGTCATTTATTTTATGAATGAGGTGTTTTAAGTTTGAAAAATGAGTTGTTGTACTACTAGGTGACAAAGTTTTCCAAAGAGGGCAAGTCCTCCAGGCTAAAAAAAAGATCAACTAGTAAGCCCAAGGGCACCATGGGAGAAAGTGCTATTAAACCAAAACCATTAAACTAGGATATGTGGCATTGTTATACTAGAGCAATGACAATCTTCAGATTCTCCTTAGGATCGATAGCCCGCATGCTCGGGTCTCTAGCCTATATACCCAATACCATAAGTGAAAACCACACGAGCTGGTGGTTGATACCCATGACAATCTCAGATAGACACTTCAAACCTTTTAACCCGCTAACGATGTCATACAGACATATAAACAGATGAACTATTGTGGGTGTCAAGATTCTATGTGAAAACTAAGGTTTGGGATGGATTCAGGAAAACAGGACTTTTCTGGTGCATAGGATCCTCAAAAAGAGGCAAGTGCAGAGCATACTCAGTATAGGAGGGACGAACTACTCTTAGGACAATGGTTTGGAGACGATCTTAGAATTTCCTAGATAAGAGAGATTTAGAGAGACATTTGCATATTTTGAAACTTGGATGTTTATTCCAGAAGCACCTCCCTAAACTCAAGGCCGGGGCAAACCTTATATAGCATATAAAAGCAAAACGATAAGATAGGGCCCTTAAAGCAAAAGATTAAAGCAAAGATTACTTTTGCAAAAGCAAAGGTATCTTTTTACAAATGCAAAAGCAAAGGTATCTTTTTACAAAAGCAAAAGCAAAGTTTTACAAAAGTAAAATTAAAAAGTAAAGCAAACCACGCATGCTTAAAAGAAGACAAGCTAGGACAGGACATGACCCCTGTCTTTATTAAAGCCTTGATTTCTAGATGACTGCTATCATGGAGGGGATGGGAATCTTGATGGACATTATCTTTTTTTCATTCTGCTGACGCACCTTTTGGATTTCTCTGTGGAGACATTGATCTTCAAAGTCTGTGAGCTCTTCACTACTTTCATCAGTAGTGTCTCTTATTTGGCTTATCTGGATGCGGACTTTCTTCAATTTTCCTTTGGCCTTTGCTGGATAAGTATGAACTATGGGCTTTTTCTAAGATTTCTTTTCTGGGGACTTTGGTGGAGGTTCTGTGGCTGTTGGTGCAGGGATCATGTAACTGGAGTAGGGATTAGCAAATTTGAGACATGAATTCTTCCCAAGGATCTTGGGAATCTTAGAATAGGATATATGTATAGTCAGGTATTTCTTCCTTTACTAGGATTCCTGTGACTGTGGGATCAGGATTGGGTGTTCCAGGAAAATGGTGAGGAAATAGCTGTAAGGTATGCTAAGGACCTATGGATATATGGTGGATATCCGTGGGAGGAGGTTGAATATTATTTAGCTAAAAAGGCTTTTAAGATTGAAGTGGTGGAAGGATTATGGAGAATTGGCTATTGATGTGAGAAAGTCTGCCATTTTAGTCTCTGGATTGTGGATGTTGGAAATATGGGCGATGGACTGTGAAAATTGAAGTGAACATCTCTGGTTCTTGGTAGGTTGAAAGTCGATGGAAAGTCGAAATGTTCAGCTTGTTCATACCACCAAGTGAGTGGGCTATACCATTCAAGGAGTGTCCATAAAATGGATGAAGCATTTTCTGGATGGAGAAGATGACGAAGTGTGGCTGGGACTAGAAGAACTAATTTGGTAGCGGGTAGCGGATACGTGGCGTTGTTCTACCACAGCAATAATGAACTTAATTATCCTTTGGGCTAGTAGCCCGCATGCTCGGGTTTCGAGCCGATATACCCAATACCAGAAGTGAATACCACATGAAATGGTGGCTAATAACCTTGACTTGAAACCTTTTAACCCTCAGTAATCATCCTAACATTGTCACACAGACATACAGTCGGATGACCTATTGGGGTGTCAAGATTCTACGTGAAACCTAGGCTTGGGATGGATTTAGGAAATCAGGACTTTTCTGGTGCACAGGATCCTCAACTTCTCTCTGAGAGATGATTTATACTCCATGGCCGAGTGGTATTAGAGCCTAACGCAGTTCTCTCTAAAAGGGTGGTATATTGTAGAAGGTCTGTGATCTGAAAAAGAAGAATAGAAACTCTAATACTCATGGCTTCTTTTTCAACTTCAGAAACTCCTATTTCTCTTTCCTCTACTCTTTCTTTTCCTAGATCATGTACAAAACATCTAGCCTCTAAAATTGAAAACCTTGTAGAATATTCTTATGTTCCTAATTCTACAAAAATCATTGAGTCTTCTTTACCCTTAATCAGCCTGTACAAACTGTATCAGAGATCCAATTCTGTTACCAAAACCATTTGATCCCTGATCTCCACGAGACGTCTTGTTTTAAAAGAGTACATCTAGTCTTCAAGACTGGTCAGTATGTAACTCTGGAAATTCCAACAGAACTTGTGGCAAACGAGAAACGAGAAGGTTATACAGACCTCCATCTTGGGGGAGTACGTATAATCCTGACTCTCTAGAAAAGGCTTGCCTGTTACGGCAAGAATAGCTCTCATGGACACCAGATTCAAAGAGTACCAACATGTTGTTATTGGTATTGTCCTCACTACTCTCCATGCGGGGAGTGCCCTTCTTACCTTTTACCCAAATTTCAATCTGTCCCTTGAAGATCCCAACTTTCCAACCACCTTGAAGGTGCAGATCCAATTACAAGGTGCAGAACAAGTAGTCACGGTAAAAATGGCTACTTTGCATCACCGATTGGTATAGACTTCAAAACCGTGCCCTTGATCTTCTTACACCGCAAACCTCCGCAGATACTCTCATGATCCTAGCCGACAATGAAACCATTGCCACCATTGTCCAGATCCCTAAGTAGATTAAAAAAGCATAACTTCTCAAGTTGATGCCGTTGGAATGGCTCTCCAACTATGAAAAGTTCCCATTCAGACTTCTGATGCCCAGGTTGAAAAAAGGCCAGACGGTACTGTCGAATGACCTTTCAAACTTCTGAAAGTCAACTTCCCAGAACTTCCTTTTCATACACTGCTATGATCACAGTTGTTCAGACAGCTCAAGAAGATCTTCCCATCTATGGCTTCTCTTCAGATGGTTATCCTACAAGGACACTTTATTTGGGATGTTCCCGGATCACATCAGTGCGTTCCAGGTTGCCCTTACCTAGATGATGATGACTCTGATGATGACTGGGAAGTCAACAGACACCCTCGGCGGCGGAAAACAAAAAGTACAAGACGAGGCAGTTTCGTGATCTCCCACTAGATGATGAACCCGACTATACTCCATGGCCGGTTGAGACAACATCTCCTATTGTTTTCACATCTCAAGTTTCCATACCCACAACCTGTAGACAAGAAGTCAACAACTCACTTCTGTCTCAAATCTCTCTACAGTCCTGTATGATGTTTTCATCCAGCTCTTATCATAACCAGTTTCCTCCCTTGGAAAAATAGACAGATCCACAAACCAAAGTGGTTTCCAAATCATTTGTCTAGCCTCCTGTTCTTTCTATTGGATAGATTGAGGAACCAAAGCAGTATGAAACAGTGCTTACCTGGCAAACCCAAAAGGCCAGAGTTTAGAATACAGTCCTGGAATCTTCTGATACCAGGCTTGACAATGTTCAAGTACAAGTCCAGACTACTAATAAGAAGGTTGACGCAATTATAGCTCGGATGGAACAGCTGTATCGTAACCTCCATGAACAGATTGCTAGATTGGGCACGAAGCTTCGTCGTATGATCCAGCACATTTATTGGGGACCAGAGTTCAACCAAAATGAAGCTGAAATCAGGCAGCTTAGCGTTGAGCTTGCTCTGATACCAACACGTAAAGTGGAGCACCCATTTCAGAGAGTCAGTGGAGTACGGGGCGTTGTTATACCAGAGCAATGACGAACAAATCGTCCTTAAGGCCAATAGCCTGCATGCTCGGGTTTCCAGTCGATATACCCAACACCAGGGAAAAAACCATAGCACATACCACCCTTTGACTAGCGCCACTCCTAGGCATAAGGTGGCATAGGCGAAACAGCAATGGTATAAGAATATACCACTCTAGTCCAACAGGATAAGACTTTTTAATATACTGATCCTACAAGAGGCAAGTGTAGAGCATACTCGTCAGCAAGCCAGATAGAAAGTGAACTATTTAAGTCGATCTGTGATCTTTATTAGAAGAATAGAAAGAGAAGAGTTTAGCCACTCATGATTAAGAGAAAACTTTAAACTCTTATTGAAGGGAAATTTTTTTTTAGATCTGAAGATATCTTACAAGGAGGAGAAGGTTGCCTTTTATAGACGAGAGCTTCACGTAATGTAGGACAAGACCCTTACTATTATAACAACTTGATTAGGACAAGTCACCTAATCTTGATAAGAGCAAAGAAAAAGCAAACCATTATTGCAACAAGACAAAGACACTTTAACCACTAGCTTTGAAAAAGTAAATGACACAAAAGTCAAGCCATTATTGGAAAATTACAAAGACTTTTAAACATAAAAGACAAACTACTTTATGACTTTTGAGACACTAAAGACAAAGTCCATTATTAAAGCGAAATAGTGCCTTCTGAGGTGTCGGAGTCATCAGTCGCGTGAGGGTCTTGATCCCAATTTTTAAATGCATCTGCCCAAGAGCGCGATGTCAGAGGAAACGTCAACTGTGTTGGAGGATCCGGTTGAGAACAGAAAGGAAGATAAGGATCTGCGGGTTTTTGAGTAGAGGAAGATCCTTGATCATATTGAGAAAATATAGGAGTGAAATCTTCATATGGATCTTGAGAGTCTTGGAAGAGAAAGTCAGTGTGATCTGGCTTTTCTTCTTTGATGATTATTCCCCTGCTGAGAGGCTAAGAATGTGAGGATGGAGTGGGAACCATAAACATATCATGTTTTGGTCCAAGGGATGTATGGAAGATAGTGGGTTGGTCTAAGAAATTTTTTTAAAGAGGCCTTGGTATGGAAGTCTTATTCAAGGCAGACAAAGTGAGGAACAATCTTCCATTCATAAGTCTGATCCTGTGTCTAAAATGCATTAGTCTGAGGATGCTGGAAATATGGACGGTGAATGATAAAAAAAGAGGTGAACAATTTTCCTTCTTGATCAGGGAGTTCCTTGAGGTGATGAGTTTGAGCAATTTGGCTGGAGTCAAGGCCACCGCCAAGTGCGAAAACCACTGAAATAGAGTCCAAGTGAGACTTGTTGAGTAAGTCAGATTGGGGATGGGATAAGGGCAAACTAATTGCTCTAATACCACCATGGGTGTCTACTAAAGACACAATCGCGGAATTTCAGGAACACGGCAGTGCTTCTCTTGCTAGAATCCTAAATGGCTCATGGATACAGACAATTGGAGTCTGGATAGACAATTGGAGTCTACTAACCCTCGGTAATCATCCTAGGCGATCCTGGCGACCCTCCTTGGTCTTGATCTAAGCGGACGAACTATTGGGGTGTTTAGACCTTACTCGGTTTTCTCAGACCTTACTCGGTTCACTAGAGACCTGGACTAGACTCTAAGCACTTTGATTCCTTAACTTTTCTGATACACAGGATCCTCAGTGAGGCAAGTGTAGAGCATACTCAGTCGATAGGAAGAAGCAAACAATTCTTAGAACTATGGAGAGAAGAGATAGACTTGAGAGGATTACCCCAGGAAGAGAGTGTTTAAGCAAACATTATTTTTATTTCAACTTGAACTTTTCTTACAAGAGGCTCTTAACCTCTGAACTAGCTTCTGGATCGTAATCCAGCTCTCTCTTACAAAGCTAAAGCTTCACTTATATAGAGCTAAAAAGCTAAAAGGATAAGACAGGACCCTTATCCTTATCCTGATTAAAGTAGCTTTTTCATAAGCAAACGAAAACTTAAAGTAGCTTTTTACAAAAGCATAAACAAACAAAAGCTTAAAGTAGCTTTTTGAAAAGCATAAACAAACAAAAGCTTAAAGTAGCTTTTACAAAAGCATAAACAAACAAAAGCTTAAAGTAGCTTTTTCAAAAGCAAATAGTAAAAGCCAATTATTATGCTTGCACACTAGAAGACAAAATATTAAAGCCATGATTCACGGAGTGGATGGGAATCGAGATGGAGACATAGACATGTTCATCTCTTCATCCTCTTGTTGGGCTTTGCGAATCTTTCTTCGGAAAATCTTATCTTCAAAATTAAGCGAGTTGTGGAAGTGTCCTTTATCGATTGAAGTGTCTCACAGCTTGTTATATGCCGAATCTTCTTTTTCTTTCCTTTGACATCTGCGGTGGCTGGTAAGGAAGGCTGACTCTTAGGAGGATCGAGGCTGTGGGGTCGGAATCATAGTGCCTGAGTAAGGACTGGGGACTTGACTAACAAGTGACATGAATTCTTCCCAGGGGTCTTGGGAATCCTGAAATAAGAAGTCTGTGAAATCTGGTCTTTCTTCCCGGATGACGATTCACATAGGTTGAGGTTTTGTGAAAGTAGTTGCGGGATAATGGTGAGGAGATAATTCAAGTTTATGATTTGGACGATAGAAGTGTGGTGAATTTCTACGATGGGTGGGTTGGATATTGTTGATTTCAAAAGGTATGCCTTGAGTTGAGCATTATTGTTGGGGTCATGAAGGATAGGATAAGGATCTTGGCAGTCATGAATTCAAAGGCTTGGTCTTGTGTCCAAAATCCTTGGTGTGGGGATCTTTGGAAATAAGGACGATGCACAATGAACACAGTAAACATTTACGGTTCTGCTACGCGATCGGTCAAGGTATGCGAAATTAGCAATATTGTTCAGAGTAGTTCGCCACCATGTGAGTGGACTGTACCACTCAAGGAAAGTCCACAAAAGTGTGGATACATTCTCAGGATTGTGGAGATGTCGTCTGGTAGCTTGGACAGGCAGGACAAGCTTTGTGGCGTATAATATGGTGAGACACCACATATACCACATTTCTTCTTCAGTAATATCTCTTGATAAATCCAAGATAAGACCAGTAAGAAACATACACTCTGGATGGAAAGTTGGAAAACTGAGTGGATTATTATAGTGAAATCTCATAAACCAACGAAAGAGATATTGCTTGGCATATTCTTGAATTTGGAAAGCAGTTGAAAAAGACATGCCTGGAGGAAATTGTTTTTGGATGGCTGCTTTAAAGGGAAGAGTTTTTGGCCTGGAAGATTTAGAACTAGAAGCCATTGAGATAACTGGAATGGTTATGGATGACAGGATAGCTGAAGGTTTTATAGGTGGTCGTGTGAGGAGATCAGGGATTAAATTGTCTTTTCCTTTGATATGTTTAACAGTGAAGTCGTACTTGGCAAACCAAGCTTTTAGGTTGAGAAGCTGTTTGTCAGGAAGGACTTTGTTTTTGAAGTTTAGTATCTGAGGAAAAGAGGAGTTATCCATTCTTACCACAAAATGATGACTCAGCAGATGGAACTCAAATTTCTTTATTCCATATTTGACTGCTAAGATTTCCTTGTAAATGATGTGGTAATTCTTTTCTGCGTCTGAAAATTGACCGCTGGCATGAGCACAGTAAGATTCTTTCTTATCCTCCTTTTCTAATAATAAAGCTGCCCAGTAATTATCACTGGCATCGGTCTGGAGAATTCTTTGACCATTGGAGGGAACCTTCAAAGGTAGAGGTGACTGTGCTACTTTCTTGAGCTGCTGCAAAGCTGTGGATTGCAGTGGACCCCATGGGGGTGCATCTTTCTTGAGTAACTTTGACAGCTGGCTTGTGTGGACCGCAACTTTAGGGATAAAGTCTCTGAGATAATTGATGATTCCAAGCTGAATCACTTCTTTGAAAGGTTGACATCTGGAAAGTTCATCAATTCTTTGTGCAATGTCTTGATTCTGGCTGGTAATGACCATCATGTATTGTCATCCCAAGGAAGTTGATGGATGACTGAGCAATAAAGCTTTTCTTTTCTGATAACATGATGCCATAATGTTTGATGAGAGTGTAGAACTCTGTGAGCAACTGCTGGTGTGCCTGATGATCTGTGGAAAACAACAAAATGTCGTCAATGTAAATCAATGCACTATGCAGTATGGGCTGGAATATTTGTATCATGGACTTTTGGAAAATGGATGGGGCTACTTTGAGACCGAAGGGCATGACAGTCCATTGATAATGGGCATTGGGTATGCAAAATGCGGTTTGGGCCTATCACGGATGGAGCCTATCTGCCAAAATCGACTTAAGGTCGAACTTTGAAAATATTTTGGCTGGCTTGGGTGTATGAACAAAGATTGGATCTTTGGGGTGAAACTTATCATCCACGAGGAAAGCATTTAAGGGGCGATAGTCATGACTAGTCTTTTCTTTCCTCGAACTAACTTTCGGATCGTTTTCAACATAAAAGGCATGACCCAATCGACTTAGTGGGTTCAATGAGGCCTTGTGCTAATGGAGGCATTCTGTTGTGCTAACGGAGGTCGAGGTGTCATTCTGGATGGGATGCTTTGGTAGGATTGACATCTTCATTGAGTTTGAAAGGAGACTCGCGAAGGATTCGTTCTTCCACGAGAGGAGAGGGTGATGGAGCTGTGAGTGGCTTTCTGCAAAACTCAAGTAGTTTGAGGGATATCTCAATGTAATCAGGTGGGTGTTCCTTAATGGAAAACAGGTTTGGGATGTCTGTGTATGGAAGGAACATGTGTTTGAAGCTAATTCCCCTGGGTTTGATGACAAGCTTTTCAGCTAAGGAAATTAGATCAAAGCCAATGAGAAGATCTTTAGTGTGGAGATCTGAACCAATGAGTTTCTTTTGAACAATACAGTTAGGGAAAAACTGTATCCTGATGGATTTTCTGGTAATTAGGGTAGTTCTGAATGTTTCTCCATTGGCATTTCTGAAATATCTGTCACATGGTTTCCAGTAGGACTCTGGAAGAATACGGGGGTTGATCATGGATTCTTCTGCCCCGGTATCAATGAAACCGATTACTGGAATGGGTTTTGAGAACTTCTGGATCGGGGTGAGACTTTGACCAAAGGTATTTTGTGAGTGACAAAGCAGTTTTGGGTGGCTTTTGGAATGGACACAGGTCGATTTCTTTTGTGAAAAGATTGTAGAACAATGGATGCATGTCGGAGGATGAGACCTCGAGTTATCTGAAGCTGAAATATTACAGGCGGACTCTGCTTAGGATGAAAGCGATGTCAGAATCTTGTTCGGGCTGATTCGAAAAGTTGGATTCAATTTCATCGTTGTCTGCTGGTTTGAAGGCTGAATCTTTGGATCAATCGAGCGCCTTTGCGAGGCTTGTTGGCACAATGCTTGGCAAAGTGGCCTTTTCTTTGCATATGTATGGATATGGGCTTTTGAAACTAGAAGATGGGTCTTTTCTTACGGAAGAAGCGGTATCGTTTCTTGGGCTTTCTAGAAGGCGTGGGTGAGGATAGTGTTTGGGAACTTGAAATGTTTTTCTTTTTGGTGGGCAAGTGCATTTCTTCTTGTCCTTGCACATGATTTCCGTGGGGCTGACTTTTACACGCCTTGTATGTTGCTTTCCTCGATCAAATCTTTGAAGAATTTCTTTTGTTCGCACTTCAGTCGAGACATTGAAGAGCAATCGATAAATCTTTCAAGAGAAATTGCTTGATGGTAATGTTGTGCTGAGTGAAGTGTCTTTGAATGTCGGATGGAGTTCCTCAGGAAGGAAGCAATGAAAACATGCTTAAGAGATGGATCGTTAAATCCATTGAGCTTGTAGAACAACATGCTCATTCTTTTGTAGTGAACATCCAGATGTTTCTTCTCGAGAACAACATTTCATCGATAATACTCATTCTAGTATGTCAACAACTCTAGGATCATGATGAGCGATCATGATGGCGAAGAGTCTTTGCGCTGGTGCAGATTGAAGGAATTGCAGTTGGCGATAATCCCCACGGCTTTCATACCATTCTCGTAAAGATCCCGTAAAACGGGAGTTGAATTCTTTGAGAACTCTCTGAGAATTGGCATTTGGAACAGACATTTGCAAATCTATCCATGCGGAATTCATGGAATCTTCATCCATTTGTGCGGGAACATCATCAAGGTGAACCCGATGAGTGATGACTTTGAAGTGTGATTCGAGCACTGTGGAGGTGGATCGGGAGGTGGTGCGAGGTGGTGCGGGAGTGGTATGAGTGGTGCCACTCTGTGCATGAGTTTCTCGTCACTAGAAATTGGATCTGATAGGAGTAGTTCTTCAGTGGAAGATTCGAACTTGATCATTTCTTTGTTTGAGCCATCAAGGCTAATCTGGAAATATCGGTAGGATTCATCATCGAGAATGATGTGTAAGCGAGGATGTGAAGATATCTGTTGATGGTGCAGTAGTGCAGTATGCTCGATGAGTTACGAACATGTATATACGAGTTAGCGAGCTGAAATTTCGATGTGATTTAAGGGTATAAACGGAGTTCATCAGGTTTTATCTGAGAAGATATATGGGCCGATGAAGGGTTGTTGTCTTTTGGAAGTGGTTGTGGTTGTTCGGGGAATGTATTCGAGAATGAGCGGGAAATGTTCACGAAGATGAAGGACACGGTGTTGGAGTGCAGTGGTTGACACAGGTGAAAGCGTGAGTCTGAGGTTGGGTATACCTTTGGTGGTGTATAGAGTGGAGTGTGAAGGTTGACTCTGGTTGATCGGGTTGGTGTTTGGGTGACCTTTCTTTTGGCTTTTGAGTGCTTATGACTTATTCTTTGTTCTTTGTTGTCTCTCTTGTTGTCTTTCACAGTGCAGACAGTACCTTTGGGACAAGCCAAAAACTTTGTTGGATCAAGCGGTTGGGTCGTTTGATAGAAAGGTTGGTAGGTCTTTGAAGGCGGTGGTGACACACCAATAGGTTGAGGCCCAGGTAAGCGGTGATGGTTGAAGCTGTTGTTGTCATGCTGCTTCTATTCTTGCAAGTTCGACTTTTAGCTTTCGATCTACTGCTTCTTTCGATTGAAATCGGGACCCCGAATGTTGTTATTGATCATGGATTAGAGATCGATATCCAGTGGGTGACTACTGTTCTGAGGTTGAGATAGATCTGGTCCAGCTTAGATGATATAGCGATGACTTTGCTATTTGTTTTGTTGACACAGGTGGAAACCCTTTCTATCTTTTGACTTTATGTTTTGCAAGGCAATATTACGGTACATGGCGTTACTGCGTTTGCCAATTGAGGACTTCTCATATTAGCTTGAGAGGTTCGGAATGGCGGTTGAGGATATTCTTGGAGTTGGATGTATGGTGGGACATCGCATTGATGCAATGAGTGCATGTTTCTTTCCATGGGAGAAAGTTTTCTGGTAACGATGCGGATGTAGAAAACATCATGCAAGGCTGGGCCGGTGATGCTTGAATAATGGCGAAAAAGATGCGACTTGGGCTCTGCGGGTTTTCTGTTGGGATAAGCAGAGGTATGGCTTTGGGTTTGCGGATTTTTCTTTTATGGGCTCGAGATGGTTTGATGGGTAAAGGTCGTGCGGGGTTTGGAGCATCATCTGGATCGATGGAGGTAAGGATTTGCGAGGTGTTTGGCAAAGCAAGGCTTTTCCTTTTCTTTCTTCTCCTGCGCATGATTTCAAAATCCTCGTCATCGTGAATAGTTGTCATCCTCGCAGGACAACTGGATCACACATGAGAGTCGATTATCCCATATGAAATGACCATCAATCTTGTCCAGATAGTGGATAACCATCGTGGCTAAATCCCCAAATAAATTTTCTTTTCTTGCTTGGTTTTGATTTGGATCGTCATGGTGTAAGACGACCTATGAGGTTCGGTGGTTTTCGGAGTTGGTGCTTGAAAAGCTTGTTTTGATTGCCATCGGGCCGATTCGAAAAGAGGTTCTTGAGTGTTTTCATGGAATTTCTCATGGTTAGAAATCCATTCAAGAGGCATGAGTTCTTGTAGTTCATGTGAGGGTATCTGTTTGGGAAATTGGATTAAAGTGGGTGTGGAATCTGTATCAGCTAAGATCATCAAATCATCAGAGGATGCTTGAGAGGTTGACAAGTCTAACTCATGGTTTTGCAAGCGATAGACCAGTGAGTGGTGTAAAGTGGCGATCTTTGAGGTGGTAGCGGTACATCCTCCCATCAGACTTTGAGAGCTTTTGAGAGGTTGGGATCATCGAGGGAAAAGTTGAAATTTGGATAAAGGTGAGTAGCACACTTCCGAGTTGAGGGTAGTGAGGCTGTTCCGATCGGCTGCATCTTTGTGCTAACTTGGCGAGTGTCAGTAAAGCGATTCTGGCGATGGCTGGAAGACCTTTTCGTCCATGTAGGGTGAGAATCATTCGGATTCCTCCAAGATGAAGGTGAGAATATTCCTCTCTCTTCCACTGGGAGATAAGAGTATCTGGGATTTCTAGGGTAGCATCTTTATTCGGTAGAGTTGGTGAAGAGAACACTGGTCTAGTCTAGAAGACTGTACATACTCTTTTGGAGTACTTCTACGCCTAGAGATAAGAGTTTTTACACTTTTGGTGAAACTAGGAGTTTTGTACAACTGGTAAGGACTCATTACAGGTAGGGTAGACTCTTTTACTTGAGCAGACTCTGGAATATACGAGTATTCTACAAGATTTTCTATTTTAGAGGCAAGATACTTTTTACATGACTCTGGGATTTTTAGAGTGGATGAGGACCTTTGGAGCTAGACTTGAAGTTGAAGTTGAAGACATGTTTGATAATTTCCTTGGTGTCGTATCCTCGGTTTCTCTCTACCCAACTAATTACATGATATTGCTTCTTTGAGTGAAGACTTGGGCTCACGATACCCGGGGATGGGATAAGGGCAAACTAATTGCTCTAATACCACCATGGGTGTCTACTAAAGACACAATCACGGAATTTCGTGAACAGCGGCTGCTGCTAGAATCCTAAATGGCTCATGGATACGAGACAATTGGAGTCCGGATAGACAATTGGAGTCTACTAACCCTCGGTAATCATCCTAGGCGATCCTGGCGACCCTCCTTGGTCTTGATCTAAGCGGACGAACTATTGGGGTGTTTAGACCTTACTCGGTTTTCTCAGACCTTACTCGGTTCACTAGAGACCTGGACTAGACTCTAAGCACTGTGATTCAGCTTTTACGATGCGGGATCCTCGTGAGGCAAGTGTAGAGCATACTCGGTCGATGGGAAGAAGCGAAACAATTCTTAGAACTATGGAAGAGATAGACTTGAGAGGATTACCCGGGAAGAGTGTTTAAGCAAACATTATTTTATTTCAACTTGAACTTTTCTTACAAGAGGCTCTTAACCTCGAACTAGCTTACGGATCGTAATCCATCTGCTCTTACCAAGCTAAAGCTTCATATATAGAGCTAAAAAGCTAAAAGGATAAGACAGGACCCTTATCCTTATCCTGATTAAAGTAGCTTTTTCAAAAGCATAAACAAACAAAAGCTTAAAGTAGCTTTTACAAAAGCATAAACAAACAAAAGCTTAAAGTAGCTTTTACAAAAGCATAAACAAACAAAAGCTTAAAGTAGCTTTTACAAAAGCAAATAGTAAAGCCAATTATTATGCTTGCACTAGAAGACAAAATATTAAAGCCATGATTCGCGGAGTGGATGGGAATCGAAAATAGTATCGTATGATGATGATGCAGTAAGGCGATGTATGCAGTTACATGTCGGTCAGTGAGGCCAATTTGAATAATCTGTTTTCTGGAGCCAAGGCTTTCTTCCTTGTTTTCGGCAATAGAGATCATATCGATACCTGAGGATGGTGACCTTGTCTTTGTCGAGTCTGCTTTACGATTTCTTCTACAAAGTAAAGGTGCAGGTGGTTTGTACATGGAGAGATTGGGTATGTATAAGTAGGAAAAGTGCCATAGACTTCTGCAAGGGCATTTCTGGCTGTGTGGCATTGTTCCCACATAGAGTGAAAGGATTCACAGTCATGGTGGTGGATGATAGGTTTGACCAATGGTTTCTCATGTCGACCCCATATGTCTGTTAATTTAACAATAACAATGGTGGGGTGTTGTATCTGTTCTCCTGTGATAAGTTCAAGGGTAAGAACGTCCTTGAATATGGAACTGAACATCTTGTCAAACCATTTTCCTTTTCCATACCTTCTGCTAGTGTGGATTAGATCTGGATTTAACAGGAAGGCAACTGGACAAAGGTTTAACCAGTACCAGAAGATGTAGAAAGCTTGGGGGGTTATGTCAGTGATAACATAGTGACCCCAACTAGAATGTTCATCAACTACATGGTAGAAAGTTTTACTGAGAGTAAAAATGAGTTGATGCATCTGGTCTGAATTTGGATGAGGTTCAAAGGGTTGATGACTTAAACCATCTTTCTGAGGCTTAAACTCCTGGGCGGCCATAAGAGACCATAGACGCCATGTGAGGTTGTTGGGACAGTTAAAGTCATATTTGTGATCTATGACTTTTTCAAAGATGAAGTTCTGGAGTTCTTCAGGAAGCCATTGTATGAAAGTCATAAGGGTGAAGGTAGAAGTGTCTACCATCATTTGCTTTGAGGGGCTCATGATGAATGGGGATGTAAATCTCCAAATGAGGAATTGGTTTTTAGAAGAGGAGTGATGATAAGGGCTAATGGCTAATGTGCTTTTATAGGCTCGATTCCTCTTTTGAACTTTGGATTCTTTGGGATAAAGTGTTTGCCGATAGCGATGGATAAGACTAGTACCTTGTTGGCAATCACTGAGAAAAGATCTCAGCTTTAATGGCGGCTGAGTTAACTTCTTGAAATTTGCTGGATTCTGATGGACCCCGTAGGGGTGCATCTTTCTTGAGTAACTTTGACGGTGGCTTGTGTGGACCCATGACTTTAGGGATAAAGTCTACGAGATAATTGATGATTCAAGCTGAATCTGCTTCTTTGAAAGGTTGACATCTGGAAAGTTCATCAATTTGTGCAATGTCTTGATTACATTTGGTAATGACCATCATGTATTGTCATCCCAAGGAAGTTGATGGATGGTGAGCAATAAAGCTTTTCTTTTACGATAACATGATGCCATAATGTTTGATGAGAGTGTAGAACTCACGTGAGCATTCTTTGGTGTGCACGATGATCATGGAAAACAACAAAATGTCGTCAATGTAAATCAATGCACTATGCGATGTAAATTTGGAAGATTTGTATCATGGACTTTTGGAAAATGGATGGGGCTACTTTGAGGCCAGAAGGGCATGGCGATCCATTGATAATGGGCATTGGGTATGCAAAATGCGATTTTGGGCCTATCAGCTGGGATGGAGCCTATAAAATCGACTTAAGGTCGAACTTTGAAAATATTTTGGCACGGCTTGGGTGTATGAACAAGATTGGATCTTTGGGGTGAAACTTATCATCCACGAGGAAAGCATTTAAGGGCGATAGTCTATGACTAGTCTTTTCTTTCCTCGAACTAACTTTCGGATCGTTTTTCAACATAAAAGGCTGGGCAAGCCCAATCTGCCTTAGTGGGTTCAATGAGGCCGTGTGCTAATAACTGGAGGCATTCCTGTTGTGCTAACAGGAGGTCTGAGGGTGTCATTCCTGGATGGGATGCTTTGGTAGGATTGACATCTTCATTGAGTTTGAAAGGAGACTCGCGAAGGATTTATTCTTCCGAGAGGAAGAGGGTGATGGAGCTGTGGTGGCTTTACGTGCAAAACTCAAGGAGTTTGAGGATATGTCACAGTAATCGGTGGGTGTTCTTAATGGAAAGCAGGTTTGGGATATACGTATGGAAGGAACATGTGTTTGAAGCTAATTCCACAGGTTTGATGACAAGCTTTTAAGGAAATTAGATCAAAGCCAATGAGAAGATCTTTAGTGTGGAGATCTGAACCAATGAGTTCTTTTGAACAATACTGATTAGGAAAAAGCGTATCTGATGGATTTTACGTAGTGGGGTAGTTACGAATGTTTCTCCATTGGCATTCTGAAATATACATCACATGGTTTCGATGGGACTACGGAAGAATCTGAGGGTTGATCATGGATTCTTCTTACGGTATCAATGAAAGAATTCTTGGAATGGGTTTGAGAACTTACGGATCGGGGTGAGACTTTGACCAAAGGTATTTTGTGGTGACAAAGCAGTTTTGGGTGGCTTTTGGAATGGACACAGGTCGATTTCTTTTGTGAAAAGATTGTAGACAATGGATGCATGTCGAGGAGGATGAGACCTCGAGTTATCTGAGCCCTGAAATATTACGGGCGGACTCTGCTAGGATGAAAGCGATGTCAGAATCTTATTCGGGATTCGAAAAGTTGGATTCAATTTCATCATTGTTATGCAGTGGTTTGAAGGCATGAATCTTGGATCAATCAGGCGCCTTTGCGGGCTTGTTGGCCTGATGCTTGGCAAAGTGGCCTTTTCTTTTGCATATGTAGCAGCGGCGTCTTTCTTGGATATGGGCTTTTGAAACTAGAAGATGGGTCTTTTCTTACGGAAGAAGCGGTATCGTTCTTGGGCTTTCTAGAAGGACCGTGGGTGAGGATAGTGTTTAGGAACACGGAAATGTTTTCTTCTTGGTTGGGCAAGTGCATTTCTTCTTGTCCTTGCACATGATTTCAGTGGGACTGACTTTTTGCGCCTTAGCATAAGTTGCTTTTTCCTCGATCAAAACTTTGAAGAAATTCTTTTGTTCGAAATTACTGTCAAGACATTGAAGAGCAATCGATAAATCTTTCAAGAAATTGCTTGATGGTAATGTTGTCTTTGAGTGAAGTGTCTTTGAATATGCGGATGGAGTTCTCGGGAAGGAAGCAATGAAAACATGCTTAAGAGATGGATCGTTAAATCCGTTGAGCTTGTAGAACAACATGCTCATTCTTTTTGTAGTGAACATCAGGATGTTTCTTCTCGAGAGACAACATTTCATCGATAATACTCGTTCTGTGTCAACATGACTCTAGGATCGCCAATGTATTGATCATAGATGGCGAAGAGTGCTTCGCCTGGTGCAGATTGAAGGAATTGCAGTTGGCGATAATCTCCAAGGCTTTCATACCATTCTCGTAAAGATCCCGTAAAACGGGAGTTGAATTCTTTGAGAACTCTCTGAGAATCGGCATTTGGAACAGACATTTGCAAATCTATCCATGCGGAATTCATGGAATCTTCATCCATTTGTGTGCAGGAACATCATCAAGGTGAACGATGAGTGATGACTTTGAAGTGTGATTGAAAGCTGTGGAGGTGGATCGGGAGGTGGTGCGGGGAGGTGGTATGGTGGTGCCACTGGTGGTGCATGAGTTTCCTCGTCACAGAAATTGGATCTCTGATAGGAGTAGTTCTTGGTGGAAGATTGAACGATCATTTCTTTGTTTGAGCCATCAAGGCTAATCTGGAAATATCAGCAAGCTGGGATTCATCATCAGAGAATGATGTGTAAGCAGAGGATGTGAAGATATCTGTTGATGGTACAGTGATGCATATGCTCGATGGAGTTACGAACATGTATACGAGTTAGTAGAGCTGAAATTTCGATGTGATTTACAGGGGTATAGAGCAGGTTCATCGAGGTTTTATACGGGAAGATATATGGGCGATGAAGGGTTGTTGTCTTTTGGAAGTGGTTGTGGTTGTTCAGGAATGTATTCAGGAATGAGCGGGAAATGTTCACGAAGATGAAGGACACGGTGTTGGAGTGCAAGTGGTTGACACAACGAGGTGGCTAGAGTGCAGGTTGGGTATACACTGGTGGTGTATAGAGTGGAGGTGTGAAGGTTGACTCTGGTTGAACAGGTTGGTGTTTGGGTGACCTTTCTTTTGGCTTTTTGGTCTTATGACTTATTCTTTATTCTTTGTTGTCTCTCTTGTTGTCTTTCACAGTACAGAGGCAGTACTGCTGGGACAAGCAAAAACTTTGTTGGATCAAGCGGTTGGGTCGTTTCTTGATAGAAAAGGTTGGTAGGTCTTTGAAGAAGCGGTGGTGACACACCGATAGGTTGAGGCCCAGGTAAGCAGTGATGGTTAAGCTGTTGTTGTCTGTATGCTTCTATTCTTGCTAGTTCAGCTTTTAGCTTTCGATCTCTCTTCTACGGTTGAAATCAGGACCCCAAATGTTGTTATTGATCATAGTTCTGAGATCAATATCCAACTGGGTGACTCTGTTCTGCAGGTTGAGATAGATCTGGTCCAACTGAGATGATATAGCAGTGACTTTGCTATTTGTTTTGTTGACCTGGGTGGAAACCCTTTCTATCTTTTGACTATGTTTTGCAAGGCAATATTACGGTGTGGCGTTACGAGTTTGCCAATTGAGGACTTACTCATTGCTTGAGAGGTTCGGAATGGCGGTTGAGGATATTGCGGAGTTGGATGTATGGTGGGACATCGCATTAGTGTGGGTGCATGTTTCTTTCCATGGGAGGAAAGTTTTCCTGGTAGCTTGATGCAGATGTAGAAAACATCATGCAAGACTGGACTGGTGATGCTTGAATATCTGGCGAAAAAGATGCAGCTTGAGCTCTGCAGGTTTTTTCTGTTGGGATAAACAGAGGT
Organism: Citropsis articulata; assembly: GCA_030449925.1. Taxonomy (NCBI): domain Eukaryota; kingdom Viridiplantae; phylum Streptophyta; class Magnoliopsida; order Sapindales; family Rutaceae; genus Citropsis; species Citropsis articulata. The sequence goes on from JASUUH010000079.1 coordinate 7,054,796, forward strand.
ATGGCTTTGGGTTTGCCGGATTTTTCTTTTTTGGGCCCAGATTGTTTGATGGGTAAAGGTGCAGGGTTTGGAGCATCATCTGGATCACGATGGAGGTAAGTTGCGGGGTGTTTTGGCAAAGCAAGGCTTTTCCTTTTCTTTCTTCTCCTGCGCGTGATTTGAAATCCTCGTCATCGAATAGTTGTCATCCTCGAGGACAACTGGATCACACATCTGAGTCGATTATCCGTATGAAATGACCATCAATCTTGTCCGTATAAATTTGGATAACCATCGTGGCTAAATCGATAGAATTTTCTTCTTGGTTTTTGTGATTTGGATCGTCATGGTGTAAAACGACCTATGAGGTTCGGTGGTTTCGAGTTGGTGCTTGAAAAAGCTGTTTTGGCCGGTGCCATCGGGGCCTTGGATTCGAAGAAAGTGAGGTTATGAGCCTGGTTCGGTGTTTCATGGAATTTCTCATAGTTAGAAATCCATTCAAGTGGCATGAGTTGCTGCATTTCATGTTTGTGTATCTGTTTGGGAATTTGGATTATAGTGGGTGTGGATTACGTATCGGTAAGATCGTGAAGCATCGAGAGGATGCTTGAGGAGTTATAAGTCTAGCATGGTTTTGCAGCGATAGACCAAGCGGTGGTGTAAAGTGGCGATCTTTGAGGTGGTGGTATTACGCTCCACGAATACGGATCTGAACTTTGAGAGCTTTTGAGAGGTTGGGATCATCGAGGAAAAGTTGAAATTTGGATAAAGGTGAGTAGCACACTTCCAGGAGTTGAGGGTAGTGAGCTGTTCCGATCGGCTGCATCTTTGGTGCTCTTAAGCGAGTATCAGTAAAGCGATTACTGGCGATGGCGGAAGACCTTTTAGTCCGTGTAGGGTGAGAATCATTCGGATTCCTCGAGATGAAGGTGAGAATATTCCTCTCTCTTCCTTTGGGAGATAAGAGTATCTGGGATTTCTAGGGTAACATCTTTGTTCGGTAGAGTTGGTGAAGAGAACAGTGCAGTCTGAAGGTATGCATACTCTTTTGGAGTACTTCTACGCTGAGATAAGAGTTTTACACTTTTGGTGAAACTAGGAGTTTTGTACAATGGTAAGGACTCATTCTGGTGGGGTAGACTCTTTTACTTGACGGACTACGGAATATCTGAGTATTCTACAAGATTTTCTATTTTAGAGGCAAGATACTTTTACATGACTCTGGGATTTTTAGAGTGGATGAGGCCGACCTTTGGAGCTAGACTAGAAGTTGAAGTTGAAGACATGTTTGATAATTTCCTTGGGTAATCGTATCCACGGTTTCTCTCTACTGATAATTCTATGATATTGCTTCTTTGGTGAAGACTTGGGCTCACGATACCATTGGGGGATGGGATGAGGAGAGCTAATTGCTCTAATACCACCATGGGTGTCTACTAAAGAACCTGTCAGCGAATTTCGAGAACACGGCGATTAACTTCTGCTTGCTAGAATCCTAAATGGCTCATGGATCTGAGACAATTGGAGTCACGGATAGACAATTGGAGTCTCTTAACCCTCGGTAATCATCTGGCGATCTGGCGACCCTCGCTTGGTCTTGATCTAAGCGGACGAACTATTGGGGTGTTTAGACGCTTACTCGGTTTTCCAGACCTTACTCGGTTCACTAGAGACTGGACTAGACTCTAAGCACTTTGATTCGCCTTTTACGATGCACGGGATCACCGATTGAGGCAAGTGTAGAGCGTACTCGGTCGATGGGAAGAAGCGAACAAATCTTAGAACTATGGAGAAGAGATAGACTTGAGAGGATTACAGGGAAGAGTGTTTAAGCAAACATGATTTTATTTCAACTTGAACTTTTTTTAACTAGAACTCTTAACCTCTGGACTGAAACACGGATCGTAATCCGACTTTCTCTTTCAAAGCTAAGCTTACATATGGGCTAAAAGCTAAAAGGATAAGGCAGGACCACTTGTCCATCACGATTAAAGTAGCTTTTCATAAGCGAAAAGTGGCTTTCTGGCGTAAACAAACAAAGCAAAGTGGCTTTTTGAAAGCATAAACAAACAAAGCAAAAGTAGCTTTTACAAGCATAAACAAACAAAGCTTAAAGTAGCTTTTCAAAAGCAAATAGTAAAAGCCAGTGTATGCTTGCACACTAGAAGACAAAATATTAAAAGCCATGATTCACGGGTGGATGGGAATCGAGATGGAGACATAGACATGTTAAATGCTTCGTCCTCTTGTTGCGAATCTTTCTTGGAAAATCTTATCTTGAAAATTAGCGGAGTTGTGGAAGTGTCCTTTATCGATTGAAGTGTCTCACGAGCTTGTTATATCTGAATCTTCTTTTCTTTCCTTTGACATCTGCGGTGGGCTGGTAAGGAAGGGCGACTCTTGGGAGGATCGGGAGGCTGTGGGGGTCGGAATCATGGTGCACGAGTAAGGGGCGGGACTTGACTAACAAGTGACATGAATTCTTCCAGGGGTCTTGGGAATCACGAAATAAAATGCAGAAATCTGGTCTTTCTTCCGGGATGGCGATTCACATGAGGTTGAGGTTTTGTGAAAGTAGTTGCTTGAGGATAATGGTGAGGAGATAATTCAAGTTTATGATTTGGACGATAGAAGTGTGGTGAATTTCTCGATGGGTGGGCTGGATATTGTTGATTTCAAAGGTATGCCTTGAGTTGAGCATTATTGTTGGGGTCATGAAGGATAGGATAAGGATCTGCGAGTCATGAATTCAAAGGCTTGGTCTTGTGTCCAAAAATCCTTGGTGTGGGGATGTTGGAAATAAGGACGATGCACAATGAACACAGTAAACATTTACGGTTCACATTAGCGATCGGTCAATGCAAGTGTAATATTGTTGAGTAGTTAAGCCACCATGTGAGTGGGTACCACTCGAGAAAGTCCACAAAAGTGTGGATACGTTCTCGGGATTGTGGAGATGTCGATGCGGTAGCTTGGGCCAGGCGGGACAAGCTTTGTGGCGTATAATATGGTGAGACACCACATATACCGCATTTCTTCTTGATAATATCTCTTGATAAATCAAGATAAGACCGATGAAAACATACACTCTGGATGGAAAGTTGGAAAAGCGGGTGGATTATTATAGTGAAATCTCATAAACCAACGAAAGAGATATTGCTTGGCATATTCTTGAATTTGGAAAGCGATTGAAAAAGACATGCACTGGAGGAAATTGTTTTGGATGGGCTGCTTTAAAGGAAGAGTTTTGGCACTGGAAGATTTAGAACTGAAGCCATTGAGATAAGCTGGAATGGTTATGGATGACGGGATAATTTGAAGGTTTTATAGGTGGTCGTGTGAGGAGATCGAGGATTAAAAAGTCTATTCCTTTGAAATGTATAACATTGAAGTCGTACTTGGCAAACCAAGCTTTTAGGTTGAGAAGCTGTTTGTCAGGAAGGACTTTGTTTTTGAAGTTTAGTATCTGAGGAAAGAGGTTATCCATTCTTACCACAAAATGATGACGTGAGATGGAACTCAATTTCTTTATTCCATATTTGTTGCTAAGATTTCCTTGTAAATGATGTGGTAATTCTTTTAACGTCACGAAAATTGACGTGGCATGAGCACGATGGTCTTTCTTATCCTCCTTTTACAATAATAAAACGCCCGATAATTATCAGCATCGGTCTGGAGAATTCTTTGACCATTGGAGGAACTTGAGGTAGAGGTGGTCTTCTTTCTTGAAACGCTGAAAATTGTGGATTCTGATGGACCCATGGGGTGCATCTTTCTTGAGTAACTTTGACAGGTGGCTTGTGTGGACCCATGACTTTCGGGATAAAGTCTCTGAGATAATAGATGATTCAAGCTGTTGTATCTGCTTGTTTGAAAGGTTGACTTCTGGAAAGTTCATCAATTGTTGTTCAATGTGCTGTTCTGGCTGGTAATGACCATCATGTATTGTCATCCCAAGGAAGTTGATGGATGACTGAGCAATAAAGCTTTTCTTTTATGATAACATGATGCAATAATGTTTGATGATAGTGTAGAACTCTGTGAGCAGCTATTTGGTGTGCACGATGATCGTGGAAAACAACAAAATGTCGTCAATGTAAATCGATGCACTATACGGTAATTTGGAAGATTTGTATCATGGACTTTTGGAAAATGGATGGGGCTACTTTGAGCCGAAGGCATGATCCATCCGTTGATAATGGGCATTGGGTATCTGAAATGCGATTTTGGGCCTATCGGGATGGAGCCTATCTGCCAAAATCGACAGGTCGAACTTTGAAAATATTTTGGCTGGCTTGGGTGTATGAACAAGATTGGATCTTTGGGAGTGAAACTTATCATCCACGAGGAAAGCATTTAAGGGCGATGATACATGACTAGTCTTTTCTTTCCTCGAACTAACTCGGATCGTTTTCAACATAAAAGGCTTGGCCAATCGACTTAGTGGGTTCAATGAGGCCTTGTCTTAATAAGCTGGAGGCATTCTGTTGTGCTTAGGATGGGATGCTTTGGTAGGATTGACATCTTCATTGAGTTTGAAGGAGACTCGCAAGAAGGATTTATTCTTCCGGAGGAAGAGGGTGATGGAGCTGTGGTGGCTTTACGTGCAAAACTCGAGGAGTTTGAGGATATGTCACAGTGTCGGTGGGTGTTCCTTAATGGAAAAGCAGGTTTGGGATGTACGTGTATGGAAGGAACATGTGTTTGAAGCTAATTCCACAGGTTTGATGACAAGCTTTTCATTAAGGAAATTAGATCAAAGCCAATGAGAAGATCTTTAGTGTGGAGATCTGAACAGTGAGTTCTTTTGAACAATACGATTAGGGAAAAAGCGTATCACGATGGATTTTACGGTAATTAGGGTAGTTAAGAATGTTTCTCCATTGGCATTTACGAAATATCATCACATGGTTTCGATGGGACTACGGAAGAATCTGAGGGGTTGATCATGGATTCTTACGCGGTATCAATGAAACCGATTCTTGGAATGGGTTTGAGAACTTGGATCGGGGTGAGACTTTGACCAAGGTATTTTGTGGTGACAAGCAGTTTTGGGTGGCTTTTGGAATGGACACAGGTCGATTTCTTTTGTGAAAAGATTGTAGACAATGGATGCATGTCGGAGGATGAGACCTCGAGTTATCTACGAACTGAAATATTACGGGCGGACTACTGCTAGGATGAAAGCGATGTCAGGAATCTTGTTGCCATTCCGAAAAGTTGGATTGATTTCATCATTGTCTGGTGGTTTGAAGGCATGAATCTTTGGATCAATCGAGCGCCTTTGCGAGCTTGTTAGCCTGATGCTTGGCAAAGTGGCCTTTTCTTTTGCATATGTAACGAGCATCTTTCTCGGATATGGGCTTTTGAAACTAGAAGATGGGTCTTTTCTTACGGAAGAAGCAGTGTCGTTTCTTGGGCTTCTAGAAGACCGTGGGTGAGGATAGTGTTTAGGAACTTAAAATGTTTTTCTTTTGGTTGGGCAAGTGCATTTCTTCTTGTCCTTGCACATGATTTCAGTGGGACTGACTTTTGCGCCTTAGCATAAGTTGCTTTTTCCTCGATCAAATCTTTGAAGAATTTCTTTTGTTACGCTTCATGTCGAGACATTGAAGAGCAATCGATAAATCTTTCAAGAGAAATTGCTTGATGGTAATGTTGTCTTTGAGTGAAGTGTCTTTGAATATGCGGATGAAGTTCCTCGGGAAGGAAGCAATGAAAACATGCTTAAGAGATGGATCGTTAAATCCGTTGAGCTTGTAGAACAACATGCTCATTCTTTTGTAGTGAACATCCGGATGTTTCTTCTCGAGAGAAACATTTCATCGATAATACTCATTCTAGGCATGTCGACAACGACTCTAGGATACATGATGAGCGATCATAGATGGCGAAGAGTCTTTGCGCTGGTCTTGATTGAAGGAATTGCGGTTGGCGATAATCTCAAGGCTTCGTACCGTTCTCGTAAAGATCCGTAAAGCGGAGTTGAATTCTTTGAGAACTCTCGAGAATCGGCATTTGGAGCAGACATTTGCAAATCATCCATGCAAATTCATGGAATCTTCTGTCCATTTGTGCAGGAACATCATCAAGGTGAACCCGATGAGTGATGACTTTGAAGTGTGATTGAGCTGTGGAGGTGGATCGGGAGGTGGTGCGGGAGGTGGTGCGGGAGTGGTATGGTGGTGCCACTGCATGAGTTTCCTCGTCACTAGAAATTGGATCTACAATGGGAGTAGTTCTTCTAGTGGAAGATTCAGCTTGATCATTTCTTTGTTTGAGCCATCGAGGCTAATCTGGAAATATCGGACAGTGGGATTCATCATCGAGAGAATGATGTGTGGCGGAGGATGTGAAGATATCATTGATGAGTACAGGTGATGCAGCATGCTCGATGGAGTTACGAACATGTATCTGAGTTAGTGAAGCTGGAAATTTCGATGTGATTTAAGGGTATAAACGAGTTCGTCGAGTTTTATGGGAAGATATATGGGCCGATGAAGGGTTGTTGTCTTTTGGAAGTGGTTGTGGTTGTTCGGGAATGTATTCGGGGAATGAGCGGGAAATGTTCACGAAGATGAAGGACACAGTGTTGGAGTGCAAGTGGTTGACACAGCTGGTGAAAGCTGAGTTGGGTATACTGGGTGGTGTATAGAGTGGAGGTGTGAAGGTTGACTCTGGTTGAACAGGTTGGTGTTTGGGTGACCTTTCTTTTGGCTTTTTAGTGCTTATGACTTGTTCTTTGTTCTTTGTCTCTCTTGTTGTCTTTCACAGTGCAGACAGTACCTTTGGGACAAGCGAAAAACTTTGTTGGATCAAGCGGTTGGGTCGTTTCTTTGATAGAAAAGGTTGGTAGGTCTTTGAAGGCGGTGGTGACACATGATAGGTTGAGGCCCAGGTAAGCAGTGATGGTTAAGCTGTTGTTGTCATGCATGCCTTCTATTCTTGCAAGTTCGACTTTTAGCTTTCGATCTACCTTCTTACGGTTGAAATCGGGACCCCGAATGTTGTTATTGATCATAGTTACGAGATCGATATCCAGCTGGTGACTACATTCTGAGTTGAGATAGATCTGGTCAGCGAGATGATATAGCGGTGACTTTGCTATTTGTTTTGTTGACACAGGTGGAAACCACTTCTATCTTTTGACTATGTTTTGCAAGGCAATATTACGGTATGGCGTTACGGTTTGCCAATTGAGGACTTCTCGTATTGCTTGAGAGGTTCGGAATGGCGGTTGAGGATATTGCATGTTGGATGTATGGCTGGGACATAACATTAGTGCAATAGTGCATGTTTCTTTCCATGGGAGAAAGTTTTCTGGTAACAGTCACGGATGTAGAAAACATCATGCAAGGCGGGCTGATGATGCTTGAATAACTGGCGAAAAAGATGCAGCTTGGGTTCTGCAAGTTTTTTCTGTTGGGATAAACAGAGGTATGGCTTTGGGTTTGCCGGATTTTTCTGTTTTGGGCTCAGATGGTTTGATGGGTAAAGGTGCAGGGTTTGGAGCATCATCTGGATCTGATGGAGGTCAGGATTTGCAGGGTGTTTTGGCAAAGCAATGATTTTCCTTTTTCTATCTTCTCATGCGCATGATTTGAAATCCTCGTCATCGGAATAGTTGTCATCCTCATGAGGACAACTGGATCACATCTGAGTCGATTATCCCGTATGAAATGACCATCGATCTTGTCCATTATAAATTTGGATAACCGTCGTGGCTAAATCCCCGAATAGAATTTTCTTTTCTTGCTTGGTTTTGTGATTTGGATCGTCGTGGTGTAAGGCGACCTATGAGGTTCAGGTGGTTTTCGAGTTGGTGCTTGAAAAAGCTGTTTGTGGTGCCATCGGGGCCTTGGATTCGAAGAGTGAGGTTACTTGAGGCGGTTCGGTGTTTTCATGGAATTTCTCATAGTTAGAAATCCATTCAAGAGGCATGAGTTGCTGCAGTTCATGTTTGGGTATCTGTTTGGGAATTTGGATTATAGTGGGTGTGGATTCTGTATCAGCTAAGATCATCAAAGCATCAGAGGATGCTTGAGGAGTTAAAGTCTAGCGTGGTTTTGCAAGCGATAGACCAGGAGGTGGTGTAAAGTGGCGATCTTTGAGGTGGTGACATTACGCTCACTGAATACGGATCTGAACTTTGAGAGCTTTTGAGAGGTTGGGATCGTCGAGGGAAAAGTTGAAATTTGGATAAAGGTGAGTAGCACACTTAGAGTTGAGGGTAGTGAGGCTGTTCCGATCATTTGCATCTTTGATGCTGCTTAAGCGAGTGTCAAGTAAAGCGATCTGGCGATGTGGAAGACCTTTTAGTCCATGTAGGGTGAGAATCATTCGGATTCCTCCAAGATGAAGGTGAGAATATTCCTCTCTCTTCCACTGGGAGATAAGATTATCTGGGATTTCTAGGGTAGCATCTTGTTCGGTAGAAGTTGGTGAAGAGAACCTTTGGTCTAGTCTAGAAGGCATGCATACTCTTTTGGAGTACTTACGCTGAGATAAGAGTTTTACACTTTTGGTGAAACTAGGAGTTTTGTACTGTTGGTAAGGACTCATTCTGGTGGGGTGAACTCTTTTACTTGAGCGGACTACGGAATATCTGTATTCTACAAGATTTTCTATTTTAGAGGCAAGATACTTTTACATGACTCTGGGATTTTTAGAGTGGATGGGGCCCGACCTTTGGAGCTAGACTTGAAGTTGAAGTTGAAGACATGTTTGATAATTTCCTTGGGTAATCGTATCCTCGGTTTCTCTCTCTACAACCAACTAATTCTATGATATTGCTTCTTTGAGTGAAAGACTTAGGCTCTGATACCACTGGGGGATGGGATAAGGGCAAACTAATTGCTCTAATACCACCATGGGTGTCTACTAAAGACACAATCGCGGAATTTCAGGAACACGGCAGTGCTTCTCTTGCTAGAATCCTAAATGGCTCATGGATACAGACAATTGGAGTCTGGATAGACAATTGGAGTCTACTAACCTCGGTAATCATCACCAAGCGATCTGGCGACCCTCCTTGGTCTTGATCTAAGCGGACGAACTATTGGGGTGTTTAGACCTTACTCGGTTTTCTCAGACCTTACTCGGTTCACTAGAGACCTGGACTAGACTCTAAGCACTTTGATTCGCTTTTACGTCTGGGATCCTCGGTGAGGCAAGTGTAGGCGTACTCGGTCGATGGGAAGAAAGCGAACAATTCTTGGAACTATGGAGAAGAGATAGACTTGAGAGGATTACCCGGGAAGAGTGTTTAAGCAAACATGATTTTATTTCAACTTGAACTTTTCTTACAAGGGCTCTTAACCTCTGGAACCACGGATCGTAATCCATTTCTGCTCACTTACAAAGCTAAAGCTTCATATATGGGCTAAAAGCTAAAAGGATAAGGCAGGACCCTTGTCATCACGATTAAAGTAGCTTTTCAAAGCAAGCGAACAAAGCAAGTAGCTTTTAAGCAAAGCATAAACAAACAAAGCTTAAAGTAGCTTTTACAAGCATAAACAAACAAAAGCTTAAAGTAGCTTTTACAAATAGTAAAGCCAATTATTATAGAAGACAAAATATTAAAGCCATGATTCACGCGGTGGATGGGAATCGAGATGGAGAAATAGTATCGTATGATGATGATCTTATGAAGGCGATGTTAAGTTGCATATCGGTCAGTGAGGCCAATTTGAATAATCTTATTTCTGGTGCCAAGGCTTTCTTCCTTTTTTTCGGCAATAGAGATCATGCTCGATACACGAGGATGGTGACCTTGTCTTTATCGTGGGTCTGCTGTTCGATTCTTCTCTACTGCAAGTAAAGGTGGAGTGGTTTGTACATGGAGAGATTGGGTGGTCAATATAAGTAGGAAAAGTGCCATAGACTTGAGGGCATTTACGGTGTGGCATTGTTCATAGAGTGAAAGGATTCGCGATCATGGTGGTGGATGATAGGTTTGACGATGGTTTACCGTATGGGGTATATGCATTAATTTAACAATAACAATGGTGGGGTGTTGTATCTGTTCTCCTGTGTTAAGTTCAAGGGTAGAACGTCATGAATATGGGCAGAACATCTTGTCAAACCATTTTCCTTTTCCATATACCTTTAGTGTGGATTAGATCTGGATTTAACGGAAAGCGGGACAAAGGTTTCTGATGGGAAGATGTAGAAAGCTTGGGGGTTATGTCGGTGATAACATAGTGACCCCAACTAGAATGTTCATCATACATGGTAGAAAGTTTCTTGAGGTAAAAATGAGTTGATGCATCTGTGCGAGTTTGGATGAGGTTCGAGGGTTGATGACAAACCATGCTACGAGGCTTAAACTCTGGCGGCCATAAGAGACCATAGGCGCCATGTGAGGTTGTTGGGACGATTAAAGTCATATTTGTGATCTATGACTTTTTTTCAAAGATGAAGTTGGAGTTCTTGAGAGCCATTGTATGAAAGTCGTAAGGGTGAAGGTGAAGTGTCTACCGTCATTTGCTTTGAGGGCTCGTGATGAATGGGGATGTAAATCTCGAATGAGGAATTGGTTTTAGAAGAGGAGTGATGATAAGGGCTAATGGCTAATGTGCTTTTATAGGCTCGATTCCTCTTTTGAACTTTGGATTCTTTGGGATAAAGTGTTTGCGATAGCGATGGATAAGACTAGTACCTTGTTGGCAATCGAGAAAGATCTCGACTTTAATGGTGGTGAGTTATCTTCTTTCTATGAAATGGATTCTGATGGACCCGTAAGTGCATCTTTCTTGAGTAACTTTGACGGTGGCTTGTGTGGACCCAACTTTAGGGATAAAGTCTACGAGATAATTGATGATTCAAAGCTGTTGAATCCTTCTTTGAAAGGTTGACATCTGGAAAGTTCATCAATTGTTGTGCAATGTCTTGATTACTGGTGGTAATGACCATCATGTATTGTCATCCAAGGAAGTTGATGGATGGTGAGCAATAAAGCTTTTCTTTTCTGATAACATGATGCCATAATGTTTGATGAGAGTGTAGAACTCTGTGAGCAACTGCTGGTGTGCCTGATGATCTGTGGAAAACAACGAAATGTCGTCGATGTAAATCGATGCACTATACGGTATTTGGAATATTTGTATCATGGACTTTTGGAAAATGGATGGGGCTACTTTGAGGCCGAAGGGCATGATCCATTGATAATGGGCATTGGGTATGCAAAATGCGGTTTGGGCCTATCAACTGGGATGGAGGCCTATCGCCAAAATCGACTTAAGGTCGAACTTTGAAAATATTTTGGCACAGCTTAGGTGTATGAACAAAGATTGGATCTTTGGGGTGAAACTTATCATCCACGAGGAAAGCATTTAAGGGCGATAGTCTATGACTAGTCTTTTCTTTCCTCGAACTAACTCGGATCGTTTTCAACATAAAAGGCTTGTGCCAATCGACTTAGTGGGTTCAATGAGGCCTTGTGCTAATAGCTGGAGGCATTCTGTTGTGCTAACGAGGAGGTCACGAGGGTGTCGTTCTGGATGGGATGCTTTGGTAGGATTGACATCTTCATTGAGTTTGAAAGGAGACTCGCAAGAAGGATTATTCTTCCACGGAGGAAGAGGGTGATGGAGCTGTGGTGGCTTTACATGCAAAACTCGAGGAGTTTGAGGATATGTCACAGTAATCGGTGGGTGTTCATAATGGAAAAGCAGGTTTGGGATATACTGTATGGAAGGAACATGTGTTTGAAGCTAATTCCCACAGGTTTGATGACAAGCTTTTGTTAAGGAAATTAGATCAAAGCCAATGAGAAGATCTTTAGTGTGGAGATGCAGACAATGAGTTTCTTTTGAACAATACTGATTAGGGAAAAAGCTGTATCTGATGGGTTTTACAGTAATTAGGGTAGTTACGAATGTTTCTCCATTGGCATTTAAAATATCATCACATGGTTTCAGTGGGACTACGGAAGAATCTGAGGGTTGATCATGGATTCTTACGCGGTATCAATAAACCGGAATTCTTGGAATGGGTTTGAGAACTTACGGATCGGGTGAGACTTTGACCGAAAGGTATTTTGTGAGCGACAAAGCAGGTTTTGGGTGGCTTTTGGAATGGACACAGGTCAATTTCTTTTGTGAAAAAGATTGTAGACAATGGATGCATGTCGGAGGATGAGACCTCGAGTTATCTGGCCCGAAATATTACAGGCGGACTCTGCTAGGATGAAAGCGATGTCGGAATCTTATTCGGGCCCATTCGAAAAGTTGGATTCAATTTCATCGTTATGCTGTGGTTTGAAGGCATGAATCTTTGGATCAATCGAGCGCCTTCTGCGGGCTTGTTGGCCTGATGCTTGGCAAAGTGGCCTTTTCTTTTGCATATGTAGCACGAGCATCTTTCTCGGATATGGGCTTTTGAAACTAGAAGATGGGTCTTTTCTTGGAAGAAGCGTGTCGTTTCTTGGGCTTTCTAGAAGGACCGTGGGTGAGGATAGTGTTTGGGAACTTAAAATGTTTTTTCTTTTGGTTGGGCAAGTGCATTTCTTCTTGTCCTTGCACATGATTTCCGGAGTGGGGACTGACTTTTTACGCCTTAGCATAAGTTGCTTTTCCTCGATCAAATCTTTGAAGAATTTCTTTTGTTAGCACTTCTGTCAAGACATTGAAGAGCAATCGATAAATCTTTCAGAGAAATTGCTTGATGGTAATGTTGTCTTTGAGTGAAGTGTCTTTGAATGTCGGATGGAGTTCTCGGGAAGGAAGCAATGAAAACATGCTTAAGAGATGGATCGTTAAATCCTTTGAGCTTGTAGAACAACATGCTCATTCTTTTGTAGTGAACATCCAGATGTTTCTTCTCGAGAAACAACGTTTCATCGATAATACTCATTCTGGCGTGTCAACAACGACTCTAGGATCGCCAATGAGCGATCATAGATGGCGAAGAGTCTTTGCGCTGGTGCAGATTGAAGGAATTGCGGTTGGCGATAATCTCGAGCTTTCATACCGTTCTCGTAAAGATCCGTAAAGCGGGAGTTGAATTCTTTGAGAACTCTCGAGAATCGGCATTTGGAGCAGACATTTGCAAATCTATCCATGCGGCAAATTCATGGAATCTTCATCCGTTTGTGTGGGAACATCATCAAGGTGAACCAATGAAGTGATGACTTTGAAGTGTGATTGAGCGTGGAGGTGGATCGGGAGGTGGTGCGGAGGTGGTGTGGTATGAGTGGTGCCACTCTGTGCATGAGTTTCCTCGTCATAGAAATTGGATCTACAATAGGAGTAGTTCTTACAGTGGAAGATTCGACGATCATTCTTTGTTTGAGCCATCAAGGCTAATCTGGAAATATGTCAATGGTAGGATTCATCATCGAGAGAATGATGTGTAGCGGAGGATGTGAAGATATCATTGATGGTGCAGTGATGCATATGCTCGATGGAGTTCTGAACATGTATACGAGTTAGTAGGCGGAAATTTGATGTGATTTAAGGGGTATAGACAGGTTCATCAGGTTTTATCTGGGAATATATATGGAACTGATGAAGGGTTAGATAGTCTTTAGGAAGTGGGTGTGGTTGTTCAGGAATGTATTCAGGAATGAGCGGGAAATGTTCACGAAGATGAAGGACACGGTGTTGGAGTGCAAGTGGTTGACAGCAGGTGAAAGCTGTGGAGTGCTGAGTTGGGTATACCTTTGGTGGTGTATAGAGTGGAGGTGTGAAGGTTGACTACGGTTGAGGTTGGTGTTTGGGTGACCTTTCTTTTGGCTTTTAGTGCTTATGACTTATTCTTTATTCTTTGTTATCTCTCTTGTTGTCTTTCACAGTACAGAGCCAGTACCTTTGGGACAAGCGAAAAACTTTGTTGGATCAACAGTTGGGTCGTTTCTTTGATAGAAAGGTTGGTAGGTCTTTGAAGGCGGTGGTGACACACCAATAGGTTGAGGCCCAGGTAAGCAGTGATGGTTAAGCTTGTTGTGCATGCATGCTATTCTTGCAAGTTCGACTTTTAGCTTTCGATCTCTTGCTACGGTTGAAATCGGGACCCCCGAATGTTGTTATTGATCATGGATTACGAGATCGATATCCATTGAGTGACTACTGATTCTGCGAGGTTGAGATAGATCTGGTCAGTGAGATGATATAGCGGATGACTTTGCTATTTGTTTTGTTGACACAGGTGGAAACCCTTCTATCTTTTGACTATGTTTTGCAAGGCAATATTACGGTATGGCGTTACTGCGTTTGCCAATTGAGGACTTGCTTCGTATTCTTGAGGAGGTTCGGAATGGCGGTTGAGGATATTGCTTGAGTTGGATGTATGTGGGACATCGCATTAGTCGTAGTGCATGTTTCTTTCCATGGGAGAAAGTTTTCTGGTAACGATCACGGATGTAGAAAACATCATGCAAGGCTGGGTAGTGATGCTTGAATAACTGGCGAAAAAGATGCAGCTTGGGCTCTGCAGGTTTTTTCTGTTGGGATAAACAGAGGTATGGCTTTGGGTTTGCCGGATTTTTCTTTTTTGGGCTCAGATGGTTTGATGGGTAAAGGTGCAGGGTTTGGAGCATCATCTGGATCTGATGGAGGTAAGGATTTGCAGGGTGTTTTGGCAAAGCAAGGCTTTTCCTTTTTCTTTCTTCTCCTGCGCATGATTTCAAAATCCTCGTCATCAGAATAGTTGTCATCCTCGCAGGGACAACCTGGATCACACATACGGGAGTCAGTATCCCATATGAAATGACCATCAATCTTGTCCGTATAGACTGGATAACCATCGTGGCTAAATCCCCAAATGGGAATTTTCTTTTCTTGCTTGGTTTTGTGATTTGGATCGTCATGGTGTAAGGCGACTATGAGGTTCGGTGGTTTTCGAGTTGGTGCTTGAAAATGTTTGGCCAGTTGCCATCGGGGGCCTTGATTGAAAAGAGCTTCATGGAATTTCGTAGTTAGAAATCCATTCGAGAGGCATGAGTTCTTTGCGGTTCATGTTTGGGTGTCTGTTTGGGAATTTGGATTATAGTGGGTGTGGATTACATATCGGTAAGATCATTGAAGCATCGAGAGGATGCTTGAGGGTTCTAAGTCTAACGCATGGTTTTGCAAGCGATAGACCAACTGGTGGTGTAAAGTGGCGATCTTTGAGGTAGCTGACTGTTCTGCTCCCTGAATCTGGATCTGAACTTTGAGAGCTTTTGAGAGGTTGGGATCATCAAGGGAAAAGTTGAAATTTGGATAAAAGGTGAGTAGCACACTTCCAGGAGTTGAGGTAGTGAGGCATTCGATCATTGCATCTTTGATGCTAACTTGGCGAGTGTCAAGTAAAGCAATCTGGCGATGGCTGGAAGACCTTTTAGTCCATGTAGGGTGAGAATCATTCAGTTCCTCAAGATGAAGGTGAGAATATTCCTCTCTCTTCCACTGGGAGATAAGAGTATCTGGGATTTCTAGGGTAACATCTTGTTCGGTAGAAGTTGGTGAAGAGAACAGTCTAGTCTGAAGGCATGCATACTCTTTTGGAGTATACGCTGAGATAAGGTTTTACACTTTTGGTGAAACTAGGGTTTTTGTACAGTGGTAAGGACTCATTCTGGTGGGGTAGACTCTTTTACTTGAGCGGACTACGGAATATCTGAGTATTCTAAGATTTTCTATTTTAGAGGCAAGATACTTTTTACATGACTACGGGATTTTTAGAGTGGATGGGAGGCGACCTTTGGAGCTAGACTTGAAGTTGAAGTTGAAGACATGTTTGATAATTTCCTTGGGTAATCGTATCCTCGGTTTCTCTCTGACCAACTAATTCATGATATTGTGCTTTGGTGAAGACTTGGGCTCACGATACCAGGGGATGGGATAAGACAAACTAATTGCTCTAATACCACCGTGGGTGTCTCTTAAAGACCTGATCGCGAATTTCGGGAACACGGCGATTGCTTCTCTTGCTAGAATCCTAAATGGCTCATGGATACGAGACAATTGGAGTCTGGATAGACAATTGGAGTCTCTTAACCCTCGGTAATCATCTGGCGATCTGGCGACCCTCGCTTGGTCTTGATCTGGCGGACGAACTATTGGGGTGTTTAGACCTTACTCGGTTTTCCGGACCTTACTCGGTTCACTAGAGACTGGACTAGACTACAAGCACTTTGATTCCTTACGATACTGCAGGATCCTCAGTGAGGCAAGTGTAGAGCATACTCAGTCGATAGTAATAAGCAAACAATTCTAAGAACTATGGAGAGAAGAGATATACTTGAGAGGATTACCCCAGGAAGAGTGTTTAAGCAAACATGATTTTTATTTCAACTTGAACTTTTCTTCTGAGGGCTCTTAACCTCTGAACTGGCTTACGGATCGTAATCCACTCTTGCTCCTTACAAGCTAAAGCTTCACTTATATAGAGCTAAAAGCTAAAAGGATAAGGCGGGACCATATCATATCACGATTAAAGTAGCTTTTCAAAGCATAAACAAACTTAAAGTAGCTTTTACAAAGCATAAACAAACAAAAGCTTAAAGTAGCTTTTACAAAAGCATAAACAAACAAAAGCTTAAAGTAGCTTTTACAAAAGCAAATAGTAAAAGCCAATTATTATGCTTGCACACTAGAAGACAAAATATTAAAGCCATGATTCGCGGAGTGGATGGGAATCGAGGAAATAGTATCGTATGATGATGATCTTAGGAAGTGATGTGCAGTTACATGTCGGTCAGTGAGGCCAATTTGAATAATCACGCTTTACGGAGCCAAGGCTTTCTTCCTTGTTTCGGCAATAGAGATCATGTCGATACGAGGATGGTGACCTTGTCTTTGTCGACATGGAGTCTGCATTTACGATTTCTTCTGCAAAGTAAAGGTGCAGGTGGTTTGTACATCTGGAGATTGGAGTGGTCAATATAAGTAGGAAAAGTGCCATAGACTTACGAGGGCATTTACGGTGTGTGGCATTGTTCCACATAAGTGAAAGGATTAGATCATGGTGGTGGATGATAGGTTTGACGATGGTTTCTCATGGGCCAGTATATGCATTAATTTAACAATAACAATGGTGGGGTGTTGTATACATTCTCTGTGATAAGTTCAGGGGTAGGCGTCCTTGAATATGGGCCCGAACATCTTGTCAAACCATTTTCCTTTTCCATACTGCTAGTGTGGATTAGATCTGGATTTAACGGAAAAGCTGGACAAAGGTTTAACCGAGAAGATGTAGAAAGCTTGGGGGTTATGTCGTTGATAACGTAGTGACCCCAACTAGAATGTTCATCATTTACATGGTAGAAAGTTTCTTGAGGTAAAAATGAGTTGATGCATCTGTGCGTTTGGATGAGGTTCGAAGGGTTGATGACTTAAACCATCTTTACGAGCTTAAACTCTGCGGCCATAAGAGACCATAGGCGCCATGTGAGGTTGTTGGGACGATTAAAGTCATATTTGTGATCTATGACTTTTCAAAGATGAAGTTACAGGTTCTTGGGAAGCCGTTGTATGAAAGTCGTAAGGGTGAAGGTAGAAGTGTCTACCGTCATTTGCTTTGAGGGCTCGTGATGAATGGGATGTAAATCTCGAATGAGGAATTGGTTTTAGAAGAGGAGTGATGATAAAATTTAATGGCTAATGTGCTTTTATAGGCTCGATTCCTCTTTTGAACTTTGGATTCTTTGGGATAAAGTGTTTTTAGATAGCGATGGATAAGACTAGTACCTTGTTGGCAATCCGAGAAAGATCTCGACTTTAATGGCGGTGAGTTATCTTCTTCTTATGAAATGTGGATTCTGATGGACCCATGGGGTGCATCTTTCTTGAAGTAACTTTGACGGTGGCTTGTGTGGACCCATGACTTTAGGGATAAAGTCTCTTAGATAATTGATGATTCCAAGAAACTGTTGAATCTGCTTCTTTGAAAGGTTGACATCTGGAAAGTTCATCAATTGTTGTGCAATGTCTTGATTACGGTGGTAATGACCATCATGTATTGTCATCCAAGGAAGTTGATGGATGGCTGAGCAATAAAGCTTTTCTTTTCTGATAACATGATGCCATAATGTTTGATGAGAGTGTAGAACTCTGTGAGCAACTGCTGGTGTGCCTGATGATCTGTGGAAAACAACAAAATGTCGTCAATGTAAATCAATGCACTATGCAGTATGGTAAATTTGGAATATTTTATCATGGACTTTTGGAAAATGGATGGGGCTCTTTGAGACCGAAGGGCATGACGATCCATTGATAATGGGCATTGGGTATGCAAAATGCGATTTGGGCCTATCAACTGGGATGGAGCCTATCGCCAAAATCGACTTAAGGTCGAACTTTGAAAATATTTTGGCTGGCACAGGTGTATGAACAAAGATTGGATCTTTGGGGTGGAAACTTATCATCCACGAGGAAAGCATTTAAGGGCGATAGTCTATGACTAGTCTTTTCTTTCCTCGAACTAACTTTCGGATCGTTTTCAACATAAAAGGCTTGGCAAGCCTAGTGGGTTCAATGAGGCCTTGTGCTAATAGCGGAGGCATTCTGTTGTGCTATGAGGAGGTCACGAGGGTGTCGTTCTGGATGGGATGCTTTGGTAGGATTGACATCTTCATTGAGTTTGAAAGGAGACTACAAAGAAGGATTTATTCTTCCACCGAGGAAGAGGGTGATGGAACTGTGAGTGGCTTTACATGCAAAACTCAAGGAGTTTGAGGATATGTCACAGTAATCGGTGGGTGTTCCTTAATGGAAAGCAGGTTTGGGATATGCTGTATGGAAGGAACATGTGTTTGAAGCTAATTCCCACAGGTTTGATGACAAGCTTTTCAGTGGAAATTAGATCAAAGCCAATGAGAAGATCTTTAGTGTGGAGATGCAGAACCAATGAGTTTCTTTTGAACAATACAGTTAGGGAAAAAGCGTATCTGATGGATTTTACGGTAATCGGGGTAGTTAAGATGTTTCTCCATTGGCATTTACGAAATATCATCACATGGTTTCCGGTGGGACTACGGAAGAATCTGAGGGTTGATCATGGATTCTTACGCGGTATCAGTAAACCGATTCTTTGGAATGGGTTTGAGAACTTACGGATCGGGGTGAGACTTTGACCAAAGGTATTTTGTGAGTGACAAAGCAGTTTTGGGTGGCTTTTGGAATGGACTGGGTCGATTTCTTTTGTGAAAAGATTGTAGAACAATGGATGCATGTCGGAGGATGAGACCTCGAGTTATCAGGCCCGAAATATTACAGGCGGACTACTGCTGGGATGAAAGCGATGTCGAATCTTGTTGAGGCTTGTTAGAAAAGTTGGATTCAATTTCATCATTATGCTG
Source organism: Citropsis articulata (assembly GCA_030449925.1). NCBI lineage: Eukaryota > Viridiplantae > Streptophyta > Magnoliopsida > Sapindales > Rutaceae > Citropsis > Citropsis articulata. The sequence goes on from JASUUH010000079.1 coordinate 7,074,057, forward strand.
TATTTGGTTTGAAGGCGTAGAATCTTTGGATCAATCGAGCGCCTTTGCGGGCTTGTTGGCCTGATGCTTGGCAAAGTGGCCTTTTCTTTTGCATATGTAACAGCGCATCTTTCTCTGGATATGGGCTTTTGAAACTAGAAGATGGGTCTTTTCTTACGGAAGAAGCGGTATCGTTTCTTGGGCTTCTAGAAGGCAGTGGGTGAGGATAGTGTTTAGGGAACTTAAATGTTTTTCTTTTGGTTGGGCAAGTGCATTTCTTCTTGTCCTTGCACATGATTTCAGTGGGGCGGACTTTTACGCCTTAGCATAAGTTGCTTTTCCTCGATCAAATCTTTGAAGAATTTCTTTTGTTCGCACTTCTGTCAAGACATTGAAGAGCAATCGATAAATCTTTCAGAGAAATTGCTTGATGGTAATGTTGTCTTTGAGTGAAGTGTCTTTGAATGTCGGATGGAGTTCTCGGGAAGGAAGCAATGAAAACATGCTTAAGAGATGGATCGTTAAATCCGTTGAGCTTGTAGAACAACATGCTCGTTCTTTTGTAGTGAACATCCGGATGTTTCTTCTCGAGAACAACATTTCATCGATAATACTCGTTCTATTTGTGTCAACACTCTAGGATGCATCAATGGGCGATCATAGATGGCGAAGAGTCTTGCGCTGGTGCAGATTGAAGGAATTGCGGTTGGCGATAATCTCGAGGCTTTCGTACCGTTCTCGTAAAGATCCGTAAAGCGGGGTTGGAATTCTTTGAGAACTCTCGAGAATCGGCATTTGGAGCAGACATTTGCAAATCTATCCATGCGGCAAATTCATGGAATCTTCTGTCCATTTGTGTGCAGGAACATCATCAAGGTGAACCGATGAGTGATGACTTTGAAGTGTGATTCGAGCACATGGAGGTGGATCGGGGAGGTGGTGCGAGTGGTATGAGTGGTGCCACTCTGTGCATGAGTTTCCTCGTCCTAGAAATTGGATCTACAATAGGAGTAGTTCTTCAGTGGAAGATTGACTTGATCATTCTTTGTTTGAGCCATCAAGGCTAATCTGGAAATATCGTATTTGGGATTCGTCATCGAGAGAATGATGTATGGCGAGAGGATGTGAAGATATACATTGATGAGTACAGGTGATGCAGCGTATGCTCGATGGAGTTACGAACATGTACTGATTAGTAGAGCTGGAAATTTGATGCTGATTTAAGGGTATAAACGAGTTCATCGAGTTTTATGAAGATATATGGGCCGATGAAGGGTTGTTGTCTTTTGGAAGTGGTTGTGGTTGTTCGGGGAATGTATTCGAGAATGAGCTGGGAAATGTTCACGAAGATGAAGGACACGGTGTTGGAGTGCAGTGGTTGACCTGACGGGTGGCTAATAGTGCAGTTGGGTATACCTGTTGGTGGTGTATAGAGTGGAGGTGTGAAGGTTGACTCTGGTTGAACAGGTTGGTGTTTGGGTGACCTTTCTTTTGGCTTTTGGTCTTATGACTTATTCTTTGTTCTTTGTTGTCTCTCTTGTTGTCTTTCACAGTACAGAGCCAGTACCGGACAAGCCAAAAACTTTGTTGGATCAAGCGGTTGGGTCGTTTCTTTGATAGAAAGGTTGGTAGGTGCTGAAGAGCGGTGGTGACACACCAATAGGTTGAGACTGGGTAAACAGTGATGGTTGAAACTGTTGTTGTCTGTCTGCTTCTATTCTTGCAAGTTCAGCTTTTAGCTTTCTGATCTCTGCTTCTTTCTGGTTGAAATCAGGACCCCAAATGTTGTTATTGATCATGGATTACGAGATCGATATCCAGCTGGGTGACTACGATACTGCGAGTTGAGATAGATCTGGTCAGGAGATGATATAGCGGTGACTTTGCTATTTGTTTTGTTGACACAGGTGAAACCCTTTCATCTTTTGACTATGTTTTGCAAGGCAATATTACGGTTGTGGCGTTACTGCGTTTGCCAATTGAGGACTTGCTCGTATTGCTTGAGGAGGTTCGGAATGGCGGTTGAGGATATTGCGAGTTGGATGTATGGGTGGGACATCACGTTAGTGCAATGGTGCATGTTTTCTTTCCATGGGAGGAAAGTTTTCCTGGTAGCTTGATGCAGATGTAGAAAACATCATGCAAGACTGGACTGGTGATGCTTGAATAACTGGCGAAAAAGATGCAGCTTGGGCTCTGCAGGTTTTGTTGGGATAAGCGGTATGGCTTTGGGTTTCTTGGGATTTTTCTTTTGTGGGCTCAGATGGTTTGATGGGTAAAGGTGCAGGGTTTGGAGCATCATCTGGATCTGATGGAGGTAAGGATTTGCAGGGTGTTTTGGCAAAGCAAGGCTTTTCCTTTTTCTTTCTTCTCCTGCGCATGATTTCAAAATCCTCGTCATCAGAATAGTTGTCATCCTCGCAGGGACAACCTGGATCACACATACGGGAGTCAGTATCCCATATGAAATGACCATCAATCTTGTCCGTATATTTGGATAACCATCGTGGCTAAATCCCCAAATGGGAATTTTCTTTTCTTGCTTGGTTTTAATGATTTGGATCGTCATGGTGTAAGGCGACCTATGAGGTTCGGTGGTTTTCGGAGTTGGTGCTTGAAAAAGCTGTTTTTGGCGGTGCCATCGGGCCTTGGATTCGAAAAGTGAGGTTCTTGAGCGGTTGTTTCATGGAATTTCTCATAGTTAGAAATCCATTCGAGAGGCATGAGTTCTTTGCGGTTCATGTTTGGGTATCTGTTTGGGAATTTGGATTATAGTGGGTGTGGATTACGTATCATTTAAGATCGTGAAAGCATCGGAGGATGCTTGAGGTTATGAAGTCTAACGCATGGTTTTGCAAGCGATAGACCAGCTGAGTGGTGTAAAGTGGCGATCTTTGGGGTGGTATTACGCTCCACGAATCTGGATCTGAACTTTGAGAGCTTTTGAGAGGTTGGGATCATCGAGGGAAAGTTGAAATTTGGATAAAGGTGGGTAGCACACTTCAGGAGTTGAGGGTAGTGAGCTATTCGATCAACGCATCTTTGAGTGCTGGCAAAGCGAGTGTCAAGTAAAGCGATCTGGCGATGGCTGGAAGACCTTTTAGTCCATGTGGGGTGAGAATCATTCAGTTCCTCGAGATGAAGGTGAGAATATTCCTCTCTCTTCCTTTGGGAGATAAGAGTATCTGGGATTTCTAGGGTAGCATCTTTGTTGGTAGAAGTTGGTGAAGAGAACTTGGTGCAGTCTAGAAGGTACATACTCTTTTGGAGTATACGCTGAGATAAGGTTTTACACTTTTGGTGAAACTAGGAGTTTTGTACAAGCTGGTAAGGACTCATTACAGGTAGGGTAGACTCTTTTACTTGAGCAGACTCCGGAATATACGAGTATTCTACAAGATTTTCTATTTTAGAGGCAAGATACTTTTTACATGACTCTGGGATTTTTAGAGTGGATGAGGCGACCTTTGGAGCTAGACTTGAAGTTGAAGTTGAAGACATGTTTGATAATTTCCTTGGGTAATCGTATCCTCGGTTTCTCTACTGTAATTCTATGATATTGCTTAACTTTGGTGAAGACTTGGGCTCACGATACCAGGGGGATGGGATAAGGGCAAACTAATTGCTCTAATACCACCATGGGTGTCTACTAAAGACCTGATCAGCGGAATTTCGGGGAACACGGCGGTGCTTCTCTTGCTAGAATCTAAATGGCTCATGGATACTGAGACAATTGGAGTGCTGGATAGACAATTGGAGTCTCTAACCCTCGGTAATCATCTGGCGATCTGGCGACCCTCATGGTCTTGATCTAGCGGACGAACTATTGGGGTGTTTAGACGCTTACTCGGTTTTCCGGACGCTTACTCGGTTCACTAGAGACACAGGACTAGACTCTAGCACTTTGATTCGCCTTTTACGATGCACGGGATCCTCGGTGAGGCAAGTGTAGAGCGTACTCGGTCGATGGGAAGAAGCGAACAATTCTTAGAACTATGGAGAAGAGATAGACTTGAGAGGATTACCCAGGGAAGAGGTGTTTAAGCAAACATGATTTTTATTTCAACTTGAACTTTTTTAACTGAGGCTCTTAACCTACTGAACTAACGGATCGTAATCGATTTCTGCTCCTTACAAAGCTAAAGCTTCCTTATATAGAGCTAAAAAGCTAAAAGGATAAGGCGGGACCCTTATCCTTATCACGATTAAAGTAGCTTTTAGCAAACAAAAGCTTAAAGTAGCTTTTCTGGCGTAAACAAAGCAAAAGCTTAAAGTAGCTTTTACAAAGCATAAACAAACAAAAGCTTAAAGTAGCTTTTACAAAAGCAAATAGTAAAGCCTAAAGCCATGATTCACGGGTGGATGGGAATCGAGGAAATAGTATCATATGATGATGATCGATGAAGGCGATAATATGCAGTTACATGTCGATCAGTGAGGCCAATTTGAATAATCATTTTACGGAGCCAAGGCTTTCTTCCTTGTTTTCGGCAATAGAGATCGTATCGATACACGAGGATGGTGACCTTGTCTTTGTCGGCATGGAGTCTGCATTACGATTTCTTCTGCAAAGTAAAGGTGCAGGTGGTTTGTACATCTGGAGAGATTGGGTGTGGTCAATATAAGTAGGAAAAGTGCCATAGACTTACTGCGAGGGCATTTACAGGTGTGGCATTGTTCACGTAGAGTGAAAGGATTCGCGGTCATGGTGGTGGATGATAGGTTTGACCCGATGGTTTCTCGTATGGGCCATATATGCATTAATTTAACAATAACAATGGTGGGGTGTTGTATCTGTTCTCCTGTGATAAGAACAAGGGTAAGAACGTCCTTGAATATGGAACTGAACATCTTGTCAAACCATTTTCCTTTTCCATACATTCTGCTAGTGTGGATTAGATCTGGATTTAACGGGAAGGCAAGCTGGACAAAGGTTTAACCCGATGCAGGAAGATGTAGAAGCTTGGGGGTTATGTCGGTGATAACATGGTGACCCCATTAGAATGTTCATCAATACATGGTAGAAAGTTTCTTGAGAGTAATAATGAGTTGATGCATCTGTGCGAGTTTGGATGAGGTTGAAGGGTTGATGACTTAAACCATCTTTACGAGGCTTAAACTCTGGCGGCCATAAGAGACCATAGGCGCCATGTGAGGTTGTTGGGACGATTAAAGTCATATTTGTGATCTATGACTTTTCAAAGATGAGAGTTACAGGTTCTTGAGGAAGCCATTGTATGAAAGTCATAAGGGTGAAGGTAGAAGTGTCTACCGTCATTTGCTTTGAGGGCTCATGATGAATGGGGATGTAAATCTCCAAATGAGGAATTGGTTTATAGAAGAGGAGTGATGATAAGGGCTAATGGCTAATGTGATTTTATAGGCTCGATTCCTATTTTGAACTTTGGATTATTTGGGATAAAGTGTTTGCCGATAGAGATGGATAATACTAGTACCTTGTTGGCAATCAGCGAGAAAGATCTCGACTTTAATGGCGGTGAGTTATCTTCTTCTTGCTGAAATGTGGATTCTGATGGACCCCATGGGGTGCATCTTTCTTGAGTAACTTTGACATCTGGCTTGTTTGGAAATCAACTTTAGGGATATAGTCTCTGAGATAATTGATGATTCCAAGAAACTGTTGAATCTGCTTATTTGAAAGGTTGACATCTGGAAAGTTCATCGATTGTTGTGCAATGTCTTGATTCTGGTAATGACCATCGTGTATTGTCATCCGAGGAAGTTGATGGATGGTGAGCAATAAAGCTTTTCTTTTACGATAACATGATGCCATAATGTTTGATGAGAGTGTAGAACTACGTGAGCAGCTATTTGGTGTGCACGATGATGCATGGAAAACAACAAAATGTAAGTCGATGTAAATCGATGCACTATCACGGTATGGGCTGGAAGATTTGTATCATGGACTTTTGGAAAATGGATGGGGCTACTTTGAGGCAGAAGGGCATGGCGATCCATTGATAATGGGCATTGGGTATGCAAAATCTTGATTTTGGGCCTATCAGCGGGATGGAGGCCTATCTGCCAAAATCGACTTAAGGTCGAACTTTGAAAATATTTTGGCACGGCAGGTGTATGAACAAAGATTGGATCTTTGGGGTGGAAACTTATCATCCACGAGGAAAGCATTTAAGGGCGATAGTCTATGACTAGTCTTTTCTTTCCTCGAACTAACTCGGATCGTTTTCAACGTAAAAGGCTGAAAAAGTGGGTTCAATGAGGCCTTGTGCTAATAGCGGAGGCATTCTGTTGTGCTAACGAGGAGGTGCGAGGTGTCGTTCTGGATGGGATGCTTTGGTAGGATTGACATCTTCATTGAGTTTGAAGGAGACTCATGAAGGATTATTCTTCCACGGAGGAAGAGGGTGATGGAGCGTGAGTGGCTTTACATGCGAAACTCGAGGAGTTTGAGGATATGTCACAGTGTCGGTGGGTGTTCTTAATGGAAAGCAGGTTTGGGATATACGTATGGAAGGAACATGTGTTTGAAGCTAATTCCCACAGGTTTGATGACAAGCTTTTCGGTGAAATTAGATCAAAGCCAATGAGAAGATCTTTAGTGTGGAGATGCGAACCAATGAGTTTCTTTTGAACAATACTGATTAGGGGCTTGTATCTGATGGATTTTACGGTAATTAGGGTAGTTACGAATGTTTCTCCGTTGGCATTTTGAAATATCATCACATGGTTTCAGTGGGACTACGGAAGAATCTGAGGGTTGATCATGGATTCTTACCTTGATATCAGTAAAGCGGAATTCTTGGAATGGGTTTGAGAACTTACGGATCGGGGTGAGACTTTGACCAAAGGTATTTTGTGGTGACAAGCAGTTTTGGGTGGCTTTTGGAATGGACACAGGTCAATTTCTTTTGTGAAAAGATTGTAGACAATGGATGCATGTCGGAGGATGAGACCTCGAGTTATCTGGCTGAAATATTACGGGCGGACTCTGCTAGGATGAAAGCGATGTCAGAATCTTGTTCGGGCCCATTCCGAAAAGTTGGATTCAATTTCATCGTTATGCTGGTGGTTTGAAGGCGTGAATCTTGGATCAATCGAGCGCCTTTGCGGGCTTGTTGGCACAATGCTTGGCAAAGTGGCCTTTTCTTTTGCATATGTAGCAGGCATCTTTCTTGGATATGGGCTTTTGAAACTAGAAGATGGGTCTTTTCTTACGGAAGAAGCAGTATCGTTTCTTGGGCTCTAGAAGGCGTGGGTGAGGATAGTGTTTAGGGAACGTCTGGAAATGTTATATCTTTTTCGTTCGGCAAGTGCATTTCTTCTAGTCCTTGCACATGATTTCAGTGGGGACTGACTTTTTACGCCTTAGCATAAGTTGCTTTTCCTCGATCAAATCTTTGAAGAATTTCTTTTGTTCACTTCGCATCGAGACATTGAAGAGCAATCGATAAATCTTTCAAGAGAAATTGCTTGATGGTAATGTTGTCTTGAGTGAAGTGTCTTTGATATGCGGATGGAGTTCCTCGGAAGGAAGCAATGAAAACATGCTTAGAGATGGATCGTTAAATCCGTTGAGCTTGTAGAACAACATGCTCATTCTTTTGTAGTGAACATCCGGATGTTTCTTCTCGAGAACAACATTTCATCGATAATACTCGTTCTAGGCGTGTCAACATGACTCTAGGATCATGATGAGCGATCATAGATGGCGAAGAGTCTTTGCGCTGGTGCGAGATTGAAGGAATTGCGGTTGGCGATAATCTCGAGCTTTCATACCGTTCTCGTAAAGATCCGGTAAAGCGGGAGTTGAATTCTTTGAGAACTCTCGAGAATCGGCATTTGGAGCAGACATTTGCAAATCTATCCATGCGTGAAATTCATGGAATCTTCTGTCCGTTTGTGTGCAGGAACGTCGTCAAGGTGAACGATGAGTGATGACTTTGAAGTGTGATTGAGCACTGTGGAGGTGGATCGGGAGGTGGTGCGGAGGTGGTGTGGTATGGTGGTGCCACTACGTGCATGAGTTTCCTCGTCCTAGAAATTGGATCTACAATAGGAGTAGTTAACTTACAGTGGAAGATTCACTTGATCATTCTTTGTTTGAGCCATCGAGGCTAATCTGGAAATATCAATGTGGGATTCATCATCGAGAGAATGATGTGTAGCGAGAGGATGTGAAGATGTCTGTTGATGGTAGTGCAGTGCATGTATGCTCGATGGAGTTACGAACATGTATGTCTGAGTTAGTAGAGCTGAAATTTCGATGTGATTTAGGGTATAGAACGGTTCATCGAGGTTTTATCGGGAAGATATATGGGCGATGAAGGGTTGTTGTCTTTTGGAAGTGGTTGTGGTTGTTCAGGAATGTATTCAAGAATGAACTGGGGAAAAGTTCATGAAGATGAAGGACACGGTGTTGGAGTGCAAGTGGTTGACACAATGGTGGCTATGGAGTGCTGAGTTGGGTATACACTGGTGGTGTATAGAGTGGAGGTGTGAAGGTTGACTCTGGTTGAACAGGTTGGTGTTTGGGTGACCTTTCTTTTGGCTTTTAGTGTATGACTTGTTCTTTGATTCTTTGTTGTCTCTCTTGTTGTCTTTCACAGTACAGACAGTACCTTTGGGACAAGCCAAAAACTTTGTTGGATCAAGCGGTTGGGTGGTTCTTGGATAGAAAGGTTGGTAGGTCTTTGAAGGCGGTGGTGACACACGATAGGTTGAGGCCCAGGTAAGCGATGATGGTTGAAGCTGTTGTTGTCATGCTTACATTCTTGCAAGTTCGAACTTTTAGCTTTCGATCTCTGCTTCTTTACGGTTGAAATCGGGACCCGAATGTTGTTATTGATCATAGTTACGAGATCGATATCCAGCTGAGTGACTACTGTTTGAGATAGATCTGGTCAGTGAGATGATATAGCGATGACTTTGCTATTTGTTTTGTTGACACGGGTGGAAACCCTTTCTATCTTTTGACTATGTTTTGCAAGGCAATATTACAGTGGCGTTACTGCGTTTACCAATTGAGGACTTCTTCATATTGCTTGAGAGGTTCGGAATGGCGGTTGAGGATATTGAGTTGGATGTATGGTGGGACATCGCATTAGTACGTGGGTGCATGTTTCTTTCCATGGGAGAAAGTTTTCTGGTAAACGATCACGGATGTAGAAAACATCATGCAAGGCGGGTAGTGATGCTTGAATAGCTGGCGAAA